>CM041218.1:25922924-26184044 GCA_023065735.1 Coffea humblotiana
AAGAAAATTTTCGGGTTCTCACACATTATCTATCATTATAACTGTCTCCTTTTTCTTTTGCAGGCAGAATTACGTTAATCATTATTTTGCCTTCTCTAAAGAAAAAAAAAAGCAGCATTTATTTTAGTTAAGCATGACCTACACTAGAGCAAATTTTTTCTTGAAAAAGTGATATCTGATTCTACAAATATGCTCAAAATTTGCTCAGGAAGAATCGCAAAAAATATTCTGGACCTTGTATTTCAGTTCCATCTGGCAACATAAGCTTTGCATCTTTATTTCATTCCAGCATTTTTTGGAAACATTTTATTCTTTTTGATTGTCTAATCCAGTGGCATTTAAGTTGCAAATTTGTTTGTTTAGAATTAGCAATTCAAAATTTGCATTTTTATTTATCCCGTTACTGTGATGACCCCACTTCCCCCTAGGGCATACCCTAGGATTTGGCGAATTGCCCGCCCAAAGTAGATTAGGATTTTTCTTTGATTTTCTCACAAATCAAACAAGAGATTAAAGTTAGAACTTGAGGATTTTTTTTCTCTTTTTTCTCTCTCTATTTGGCCACAAGAGGGAAAGAAATGAAAGAATTTTGGCTGTGAAATGAAAGATAAATACAAGACTTCTCTTGGTCAAATGGTTTCTTGGATGGTCGACACTGGGTGCAACATGGTTTCATACCTATCTCTTTGTCTCTCTTTTATCTCTAATCAATAATATATCTCGTGTTCTTCCAATTAACTCTTAACACCTTTCATCACATAATTCCCCTAGCACAAATTCTTCTTGTCTATCAAATTATTACACACACCTCACTAGTTAGTCACACTAGTATAATACACTACGAAACTCAACATGCACCAAATTAAATAAAGAAAAAGGATAAAAATCATGACTCAGCCATTAAAACAACCAAAATTAAGAGATAAGAAAATATGAATTAACTTATTTAAAATAACTGAAAATGTAAAATAATTTTCGATTCCTCATAGTTAGTTATCTGGGATTGGATCTAATCCCACCAACTATCTAAGTTTGAGGTGCATTTTCATTTATCCCGCTAATTATTTGGGTTTGGGTCTAATCCTACCAGTTATCTAGACCTGAGGTACATTTTCATTTATCTCACTAGTTGTTTGGGTTTGGATCCAATCTCGCCAGCTATCCAGGTCTGAGGTGGCATTTTATTTATCCCGCTATTTATTTAATTGGTTTTGAATTTTATCCCACCTATTTTGTTATTTAATTAGTTTCGGATTTTATCTCACCAATCTGTTATTTATTTGAAGTCAGGTTTTATCCTATCAATCTGTTATTAAATTGGGTTCGAATTTTATCCCACCAATCTATTATTTAGTTGGATTCGGATTTTATCTCACCAATCTATTATTTAATTGGGATTCAAATTTTATCCCATCAATCTGTTATTTAATTGGGTTCGAATTTTATCCCACTAATCCATTATTTAATTGGGTTTCGAATTTTTATCCCACCAATTTGTTCTTTGTTTAGATTTGGATTTTACCCCACCAATCTATTATTTAATTGGATTTGAATTTCATCCCAACAATCTACTATTTGTTTAGGTTTGGGTTGGATCCCACCGATCAATTTAATTTTTTTTAAAAAATGATTTTTAAATTTTTGGCTAGTTGTTTGGGTTGAATTGAATCCTGCCGATTAATCTAGGCTAGAAATGCATTTTCTGCTCCACAAATTTATTTGGGCCTGAGTTTAATTTTGCCAAGATGCATATGATGATCTTGATCCCAAATTTTTGATGCTTACAAAACAATTGGATAATACTAATATTTTTCAATGAGAAAACTTTTCAACTGTGAAGAAATTTGATTCAAAAAGTAATTGAAAGAAGAAAAAGGAAGTCGAAAGATGTCGGACGCTCACAATGGCAATACCGGACGTTCGATAGACAGGGCAGACACAGGACGATCATATCTGACAAAGAAATACATCATCGGACGTCCGGAAGAATTGAAATGACTTTTCAAACTCTCTGTCTGCTTTCGAACGCAAGCATCGGAAGTATCGGACGTCCGATACTCCCAACGATTAGTTGATTCTTCAGCTATCTTCTATCAGTTGGAAGTATTAATGAATCACTTTTTTGGTCTCATATAAATAATATATGGTCAGAAACTTCAACACAACTTTTGCACACTGAGAATACAAAAAATAAAAAGTAGTTTTAGTGAGAAAATACTTTTCAAGGAATATTTGTACTCTTTGTGGTGTAAGATTCTTTGTAACTTTTCATTTGTGAGAGAATACTTCAATAGTATAGTTTTGCGAGGGTTATCCTGAGGGATTGTAAAACTTCCTAACTTGACCGAGTGAAACTTGGGGTAAGGAGGAACTGAGCCTTCCTTTGTATACAAGATTGGTTGTATTTCATCAACTTGAATAAACTTGTTTTGTGAATTGATCTTCGAGCTTAAGAGGAGCTTGGTAGTCAATTGGTTTACAATTCTTCTCTTTTTATTAATTTATCATCTAGTGATTTTTAAATTGCATATCTCTTCTACTTCTCTCAAGTGACATTACTTCTTTCTTGATTGATTCATTGTGTGATCACTTAAAAAAGAGGGTAAATTTCGTAATGAGTAAAAAAGTGCCCATAACCTGATTATTTTTTTTAATCAACCTAATTCACCCCCCTCTTAGATTGTCTTCGAATCTAACAATTGATATCAGAGTTTGGTCTCCTAGAGATTAAACTCAAACGGCTAAGAAGCAAAAGTGACAACCAACAATGTCATATTTTTTTGAAGGATATTCTGTAATTAGACCTCCAATGTTTAATGGGTCAAATTATGTGAGTTGGAAAGAGAGAATGGTTATTTTCTTTCAATCGATTGACATTGGACTGTGGTTTATTGTTAATGAAGGTCCATATGATACCTCTATAGTAGATGAAAATACTCATAGATCTAAACCAAAAATAAGAAATGAATTGACTGCAGAGGATAGAGATCATCTCACCTTAAATGCAAAAGTTATGAATGTGTTATATAGTGCTTTAAACTCAAATGAATCTATTAGGGTCAAAGGCTGTAAGTCTGCTAAAGAGATTTGGGACAAATTGAGAAAAATTCATGAAAGCAGTGAGAATGTTAGAAAACAAAGAAATATATCTTGGTTACTAAATACGAGTCGTTTAATATGGAACCTCATGAAAATATTGATAAAAATGTATTGTAAATTTAATGATCTTATTAAAAATTTAGAGGTTTTGGAAAAGGAATGCTCCTTAGGAGAGAAAAGCAGAAAAATCTTGAATGCTTTGTCTAAACATTGAGAGAGTAAAGTGACTGCTATTGAAGAGGCAAAAGATTTGAATTCAATGCCTATTGAATCTCTCATAAACTCTCTAATTTCTTATGAGTTGAAACTTAAGACCAAGGTACAAGAAGAAAAAGATGCAAAAGTAAAAAGAAGCATTACTCTAAAAGCATCCCAAAATGAAGACCACTCAGTTTCATTGAATGGAGAAGATATGGATGTTGATGACAATGACCTAACTCTCATCACAAAAAAGTTTCAAGAGAATTCTTAACAAAAGGAGATTCAAAAAAGGAGAACCTAGCAATTCGAACTCCAATCAATTCAACAATGCAAGAAACAAAGGAAAGCAAGAAACCAACAAAAAACAAGGTGACAAATGCTATGAATGCAGCCAACTTGGACACTACATAAGTGAGTGTCCAATGAAGAAGAAGAAAATCCATATTCAACAACTTTCAAATCACATGGAATGAGTGCAACTCCGATGATGAAATTGAAGAGGAAGAAGTATCTGCTCAAATGACTTTTATGACCATTGGAGATAATGAGATAACAACTTGTAATCCTCAACTTGAAAGCGATGATGAAACTGATGATGATCTTGAATCCTTCATTGAAAAATTGCATGATAGTTTGAAAGAATCTTATGCTAAATACAAGGAATTAAACACAAAATTAGTTTTCTTCTTCAGGACAATGCACGTCTTTTTCAAAAAAACAAAAACTGAAAATTGAAAATGATTACTTGAAAGAAAGTGAGATTGATCTACAAAATGAGCTTGATAGAAAAACAAGTCTTTGTGAAATGTTCAAAGAGAAATAAGGTGATTTGAAAAGAAGAGTGGACAATTTAAATGAGATTCTCCAACATAAAAAATAAAACTGTTTTCAAGGAAATGGATCAAAATCTCATCTTGGCACTCATGAAAAGAAGTTAAATTCTAGTGCAAATGAATTTACTATTCATAAGAGAAGAGAAGTAAGATCTATTAAATCTTTTCATGTAAATAACTCTTTGGATATGTGCAGTTTTTGTTGTTAAAAAGGTCACATAAAAAGTGATTGCTATGTGAGAAAGAACATGAGAAGAGGCATAATATGCATGTGGATAGTTAGACATGATTGTAACTCTCAAAGATCCAAAAAATTAAAGGGTACCAAATATAATTTCTTGGACTCTTGTTATAGAAGAACCCATACATGTCACATTTGATAAAACTAATGATGATATTTTCAACAGTTCTTGTGAAGATGATAATGTAGGTGTTCAAGAAAAATTTAACAAATTCACGATTCAAGATGAAGAAAATACTCCATTAGAAGAGAAATCAAAGGAAGATAATTTTCAAGAAAATCAAGCGTTAGAAGAAAATGACATGGGTGTTAATATACCTAAAGATCTTCCAAAAACTTGGAAGTTTGTTCAAAATCATCCCAAAGAACTCATTATTGGTGATCCATCCGAAAAGAGTATACAAAGGAACTTCTCAAAAGATTCGGAATGGAGGATTCGAAACAAGTTGGAACGCCTATGTGTACATCCACAAAACTTGACAAAGATGAAGAAGGTACGAAAATTGATGAGAAGAAATATAGAGGTATGATTGGTAGCTTACTTTATTTAATCGCAAGTAGACCCGATATTATGTTTGCCGTTTGCTTGTGTGTTCGTTTCCAATCTTACTCTAAAGAATCTCATTTAAATGCTGTTAAAAGAATTTTTAGATATTTAAAGGAAATCTTGAATTATGGTCTTTGGTATCCTAAATGTCATGAATTTATCTTATGTGATTTTTCGGATGCTAATTTTGGTGGGTGTAGGATAGGTAGAAAAAGTACTAATGGTATATGTTATTTTCTTGGTAATTGTTTGGTAGAAGCAGAAGCAGCATATGTAGAAGCAAATGCAATCTATTTATCTATGGCAGAAGCAGAATATGTAGCTGTCGGTGCATGTTGTGCTCAATTGTTATGAATGAAACATACCTTGAATGATTTTGGACTAGTGTATGATTGTGTGCTTATGTATTGTGATAACACTAATACCATAAATTTGACAAAAAATCCCATTCAACACTTTAGGACAAAGCACATAGACATAAATTATCATTTCATTCTTGATCTTGTCCAAAATGGTGAAATTTGTGTAAAATATATTTGTTCAAAAGACTAAATTGCTGATATTCTTACAAAAGATTTACCTTTGGATCAGTTTATATTTTTAAGGACAAAATTGGGTGTTTTGAAAAAGACTGTCTAAAATTTTTTTCCAGTTAAGCTTTATCGGACGTTCAATAGTTGATGAATAGCCGTCTTATAGTGTTCTAAGCTATTTTTCAGATAAGTTTTGCATCGGACGGTAGTGTCGGACGATTCTTTTCGTTCGGCCGTCTGACACTTAGTGTAGGATGCATTTTCAAATTTTCTTTTGTAATGTTTTTAATGTTTCGTACTGTGTTTTCTTTGATATTTTTGAATGTTACCATTAATGAATTTTGGTTGATATGAATGTTGGTATCATTGATGTTCATTGATATCCTTTGATATTATTTTTCTATTGATATTGGCTGGTGATGGTTGCCATTGATTGATTTTGATGTTAGCTGATGATGTTACTTTATAGCAATTACTTTCTGATTTTATGATGACAAAAAGGGAGAGAAATTACTGAATGATTTTGAATCGGTTATGGATGTTATGTCTAAGGGAGAGTTTTTGATGATATTATGATGGAAATTACTTTGCTCATGGCTTTACTCATGTTAGTACTGAATGACTTTGAATTGGTTATGGATGCTATGTATAAGAGGGAGTTTTTTGCTCAAATTTTTTCAAAATATCATCCATTGTTTTGTCATCATAAAAAATAGGAAGAATGATGATTTTGATCCCGATTTTTTGATACTTACAAAATAATTGGATAATACTAATATTTCTCAATGAGAAAGCTTTTCAGTTCTGAAGAAATTTGATTCAAAAAGCAATTGAAAGAAGAAAAAGAAAGTTGAAAGATGTCGGACGCTCACAATGGCAATACCGGACGTTCGATAGACAGGGCAGACACAGGATGATCATATCGGATGAAGAACATCATCACCAAACGTCCAAAAGAATTGAAATGACTTTTCAAACTCTCTGTCCGCTTTTGGACGCAAGCATCGGAAGTATCGAACGTCCGGTACTCCCAACAGCTAGTTGACTCTTCAGCTACCTTCTATCTGTTGAAAGTATTAATGTCTCATATAAATAGTGTATGATCAGAAACCTTAAGACAACTTTTGCACACTGAGAATACAAAAGATAAAGAGTAGTTTTAGTGAGAAAATACTCTCCAAGAAACATTTGTACTCTTTGTGATGTAAGATTCTTTGTAAGCTTTTCATTTGTTAGAGAATATTTCAATAGTATAGTTTTGTGAGGGTTATCCTGAGGGATTATAAAACTTTCCAGTTTGACCAAATGAAACTTGAGGTAAGGAGGAAGTGAACCTTCCTTTGTACACAAGATTGGTTGTATTTCATCACCTTGAAGAAGTTTGTTTTGTGAATTGATCTTCGAGCTTAAGAGGAGTTTGGTAGTCAATTGGTTTGCAATTCTTCTCTTTTTATTTATTTATCATCTAGTGTGAGGATCCGAATTTTTATTTTACTTACTTTCATTTCATTTTATTGGTTTATTTAATTATTTATTCACCTGTTTACTCCAAATAATTTATTTCCTTCATTTTAAATCCATTTACATGGAACGATGTCTTATTTATATTTTTAAAACGTTCCGTTCGCAAATTTAATTTTTCTACGACTCGTTCAGCTAGAAATAGTGAACGCACGTTTTTCAAGGTAAATTTAGTCCGAGAGTGCAATAATCTTGGAGTATTAAAGATGACCAATAGTAGACTAAGAAAAGTTAATTGAGGGATTAGAGTGAGTGAGTGAGTTAAGTTCAATTAGGAACACTAATTACACACTAATCGGATGTTGACTTTTGGGGCACAAGAGCACTTTATGTCAAATCCTTCTTACACAACATCAAGTCACCACCTAACCACACAAAACCCTTCTTTCTCTTCCCTCTTTGGCCGGCCATCCCCCTTCCCATTTCCCCTCAAAAAATTTCAGTTTTTGTCTTCCATTGTTGCTCCAAAAAAACTCTCCACACTTGTTTCTTGTCTTGGGTCTTCATACAAGTTTGGAAGTGTGAGGGTCCGAAAAATTTTCTTATTTTTATCTTATTTGCTGGCGTATTTAAATATTTATTCACTCATTTTCTCTGAATTATTTATTTCAACCATTTTAAATCCATTTATATGGATTTATGTCTCCTTTATGTTTTTAAGACATTTCGTTAGAAAATTTTATTTTTCGGAAGCTCGTTTGGTAAGGAATAACGAGTTCACGTTTTCGAGACAATATTCGATCCGAGAGTGCAATGATCTTGAAGATTTGAGGACTCATGTTTCATTCTTAAAATAGTTATTTTTAAGATTAATTACCCTAATATTAGTTAGTTATATTATCGTTACATGAATTCCTTTTAATTTTCGCCTTATCGCGCGCGAATCGGAAGTTCGCATTTTCGCATCAAATCGACCCAATGCAAATTTAAGAAATTTATTCTAGACTACTAAGAATGAATAATTATAATGTTAAGCGAAGTACATTAGAAGTTTAGTGCACAAGTGAAACAAACCCGAGAGAAAACGGACACGAAACCCTCGAGCGCGAGTACTATTCATAGTTGACTTTTGTGCAAATTTTAACCACAAATCACCCAAGCTTCTCCAAGAAGCTTCATTCATCAGCACACTCTCTCTCCCCTCCCCTTAAGCTGGCCGAAACTCTTCAAGGAGAAGTAGAAGAAAAGCTCTTCACCACTTCACTTCAAGTCTTGCTCCAAATCCTTCACAAATCACCATCCAACCTCAAAATCACTTGGGAATTCACTTAAACTAGAAGAAAGACTTCATCTTGGCGGTTTTCTTGGAGTTTTAGTGATCAAAAAATTATGGTTTCTCTTAAAGCTAGGAGGTAACCATCCAACACCATCCAATCTTTCATTCTTGACTTTAATGGGTTTTATTCTTAGCTTTGAAGCTTGTAGCTTCATTATTGTTGTTGTTACTTGGGTTGGAATGGTTGATGTGGGCTCTATGAATTCCCACATTGGTTGTATGGGCTGATATGATGATATAATGCTTGATTTGAGTTGTTTAAGTATTGGTTAAGATGATTATGGATATAGAATCGAAGGAAAGTTGAAGGAAAACTTCGCATGGTTCCTGACCAAAATCTGTCCTGTTTGTACCGTGCATTTAGTTCGAATTTTTGATGCTCAAATGACTTTGAAACTGATGTATATATGTTGTATATGGTGTGTAGAAAGTTTCTACCAAAAATCATTTGAATTGGTTGAACAAAACATGAAATTTCGAAATTTAATCAAATCTGGAAACTGTGTTCGGACAGCTTGAACAGTGTCCCTTTGATCAAAAATATCTTTTTGTACAGACATCAAAATCAAGTGTTGTTTGTGGTATTTGAAACTAGACAGTTGTATCTTTCCAACAGTATAAAATGCACCATCTAGTTCAAATTGAGTGAACCGTAGTAGTTCACCAAAGTTTCCTGTTCTGTTCTGCTGTTCTGTTTGAATGACGGTGGTAAGCTGGGTCTTGTCGCTTAAATTCGAGCTACCTATGAACTGATTTTCAGAACAACTTCTTCTGATGAAATGTAACCTTTTGAATCTAGTTTTCAACGCCATTGACCATTCTTAATTCCAAGTTGTATTGAGTGAGATATGGTACAATTTGTAAACTGCAGCAGAGCTGGAAAAACCCTACTTTTTGCTGACCAACTGATTTGGTTGTTTGTTAGATGCTTTGCTTTGAAACTTTTGATGTCAACCAACTATCAATTATTTTTGAAATGTTTCTTGGGCTTTGGTTTCACAAATGAACCAAAATGGGACTGATTTCATGGTGCAAAGTGTTTGAAAAGGAAAAGAAAGCAAGAAGACAGATTTGTCTTGGAAATTTCTTGAACTTTGGTAGTTTTGTTAACTATCTTCCCGTACGATTTTTTACGTGAAATTTGATAGAGGAGTAGTCCTCATATGGAAGTTGAATTGTATCAAATTTGGTGTTATTCTAAGACCATTTCGATACCCAACTGAAGTCCCAAAGTTTGTTTTCAAATCTGGAAAATTCACAGAACAGTCTTCAATTTTGGCCAACTTTGAGCTGCTATATTTTGGCACTCAAAACTCTGAATTTAGTTCTGCTTATTGTGTTTGAAACCTTGATTGGAATTATTATTGTGTTACAAATTTTAGAGGCTAGTTCACTTTTTGTGAATTTTGCCAAATTTCCAAAATTTGCCGAAAAACATGATCAAAACTGTCTTGTATGCTTATATCAGCCACTTTGGGTTGAAATTTGAATGTCTTCCGTTTAGAATCTTGGAAAGGTGTCTTCTGGGAACTTTTATTATTTTGAACCAAGATTCTAACGGTATAAATTTTTCCAATTTTGGACCTACTGAGTGCAAGTTCTTATTTTCCGACAAAAATTTGATGTGCAAAACTGAAATTTTCCGACACGATGGGAAATGAGTTTTTGGAAACTCTTCCCTACCTTTTGATAATGATTGATCGTTTTAAACTTGATTTCATGGAGGAAATTAGTTTTTCTTGTGTTAATAAATCCTCACTTTTGAACCTTTATTTGGAGTGGTTAAGGTTCTTTGTTTGAGGTATTGACTAGTCTAAATGAGTATACCTTCTTTTTTGATTAATACGTGATTGTGAGTGAGAAATACTTGTTAATTGTTCAGGCGCTCAAGGAGATTTCGAAGGGAATCTCGGTGCGGACACTTCAAGCTTTGTTTGCTCACTTATTTTGAATCGGTGAGTATCAAGTGCATGTTAAATACTTATGTGATTGAAATGTGAATTGTACAAGTGTTATACATGATACGTAAACTTGTCGAGACGTGTGTGTACTTTATTGCACTCGTACTCCTTTATTTGACTTATACGTGTATTATACGTGAACATGACTTGTATGTCGATCGGAGTGAATCTCGTCAACTATTATACGTGTACTCGTGGGGGACGCCCAAATCTCATTGGCCAATCTTGCGACTCGAGCCAGCATGGGCTTGGTCGAGAAGCTTGATGAACCATGAGAATATTACAAAACACAACTTGATCTTTTGAGATCTTGTTCGGCATACTCGTGGAGTATCGCCCTTTTCGTGCGTGTTCTTAAAAACAAAACTTGATCTTTTGAGATCTTGTTCGGCATACTCGTGTAGTATCGTCATTTTCGTGTGTGTTTGGTTACGGATCCGAGAGGGTGGAATGGTGGATGAAGGAAGTAGTAAGTGAAGTTTCTACGGATTTAATACCTACCCGGATGACGGAGTGTCATCACTAGGGGGTATCGAATCGAGCCTTGGCGAAGCAAGTGGAAATTAGCTCTTGAGAGCTCCCGTATCCTTAACAAGTGTGTTATATTATAAATTGTGAATTACTTGAACTTTTTGGCTTTAATTCTTGTACATATGTTATTGTTACTTGTAACTTGAATTACGTGTTCGCATGTGCATGTTTCGTTTTTTTTCTTGACCTCACGAGCATCCGCTCACCCCGTTAGATTTGTTTTCCTTAACAGGAGCTAAAATAGAAGGAATTATGGAGAAGCCTACTTGATGGCTCTTTTGACTAAAATTTTGAGAATGTACTTGACTAGACATCTTATGGAAGTTGTCTATTTTGAGAAAGTGGATGTATTTTGAGACTTGTAATGTAAGATTGAATATCTATGTATGGAAGTGACTTCTCTTCTTACGTTGTCTGGTATTAATAGTTATTATTGTATTAAGCTTGAACGGGAATCGTATCGAGTTCTGGCGAGAGTTGGGCAGGCATTTCGCGGATACCCTTGGGTTCGCCCTTGGGAGAAGTGGGGGCATCACAGGAAGAGAACTTGATCAAGGAAGAAACTTGGTGATTTAGAAGCTCAAAACTAGTGTTTACTCTTCTTTTGGCAGCAAGGTAACAACCCAAGAAAACCTTCAACTTTCCTTTCAAAGCTTAGTAGTAAACTAGTCTAAGTTAGTTTAGTTGTTGGGTTGTTGATGGGTTCACAAGAACCTTGACATTAGGTAGTGGATTTGAGGTGGCTTGATAGGTAGAGGCCTTGAGGATTTTGTATGTTTAATTGATTGTTTGTTACTTGCTTTGATGAGATATGATTTAGCTTGAGTTGGAAAGTTGAAAAAGAAAGCTAGAGGATGAGAAGTCCATGTTGTTCCTTCATGTTAATTTCAAAATTTTGATGTTATTTTGGTGCAATAATACTTGATATATGATGGTGGTTATGAGTATGAAATATCTCCCAAAAAGCTTTCCATTTGATTGTGTTAAAGTAGGGTTAAAATGAGGTTGAATTCTGGAAAATTTCTGATCAGATAACCCCAACTAGTGTTCACGTTTTTGGTTATAACTCTCTATCTGGGAGTTGAAATCGAGTGCCGTTTATGGCATCCGAAACTAAACTCCGAGAGCTTTCCGTTGGTATAAAATGCACCCCCTAACTCGTTTCCTATGAGCCGTAGTGAACCAGCAAAGATGACTGAAATTCCTCTCTGCTTGCATCCGAGAAACAGTTCTAGCTGCAGTTTGTAGCTCAATTTTGCCTATCTTGCAAAATGAATTTTATGACAGTTCCTTCTAGTGAATTGTAGTATTTTGGATCTAGTTTTCAACAACACAAACCACACTAAATTTTGAGTTGTGTAGCTCTAGTTATGATCAGATTTTGAAACTCTGTCTAGTACGTCAGAACTGGAATTTCGTAAAACAAGTCCTAAAAATCAGTTTTCTTAGAACTATTGTATCTTGATGTAGAAAGGCTCGAATTGAGTTCCATTTATTTCATTTGAAACTAGATTTGGATTTTTAATTGTGGTATAAATTTCAAGGACTGATTCCATTTCTACAAATTTTGCCGAATTTCCAAACTTCACTGAATTTGCAAGCCTATTTTGCTCTGTCCTGTCTAGTACAGTGACTTTGAGCTAAAATTTGAATGACTTCGGTTTAGAGTCTGAGAAAAGTGTCTTCTAGAAAGTTTTAGTGTTTTAAGTCTAGTTTTCAATGGTATAAATTTTTTAATTTTTGGACTTACGAAACTCGAGATACGATTTTTCCAAATAGTGTCACTCTAAGCGAAAATTTCTGATTTCAAACAAATATTCCTTTTAAGAACTTTCCACCTTCCTTTGCGATTGTTGGACTGTTTTAGGTGTGATTTCATGGTTGAATACATTGTTCCTTTGGAATTTTAAACTTTCATTTCAAATCTTGGTTTTCGAAAGTTAAATCTCTCTTAAAGCATTTTCTTGGTTGTTCCACTTTCTTGGTTAATGACACCTTATTTTATACTTGAGAAATAAACTTCAAACCCTAGTTTTATGCCTCGATTCCCATGAGTTTGAATTTCAAAAGGGAGCGTTTTGACTAGAGTAGTTCTTGGTGAATTGCACTAGTTTTATACTTGAATCTTAGAACCTTAGCTTTGATATTTTTTTTCTATGAAAATGAGTGGAGTTTTGGATGAGTTAACTCCATTAGTTCGGAAATGTGAATACTCTTTACCTTCTAAAGTTTAGACATGAGATTTAAACTTTTGGGAGATGAAAGCCATCTACCCCTTTTTCCTCGATTTTTTTTTCGAAAGTGAAAATGGTACTTTCTCTTGGATTGAGATTTACTTACCACGACTTGAATAAAAACGACCTTTGAGCTCTCTTGAGCATTATTCCAACGTTTTAGCTAGAATAGCTTCTTTAACTTGACTCGAACTTGTGACCTTGAGAGTGGGGTAGCGAGAAAATGTTTTTCTTCTTAACCTTGGTCGAGCACCTAGATAATTGTGATTGTACATGTCTCAGGTGTTCACGAAGACGCCGAAGAGCTCGTGTGACTTCTCGCTTGCTCTTGTTTTGCCCTTGACTTGTGGTGAGTGTCAAGTGCATGTTAAAGGCTTATGTGTTTGAAATGATATGTGTACAAGTACTATACGTGATACGTGAACTTGTCGAGGCGAGGGTGTACTTTATCGCCCTCGTCCTCTCTCTCTTCTAATTACATGATATTTGTTACATGAATATATATAACTTGTACTTTTACATGAACATGTTTAACTCGTGAGCTCTGAGCAGAAGCATGTACCACACCCTATTCGGGTGAAAGGTGCCTCTCATACCGACTCAGTGCTATAATCGGTTCTCTGAGCGAAAGTATGTACCACACCAATTCAGGTGGGAGGTGCCTCTCATACCGACTCAGAACCATAAAACAATTCTAAATCGATAGGAGCGATGTCTCATCGACCATTTATATTTCTGGGGGGCACCCCAACCCATTGGCTAACCTCGTAACTCGAGCCAGCAAGGGCTTGGTCAAGAAACTTGGTGAATCTTGGAAAATATTATAGTTTGATCTTTTGAGATCTCGCTAGACATACTCGAATAGTATCGCCTCTTTATACATGTTTTGGTTCCGGATCCGAGTAGGTGTAAGTTGGATGGAGGAAGTAAGTGGAGCAATACGGTCGTGTTACTATTTGGGTTGGTGGAGGGTCAAACCTCGATGGGTCAACTTGATCGGGATATGGAAATAGCTCCTAAGAGCTCCTGTATCCTTATTGTGTGTTAATTCCTACTTGTGTACTCAAATGAAATGTCATGTTTAAAAGTTGTTTAAAGCATGTTATTTGATTTATTGTGGTACCTGCTTGCATGTTTGTTTTCCTTAACAGGTTTTGGAGGTGGATTGGGAGTTCTACACTAGCGACTTGGTGGAAGCTAGTATACCTTTTTGTATGAACTTTTGGTGACTCTTAAAGTGTAATTTTGTTACTTCTGGTTGATGATTGTAATGATAACTTTTACCTTAGAAGCTGTGACTTGTATATTCGAAATACTTCTTATTTAGTCGTTGGATGTTTCGTGGCTCTATAGTAAGCTTGAACGAATGCGTGAATCCTGACGAGAGTTGGGCAGACGTTCCGCTGATACCTTAGGGTTCACCCTAGGGAAAGGTGGGGGCGTCACATCTAGTGATTCTTAAATTGCATATCTCTTCTACTTCTCTCAAATGATATTGCTCCTTTATTGATTGATTCATTGTGTGATCACTTAGAAAAGAGGATAAATTTCGTATTGAGCAAAGAATGCCTATAACCTGATTAGTTTTTTTTTAATCAACCTAATTCACCCCCCTCTTAGGTTGTCTTCGGACCTAACAGCATAGACTTGTAACTTTGATTAGTTGTTTTTTTCAGTTAGTTTTTGTGTTTTCCTTTATTTTATCTTATTCCATTCTACCTCTTATCTAGACTTCGTCTAATACAATGGGAGATGTAAATAAATCCCCGTAAGTTTGGTTGTGTTTTATGGTTATTTCATCAAGTAATGCCTATCATGTTATATTGTTTGCCTTGCTTCAGTTACAACCGAAGAAGACTAGTAAGTGGTTTGGTGTCTACGTCTTTATCTCGAATTTGTTCGAAACTCAAACAAAGAGGAGCAAATTGTAGACATCAAATTTTTTCCAAAAATTTTGTTCATTTTTCTTCTATCTTTATTTATATTATTGATTAAGTAATCATTTTTATTTTGTGTTATTTTGTATGAAAAGAAAGAAGAAATGAAATTTTAAATTATTCTTCATTTTTAACCCAATCCAAAAGGAAAAAAAATCAACCAAAATCCAATCAAAAATCCCCCCAAAATCCAAACAAAGCCCAAGGCAAAATCCAACAAAAGATTGGAAAAGAAAGAAAAGAAAAGAGGTCCTGTGACAGCCCCACCTTACCCTAAGGCGAACCAAAGGGTTCGGCGGACCGCCTGCCCAACTCTCGCCAGGATTCGATCACTCTCTCCGAACAAAATAAAATAAGAAAAGCCTCGCGAATAAGCGAAAACAATACCCAAACTTGAACCATATAAATACATTCATCTCAATCTCAACCACAAGTACAGTCCCAAATGTATACCAAAACTCTGAATTCACAATACAGTCCACCTTATCCAAGCACTAGAGCGAAAATAAAAGCCAAAACAAAACAATTCAAAACCAAAAACTAGACTATTCTATTCTATACAAATATCTCGCCCATACTTGCAACCCCTGTAAGGAAAACAAAAGGCGTGGTATAAGCTAAAAGCCCAGCGAGGTTCTATATACTCAAACAAATAATTAGGCAAGGACGTTTATCAGCAATTAACAAGTAATTTAGAAAACATTTACAAAATGAAAGCGATAGTAACACATACAATAAAAGGATACATGCTCACGAGGAGCTATTCGTTCGTTCGTTCGTTCATTCGCCTAATATTTTCCTTATTTCTCCGATCATTAAAACATTGTTTGTAAGTGAAAACTCCTTCATTTTCTTGTCGTTCATTCATTCATTTCATTCCCCAATCTCCGCCAACTTCGTGGTCATACTCGAGTATACCAAACATTCACCCAGGGTCACTAATCGCCCGACCGAGTCCGCTTCTGGCTCGAGTCGACCAGTAACAAAGGGCAAGGGCCCAGTTCAGCCAGAAGGCTTACATTCATGCACAAGTAACATTTAATCATTCAATCATTGAAAGTTCACGTTCATTTAGGTCGAGTGCGATAAAGTACACACTCGCCTAGCAAAAATCATTTTGGAAACATAACATACCTCAATCACGTATTAAAGCAACAATCCAAATAGTCACAATAGTTCACATAGTCGTTAGAAACAAAGCGTATATAGAACACTCACCTAAATAAGCAAAACGTCCAAAGTATCCTTTCGGATATCACCCTTAGTCACCAAGCAACCCTAAGAATAATCATGAGAACATATTATGGTCCAACCAATAAAATGTTTGATGAATCAAGGAACATCCGAATAATTACTAGTACGAAATATAAGTATGATTTTGAAAGTGAAAAGAGTGCATTTAGTCCAAAAGACATGAGTAAAATAGTCGTAAAACTTATGTTCGCTCTTAAAATTTTGAAATCGCCATTTGAGTGCAAATTTGGGCAGCACGCCCTTTGTTTACCAAATTTCCAGCCATTTATGGCTTCATTATTTTCCTCAATCAGCCCCCAAAATCACATACAAATAATCTCATTACAATAGCCGTTAAAAAGGCTAAAAAGTCATTCAATTACAAAACCAAACTAGAAAAGGGATCGGGATTAAGGTTTAAGACAAGGAACAAAATGACAGGTTTGACATCTTTTAGCGTATTGGTCACAACCGAAGCTACACCTATCGGATTGAGGAAACTTTATACCGTTTCGAAGCTAAGACATAGCTCTACAATTCTTATGAAGACACCGCAACCCAGTTCTCAACGTAACCTAGTCAAATTTACCCAAACAGATCCAGATATTCCAGTTCAAAGCTCACTGTGAAATTCAACTAGCAGTCCTGATTTATTCAGTCATATCTCCATACACACAACTCCGATTCAGTTGATTCCAAAGCCATTTGAAAGCTAAGGTACAAGGCTACAATTCCTAAGAAGGCATCAAAAGCTAATTCATTCATCCTCCCAGCCAAAAGAGCCAATTACAGAGGCTGATTATCAGTCTCGGACAGAAACAGGGAAGCAGGGGTAAAATAGTCATTTCACAGGCTACAGTGCTCCGATTGAGCTGAAATTTTACAGGCTTAATCTACATTCAATTCTCTACAACTTTCATGTTTTGAACTAAGTCCAATTCGGCCTCCATCATGGCCGAACAACACTGATCAGAATAGGGCAGAAAAATTCACTATAAACTAAAATCCACATATCACTACTCATAACCAAGAAATAATGCACAAAACCCCCAAAGTGGCAACCACAAGCCACTAATTTCTATCTATTAGAAGCAAAGAGGGGTGTTCTTAGCAAATTTACCTCAAAACCTCAAAGAAAATGGTAGCTTGGACTTTCCTCCTTCAAATCAACTCCACCAAAGCCCTTAGTCCTCCTTGGTGATCACTTGTATGGAATAGTTTTCAATTTGGTTGGCTAAAACTCAAGATTTGAGCAAGAATTGAAGTTGAAGAAATTCTCTCTTGTTTTTCTCTTCAAAAGGCTGGCCAAGAGGGTGAAAAATGAGAGAAAATTGGTCAAAAATTGGTTTTAGTAAAGGTTAATCTTCTTAGTTAAAAGTCCAACTTCCAATGAGGTGAAGACACTTGGCTCTCTTGAAGGTTCTAAGCTTATCCTCTCACCCCCAATCATTCCTCTAATTAACTAACCTCTAATTATCTACTAACACCATGTAGAATAATATCACTTAATATTTCATCACCTAATCGGCAAAATTATATCGAACTAGCGGGTCCCACATCCAATAAATGCACTTCAAGTTAACGTATACTAACTTATACCAGGAAAATGATTTAAAAATTGTACTTACTTGTAAAATGTATAGAAAATTTAATATTTTCAGGACAATATAAAAATGTAGGCGAAGAAATCAAATAATAGGTAGAAAATGTGAAAATTTTCGGGTTCTCACAGGTCCATCAACCCATTTAAAAAAAAATCAGCTTCACATGCGCGTGCGATTTCTTCTTCCTCAAATTTCCAGCAATGACAGTACAAGAGCAGCTAGTTTTTTTTTTAGGCAATTCAAATTCGTTTTCGCTTCTTTTTTCTTCCCCCCTTCCCCCCTTCCCAAGATTAGTTCACACAAGAACAACTCATCACTCAAAATTTCATCCAAAGTCCAGCAAGAACAGTTGGCAAAATCAATCAAAATGACCAAATATTGCCACAAAACCCTGATTTCATCTCAACCATTATTCTTAAGGTTTTAGCTCTTTGGTTTCATTTAAAGAGCTGGAAAATGAGTCCTTAGGGTGGGAAGAGAGAGTAAGGAAAACAGCAAAAGCAACAAAAGCCAAAAAAAAAAAGAGAGAAATTTTTCTGCAAAAACAATTTTCTGGAAAAGGGTTGATGAACCAGCCTAGTTCAAATGCGATTTTCTCTTTCGATATAGGTCCTTTTTAAATGATTCTTCTTTTGGAGTTTTCGTGAGACATAGGGTAATAACTTTCATGTTGAAAAGTTTCTCTGATAATCATCAGAAATTCCTCAAATCGAAGCCTAAACTTGCCTTCTCGAAAAACTTTTCTGTAGAAATGAAAATAGGGCTGACGAACCAGCCCTGTCCGTTTGTGTTTTCTAATTTCATCTGAAGTCCGTTTTGCGAGATCTTTGTTGTTGCACAATCTATGATTGTAGGGAAACAACTTTCATCTTAAAAATTTCCTAAAAAAAATCTTTAAATCCCTCGAATTCAAGCCCGAAGTTGCCAATTCGTCAGCACTTGAACTTCTGCGATAGGAAGTTTCTTGCTTCATTTCCGGAATCTGGGCACGTTTTCTTGCTATTTTCCACATCTATTCGAGTTTACCAGCATTCTTAGGTAACTATCGCTTCCTTTCTTGGTTGATTTACCATCTTACATGTGGTTTTAAGCCATTACATTGATTTCCATGAGTTTTGCACCTTAGATCTCATTTTTCTCATGATTTGTGGTATTTAATGGACCCTTTGATGTTTAAATGAATTTAGGAAGCTGTGGGGAGTATGTTTATGTCGAGATCCGACCTTAAATCCCCTTAAACATGAATTATGGCGAGATTCCGGCCTTGTTGTACGAAATTTTTCCGATTTTCGTCGGGTAAACTTCATCAGTTTCTTCTTCTTTTATTTCGTTTATTTTTTTTTGTTGTTTTGTTTGTTATGGTTTAATCCTTCAGGCCATGTGGATTGTTGTTAGCTTGTGTTTGTGGGCTAAGATTTAGGTTAGAGAATTGTTTTCATGTTGGGCTTGTGACTAAAACTATTGGGCTTGTGTTTGGATTTTGGTTTGAGGCCTCATGTTTTTATATCAGGCTAATCATCATTTTTGCTTGGGTTGGGCCGTTTTTAAGTAAGATAAATAGGCTTGTTTTTTTGTTGGGCTGAAGTTGTTCGGCCCAAAACTAAAAGAAAAAGAAGAAGAGGAAAAGGGCCCAATGTTGTTTTCTTGTGAATTAGAAACAAATTTTGCAATTCGGCTCCTAATCTTTTGAATAATTTTATTGTGGCCCTAAAATTTTTTATTTATTTCACTTAGGTCCTTAATTTAATTGTATTTCGGTCCTTAATCTTTATTTTTACTTTATTTTGACCCCTAATCTTTTTGAGAATTATAATTTAACCCCAAAAACTTTTAATTTTTACAATTTAGTCCCTATTCGTTTTTCATTTCTCAATTACAGTTGCTTCTTTTATTTTATTGTTAATTGTGCTTCATTTAAATGCATTAAATTTGTAAGTTTTGGTTGCTTTATGTTTATTTACAATTTTTCACAATAAAAGGGGAAATTAGTATATGTTTATATTCTCTTTTAATATTATCAATTAAATTGGTGCATTGACCTATTTGTTAATTTTTGGAAAAAGTGACAACTTTTCATCCTTCTCACTTAGTCTCCACTTCAAGGGAGGTACCCCTATTATCCTTTAAATCTCTTTTCTGTGCTCCTATGTGCTCTTATGTGGTTATATGTTTATGTGTTTTTCTTTTATTTGTTTGTTTTAAACTTTTAGTGATTTTATGTTTGTTTAATTTAAGTTTTATGATCATTTGGAGGCATTTAAATACTCAAATTATAATAGATAGGTAATATCCTTTTGTGCAAGAAATGTAATTAGACAGGCGATATAATAGATAGGTTTTTTTTTTTTTTTGCAAGAAATGTAATTAGTTAGATAAATGTAATAGATAGGTTAGTTAGATTTATTATCTTATATTCCCCTTTTAGATTGTAGTTAGAGCTCCCAATGTAATAGTTAAGTCTTATGTGCTTGTATGTTTATGCACTTATATGTTTTATTCGCTTTGTCTAGAGTTTTGCATCTAGATATTATATTTATGTGTTATGTGCTCTATGTGTTTTATGCGTTTATTTGCTTTAATTATGTACTATATACTTTATTTATTTATAATAAGTGTATGACGTCACCACACTAGTTTAATGTTAGTTGTGGCTTTTCTCTCCGATTTCTCACTAGTCCAATGCTAATGAGAATTTCTAGAAAATGGAGTAGTCCAATGCTGGACCCTTAGGGCATTCATGTGAGAACCCGAAAATTTTCACATTTTCAAGTATTATTTTATTTCTTTGCCTATATTTTATACTATCCTTTGAAAATATTAAATGTTTTATACATTTTACAAGTAAGTACAATTTTTAAATCATTTTCCTAGTATAAGTTAGTGTACGTAACTTGAAGTGCATTTGTTCGATGTGGGGCCCGCTAGTGCGATATAATTTTGCCGATTAAGTGATGAAATATTAAGTGACATTATTTTCCAAGGTGCTAGGAGATGATTAGAGGTTAATTAGGTAGACTAACCATTGGAAGAGAGAGGATAAGCTTAGAACCTTCAAGAGAGCCAAGTGTCTTCACCTCATTGGAAGTTGGACTTTTGACTAAGAAGATTAACCTTTACTAAAACCAATTTTTGACCAATTTTCTCTCATTTTTTCACCCTCTTGGCCAGCCTTTTGAAGAGAAAAACAAGAGAGAATTTCTTCAACTTCAATTCTTGCTCAAATCTTGAGTTTTAGCCAACCAAATTGAAAACTATTCCATACAAGTGATCACCAAGGAGGACTAAGGGCTTTGGTGGAGTTGATTTGGAGAAAGAAAGACTAAGCTACCACTTTCCTTGAGGTTCTAAGGTAAATTTGCTAAGAACACCCCTCTTTGCTTCTAATAGATGGAAATTAGTGGCTTGTAGTTGCCACTTTGGTGGTTTTGTGCATTAATTCTTGGTTATAAGTGGTGAGGTGTGGATTTTCGGTTTTCTTAAAAATTTTTCTGCCCTATTCTGATCAGTGTTGTTCGCCCATGATGGAGGCCGAATTGGACTTAGCTCAAAACATGAAAGTTGTAGAGAATTGAATGTAGATTATACCTGTAAAATTTCAGCTCAATCGAAGCACTGTATCCTGTGAAATGACTATTTTACCCCTGCTGCCCTGTTTCTGTCCGAGAATGATAATCAGCATCTGTAATTGGCTCTTTTGGCTGGGAAGATGAATGAATTAGCTTTTGATGCCTTCTTAAGAATTGTAGCCGTGTATCTTAGCTTTCGAATGGCTTTAGAATCAACTGAATCGGAGTTGTGTGTGCTGAGATATGACTGAATATATCAGGACTGCTAGTTGAATTTCACAGTGAGCTTTGAACTGGAATATCTGGGTCTGTTTGGGTAAATGTGACTAGGTTACGTTGAGAACTGGGTTGCAGTGTCTTCATAAGAATTGTAGAGCTATGTCTTAGCTTCGAAACAGTATAAAGTTTACCTCAATCCGATAGGTGTAGCTTTGGTTGTGACCAATACGCTAAAAGATGTCAAACCTGTCATTTTGTTCCTTGTCTTAAACCTTAATCCCGATCCCTTTTCTAGTTTGGTTTTGTAATTGAATGACTTTTAGCCTTTTTAACGGCTATTGTAATGAGATTATTTGTATGTGATTTTGGGGGCTGATTGAGGAAAATAATGAAGCCATAAATGGCTGGAAATTTGGTAAACACAAAGGGCGTGCTGCCCAAATTTGCACTCAAATGGCGATTTCAAATTTTAAGAGCAGCTATAAGTTTTACAACTATTTTACTCATGTATTTTGGACTAAATGCACTCTTTTTACTTCCAAAATCATACTTATACATTGTACTATTAGTTATTCGGATTTTCTTTGATAAATCAAACATTTTGATGGTTGAACCATAATACTTTCTCATGATTATTTTAGGGTTTCTTGGTGACTAAAGTTGAGATCCGGAGGGATACTTTGGACGTTATTTTGCTTATTTCGGTGAGTGTTCTATATACGCTTTGTTTCTAATGACTATCTGAATTATTGTGACTATTTGGATTGTTGCTTTAATACGTGATTGAGGTATGTTATGTTTCAAAAATGATTTTTGCTAGGCGAGTGTGTACTTTATCGCACTCGACCTAAATGAACGTGAACTTTCAATGATTGAATGATTAAATGTTACTTGTGCATGAATGTAAGCCTTCTGGCTGAACTGGGCCCTTGCCCTTTGTTACTGGTCGACTCGAGCCAGAAGCGGACTCGGTCGGGGGATTAGTGACCCTGGGTGAATGTTGGTATACTCGAGTATGACCACGATGTTGGCGGAGCGTGGGGAATGAAATGAATGAACGAACGACAAGAAAATGAAGGAGTTTTCACTTACAAACCATGTTTTAATGATCGGAGAAATAAGGAAAATATTAGGCGAATGAATGAACGAACGAACGAATGGCTCCTCGTGAGCATGTATCCTTTTATTGTATGTGTTACTATTGCTTTATATCGTAAATGTTATCTGGATTACTTGTTATAACATGCTTAATGTCCTTGTTTAACTGCTTGGTTGTGTATATAGAATCTCGCTGGGCTTTTACCTCATTCCACGTCTTTTGTTTTCCTTACAGGGGTTGCGAGCGGGCGAGAGACCTGTATAGAATAGAATAGCCTAGTTTTTGTTTTGAATTGTTTTGTTTTGGCTTTTATTCTCGCTCTAGTGCTTGGTTAGGGGTGGATTGTTTTGAGAATGTATAGCTTTTGTTATTTGGGACTATATATTTGTGTAAGATTGGAATGAATGTAAATACATGTTTCCATTTTGGGATTTAAAATTTCTTTCTCCTCGAGGTTTATCTTATTTTGTTCGGAGAGAGTGAACGAGTCCTGGCGAGAGCTGGGCAGGCGGTCCGTCGAACCCTTTGGTTCGCCTTAGGGTAAGGTGAGGCTGTCACAATTCACGAACTAGATTAATGTTTTGTATGACATTTATTACATTTCATGCATTTTTTACATTTTAGATTCTTTTCATTTGCATGATATGCTCTCTTATTCCCTTACCCCAATGTGTACAAATCATCTCATTTAGACTTACATCTCATTTAGATAGACTAGTCCATTTGTTGCTTAGGTTAGAATAAGTCATCCTTCAAATATGAAAAATGAACGAGTATGACCTTTTAATCTTAGCACCCTCTTACCCCCTCTGTAAGAAGGAAAATTATGTCACGAATTTTAGTCTCTCATGCCCCTTTTGTTGTATTCCCCTCTTCTAGGTCATGAATTTATCATAATTTCTTTTTTGTCCCATCTTTTGCATATTTGTGAGCTCTTCAAGGGATTATTCTTGGATTTCACAATTAATGTGATTTGCATCAATTAAGCGTTGAAGAGGCATTTTGTCCCTCTCGCTATCCTCTAGGTTTAGTTTTGCATCTATATAGGAAACATCCAAGTGTGATAAGTTAAGGGTTATATTAGAAAATTTTTTGACTAAATCTCGTAACTAGCCTTGGTTATGGTGAAAGAGTGCCTTAGGTTTGAACCTATCAAACCTTTGCCTTCACTTTCTTCAACCGTAACTCCCTAACTCATTTTCTCTTATTTTCAAAGACCTGAAGTCGTCTAAAAGGGATTGTTTCTTTTTCATTTAAAAAATATTTTGGATGACTTGGTACACTTAAATTCGATACCAAGTGGCGACTCTCCTTTTCCAAAAACCCTTTTTAGACTATTATTTTGAGCCCAAACCATTGCATATTCTAAGTCTCATTTGAGCCCCTTTTTCTTTATTTCCTGAAATCAAAAACTCATATTTTAAACACCTTTTCTCTTTTACTTTTAAAATATGGAGCATGACAAATGCATTTTACAGTAAGAACATATTATCTCTATAACCTACAAAAACGTCAAATAATACTTTCAAATATTAACTATTGGTATTTGAAAAACACACTATATTTTGCCAAATAGAATAAGCCGTCATACTTTTTGCTTTTGTTTTTCATTTGTTATTAATATATTCACTATTTTGGTAATAAAAAGAAAGACAATAAAGGGTCAAATTTGGAATGAGATTATAGTTACTCTTCTAAAATGAATATTTTAATATTATATTTTAAAATGGGTTATAAATGATGCAAAAAATTTAAAGTAAGAGAGATAAGTAAGATTTTTGAAATTTAAGGGTACCAAGTGAAATTATTAGAAATCTCAGGGGAGGTTTCTGAAATTGTCCTGAAGAAAAAACTGACAACTATGGCATTTATGTTTAATGTGAATGCTATGTTGCCAGGACAAATAGGATCGGACCATTTGGATATCAAATCATCTAATATCATCACTCTTCTGTATTTGGCAACAATCAATACTAGCCTTTTTTTAAAGTTTAGCTAATGGGTGCCAATTGGGCACTGGATAAGAGGGGTTCAAGTGTTAATTTTTTTAAAAAAGTGTGGTTGATTTGAGAAAGTATTACAATTCAAAGAGAGTAATAAATATGAGTGTATAAATTTCTATAGTTACTTAGGTATTGTTTAGGTGCATTAGCGAGTGTCCATTGGACATCCATTAGAAAAATTCTTATTTTTCACCCACTTATTCTCTTTTTCATTTTTATTTCCTTAATTATAGCAACTTTCAATCAATCTTTTAATTTTTTACTTCATATAAATTTGTATTAATTATGCCTTTCTAAACCTTTTGTCAATCACCTCATAATTTTTTTATTTTTAAATTCTTTTGTGATCACTGTTTTCTGTCCTTATTATTTGATTTGATTATGTATCATTATTACTAAAATTTGAATAATTTGCATTCTTTTTAACATTCAATACATTTATGATAAATTTTAAATAATCTATTATATCATGTCATATAATATATACACATATATAGGAAATTGCTATTCAGTTTCTATTTTGGTAGGTTGCTATCTTGCTGAATTGGCTGCTCTAATTTTCTACCAAGTGGAAGTTCCAACTTTTCACTACATGGCCATATTTAATTTTTTATATTTAAATAGGTTTTGAATATTTTATTCTTGAGGCTGACTAACGAGTGCCCATAGAGTACTTGTTAAGATATTTTTAGGTGTTAAATTTTTTGAAAAAGCAAAGTTAATTAGAGAAAGTATATAAGTGCAAGGGAAGGTAATAATTGTTAGCATTTGTATTCATGTGGATGGGTTTTAAGTGATTTCTTTTTGTTAATAATTTGAATTCTAAGTGTTTTATTTTTGTTAACAAGAATCATTCCCTGTGATAGCTCCACTTTCCCCAAAGGCGAATCAGAGGGGTTAGCGGACCGCCTGCCCAACTTTCGTCAGGACTCACTATAATCCATAGCAAGTATTTCTTGAATTTTCTAAACTAACCAAAATAACATTTACATTCATCCAAAAGCTATTACATAGGTTCGCGTGTAAAAGATTCACCATTCGGCGTCTATCTTAACTATAACCCAAAAATATATACACTACAGTCATTTCAACTAAAATAAAAATCTTAAAGTATCTCAAAACATTCCAACAGTATAAGTTCAAGAGCACTCTCGGATTCGAATCCTGTTAAGGAAAACAAACGTGGGATGAGATTACGCCCAGTGAGCATTCCAGGTAAACAGATTAAATAAGAGAATAACACAATTTAACATGTAAGCACGTTTTCCCAAGTAATATAGGTTCAAGTAAATCAATACTCAACTTTAGAAATTGGTAGTGGAGCAATTAATTATAATAGAATCTTTCAATGTAAAATACTTGATAAACAACAACATTCATGCGTGCATTCAATCATTCGTTCAAGTAAATACAAGGATGAACAATAATTCAAACATTAAAAGGATATGGGGCTCACAGGGAGCAACATTCACCTTATAACTGCCAATAAATAATCTCCTACATTTTACCACTGTATAACCTCCGAACTCCCACCTTATGTCCTCCGAAAGATCAACAATCCCCTCATTTAACATTCACCTTATGCCCTCCGAAAATCAACAATCTCCTTATTTAACATTAAACATTAAACATTGTACTCAAGGCCTTTCAGCAAAGAGTTTTGAGGTTTTCACGTAACATAGGTAAGTTATAAACCCAAAGCTATTCAACTGATCCGACCTCGCAAATGGCGGTTCTCGGATAGGGTGCCAACATAGGGTTAAGCTCAGTTCAGCTGATGCGATAAAGTACACATCAACCTACATTCTTGCACATTTATCACGTATTCATGCAATGTGTACATGCCCTCATAGCAAATTAATAAGAAAAGAAAATCACAACAATCATTCACTTATTTGCATGTCATTCAAAGGAGAGCACTTAAGTAAATAATAGCATTTTTTCAAGTCATGCATAATCAAATAACATGCATTGGAACACTAACCAATCAATTGCAACCCTTCACTTTAACCCTGGTTCGTCCTCTTGAACTCTCTCGAGTCCTGTGATCATATACTATATTAAAAGACTAGCAATATAAATCCAAAATACATGAAGAAATTGAGGTTTCAAAACTTAATTTAGAAAATGCATCAATTTACAAGTTTTATGCCAGTAGCCTATCAAAATATAATATTATCTTATTGCAATCGAGGATAAATCTCACATGCTTACTAAATCAACGTTGCAAAAGTCATTTGGAGCACAAGAGCATCGATTAAAGTCAAACGTTTGAAGAAATTAGAACAAGACTTTCAAAATACAAAGTTGGAAATTGTCCGACCTAAAATAATTTGAAAAAACTCATTTCCTTTCATTTAAACCTCAATTCCACTCATAAAACCAAGTTCAAAATGATTTAACAACTCCAACTTAAAGCTAGTAATGGAAGCAAGAACAAGTTTAGAAAACAGAATTTTCTCCAGTTTTGCGCGACACTGTTTGAAAAATCGTATCGCAAGTTTCTTAAGTCCAAAATTTATAAACTTTACACCATTGGAAAATAGATTCAAAGGACTACAATTTTCCAGAATACATATTTGTAAGATTCTGTCCATAAATCAGTCAAATTCCAATCTCAAGTTGCTGCTTCATCAAGTAGAAAAACAGAGTAGGTGTGAAAATTCAGACAAATTTGGAAAATCATAGATATTCATAGGAATTGAGAAAAATTCTGATATTTTCACGGTAGAATGCACTCTGAATCTAGTTTCAAACGCAATAAGAAGAACTCAATTTGGATTTTCTACACTAAAATATAACAGATTTCCCAAGACTACTTAGAGTCTCCTGCGGGAAAATTTCTTGCAACACTTCCCCTTATTTTCTTAACTGTTTCATGCAAACTCGACACCAATATTTATAGCAATCCAACCTCAATCACAACCACAAGTTATAGGCTATAAATTACACTTGTTTAAGGCCACAAAACCATCCAATATAGCCAATTTCTAGCTCAAGAATCAACCACAACAAAGCTGAAATTTATAACCCTGGGCTGAAATTTTCCTCTACAAATTGAAATTTTCTATAATCAAGCCAAAATAACATATAAAAGCTAGCAAATTCACATAGCAAAGCTACTAGATCATGGCCAAGTTCAAAGCATCATATCAAAGTTGAAATGTAACCATCAAAGCTGAAATCTCCAAACCACTACACAAACTATGAAATTTTCCATAGAATCCACCAAAAATCAAGCCTTAAATCCACTCAAATGCAAGTTAAAAGAGAAGAAATGGTTTCAAGCCATGATTACCTTTAATCCTATGAAGAAGAGCAACCAAAGCTTTCTTTTTTCCCCAAATTCCTCCACCCAAAGTCTTCCTCCTTCTTTAAAGTTACTTCGTATGGATTGGATTGTAAACTTATGGTGAAATCTCAAGATTCAAGCAAGAATTTCTAGGTTAGAAATGGAGTTTATTTTCTCTCCTTTTCTTCTCCAAGAGGTCGCCCAAGAGGAAAGAAAGGGAATGAAATTTTTGGTCAATTTTTTTCTAAGATGAAGACTAAAACTAGTCTTAGTCATAGATAAAGGTCCAAGGCCTTAATGACAAATGGCATCCATGGGTTAATCCTCATCCTATTGTCTTCCAATCACTAAAATATCTAGCCAACCTCTAATTATGGCTTAACACCTTATAAAATAATATCGGTTTGCACAAAACTCCTTCTAATCTTCAAAAAATTTGATGCACACACTTCACTAGTGGGTCCCACTTTCATAATGCATTACAAACTTAACATATACTAACTTATACAAGGAAAATGATTTAAAACCTTGACTCACTTGTAAAAATATCTAGGAAATGAAGGCAATACGATAAAGTAACGAAAATGTATTCGAAAAAATAAAGTAAAATAAGAAACTTTTTCGACTCTTCACACTCTCTCTCCCTTAAAAGAATTTCGTCCTCAAAATTCTCACCTTCTATCACCCTTGTCGACTCTGAAGATGGTTGTCCATAAATAGCATAGGTTCTACCCAGTGCTCGAGGTCTGTTCCCTCCTTCCTTTGCTTGTTTGGAGACATCTTTATCCATTTGCTGAGGAGCACTCTCTCTTCGTTGATTTTTCGGACAATTTGCAAGTTGATGATCTGTGCTTCCAAAATCAAACACTTTCACCACTTTTTCCAACAGTTTTACTCAGTGTGATTAGACTTCCCACAACATCCAAAGTCAAGTGAGGTGTCAGTCCTTGGCTTTCCCGCCGAATTTTCCTTGATGGTTCCCTTTCAATTTGAGTTCTTCTTATTATAGTTCCTGCTAGTTTCCCCGCCATGGGTGGAGATGGAAGTGAAAGTTGTACTTCTCCAGCTCTTCTCCCAACTTTGGAAGGTGATACATCTTCTCTAGGTATTTCCAAGTTACGACTGCTAGATGCATCCCTTTTTCGTGTTTGAAAAGCTCACAATTGGGATTTCATACTTTCAATCCTTTGAGCTTTTTCAAGGGCGTCACTGAATGTAAGAATTTGAGCCGCTACCAAAGATTCTTGAATTTCCAGATTTAAGCTCAGAATGAACCGCCTTTTTCTCTTTTGCTCAGTAGCAACCAACTTTTGGGCAAATTTGGATAATTGTGTAAACTGAGCCTCATACTCAACAACACTCCTTGATCACTGACGAGGTCTTATAAACTCGTCCTCTCTTCTTTCTTGAACAAGAGGGGGAATATATTTCTCATTAAATTCTCGGGTAAAATTTAGCTAGGTCCAGGGTACTTGTTCCCTCTCCCACTTAATCCTTACAACATTCCACCATGATCGGACTGCTCCCTCAAACTGAAATACAGCAAATGTCACCTACCTTTCCTCTGTATATCTTAGAGCAGCAAAGATATTTATCATGTTTTCTAACCAATTTTCAGCTATTTCAGGGTCAGGACTCCCAGAAAACTTAGGTGAAGAAAACTTTTGAAATCTCTCCAATGCTTTATCCTCTCCGATCTCTTGGTTTCTTTGTTGATTCACTTGTCTAGCCTCTTGGCCCTATTGGGATACTAAACGTTCTAACAAGTCCGTCATACGATTTATAGCCAATGCCACTTGATCATTTGCCCCAGCCCTTGGCTCAGTGTTTTGGTTAGCCACAGACCCACTCTCTTCCCTTTGATTTTGGGCTTATCCACGTGGACGTCCCCGTCGTTGTCTTCCAGCTTCCATTTTTTTTCTCAACCAGTCTATGTAGATGTGTATTAATCCAATATTCATTATAAAAATACACACACATATGCATGTGAACATACCAATGACAAGCACATATATTCAAAAATAATAACTGACAAATTAAACTAAAGCATTTCCACAAGCAACGTAGTCACAATCAATTCTAGTTACCAATTAGGCTCAATCAGAGCTATTTAATCAACACAAGTTGAAACCAAGTGTCATACACATTCAAATTGAAGGCATTAAATACATTAAACAATTCTCACTTCCAACCCCATTATCCCTTTCACATAAGTCAAAATCAATGGTCAGTAGATCATATCATAACAGATCCGATCAACTTTATCTTTCTAAAACAAAAATCTGTCAACGACAGTTGCAGGAAAACTGTACTTAATCAATCACTCCAAGAGTCACTTCTAGTTGGGTCCAAGTACATTCAAATCTCAAAATCCTAAAGGGATATTTCAAACGAAATGAGAGTTTCATAAGTCTTCAAGTCAAAGATTTGACTCCTAGATATCAAATCTTACCGTTATCCAAGAAACTCATCAATTATTCATGAAATCAACCCCTCACAATCCTCTTCTTTCCCTGCCAATTTCTAGATAAGAAATGCGCAAAGATCTTGTCTTAAGAACCATCGAGATCATAGATGTTCAATGTTTCACTTAATAGTTACAGCCCCACTTTCTCCAAAGGCGAACCAGAGGGATCAGTGGACCGCCTGCCCAACTCTCGCCAGAACTCACTACAATCCATAGCAAGTATATCTTAAATTTTCTAACTAACCAAAATAATATTTATCACACCCAAAATAACATTTACATACATCCAAAAGCTGTTACATAGGTTCGCGTACAAAAGATTCATCATTCAGCGTCTATCTTAACTACAACCCAAAAATATATACACTACAGTCATTTCTACTAAAATAAAAATTTTAAGTCTCTCAAAACATTTCAATAGTATAAGTTCAAGAGCACTCTCGGATCCGAATCCTATTAAGGAAAACAAACATGGAATGAGCTTACGTCCAGTGAGCATTCCAGGTAAACTAGCAAAATAAGAGAATAACACAATTTAACATGTAAGCATGTTTTTCCAAGTAATATAGATTCAAATAAATCGATACTCAACTTTAGAAACTGGTAGTGGAGCAATTAATTGTAATAGGAATCTTTCAATGTAAAATACTTGATAAACAATAACATTCATGCGTGCATTCAATCATTCGTTCAAGTAAATACAATGATGAACAATAATTTAAACATTAAAACGATACGGGGCTCACAGGAGGCAACATTCATCTTATAACTGCCAATAAACAATCCCCTACAGTTTACCATCTTTTAACCTCCGAATTCCCACCTTATGTCCTCCAAAAGATCAACAATCTCTTCATTTAACATTAAACATTAAACATTGTACTCAAGGCCTTTCGGCAAAGAGTTTTGAGTTTTGCACTTAACATAGGTAAGTTATAAACCCAAAACTGTCCAGCTGATCTGACCTCGCAAATGGCGGGTCTTGGATAAGGTGCTAGCATAAGGTTAAACTCAGTTCAGCCGATACGATAAAGTACACATCGGCCTACATTCTTACACATTTATCACGCATTCATACAATGTGAACATGCGCTCATAGCAAATTAACAAGACAAGAAAATCACAACAATCATTCACTTATTCGCATGTCATTCAAAGGAGAACACTTAAGCAAACAATAGCATTTTATCAAGTCATGCATAATCCAATAACATGCATTGGAACAATCACCAATCAATTGCAACCCTTCACTTTAACCCTGGTTCGTCCTCTTGAACTCACTCGAGTCCTGTAGTCATATGCTATATTAAAAGACTAGCAATACAAAGCCAAAATACATGAAGAAATTAAGGTTTCAAAACTTCATTTAGAAAATGCATCAATGTACAAGTTTTATGCCCGTAGCCTATCAAAATATAATATTATCTTGTTTCAATCGAGGAGAAAACCTCACGTGCTTACTAAATCAACGTGCTTACTAAACCAACCTCTAATTATCCCTTAACACCTTATAAAATAATATCCGTTTACACAAAACTCCTTCTAATCTTCAAAAAATTTGACGCACACACCTCACTAGTGGGTTCCACTTCCATAATGCATTACAAACTTAACGTGTACTAACTTATACAAGGAAAATGATTTAAAACCTTGACTCACTTGTAAAAATATATAGGAAATGACGGCAATATGGTAAAGTAACGAAAATGTATTCGAAGAACTAAAATAAGGAAATTTTCGAGTCTTCACATTCCCCAACTTCTTTTCCTTAATTTTCCAATTTTCCTTGTTAATTGGTGTTTAATATTTAACTTGGGTATGTTTTAAATGTTATAGTTTGGTAATAATTTGACTTTTATGTGTTTATTCTTGTCAATAAGAATCACTCCCATATTTTTTCCTATTTTCCCTTAATTTTCGAACTTACACTATTTAACATTTAATTTGGGCGGATTTTTAGTGCTTTATTTTTTATAATACTTCGGCTTTTAAGTGTTTCTATTTTTGGTCATGTATATATAATGATTCGCTATTTTGTTCACAATTTGGTAAGTTGTTGAATTACCTACTCTCACGTTCTGCTACACTAATGTCAGTCTTTTTGCCTTAAGAACATATATGCTTTACCAAAATTTGGAGAAATTTTCATTTTCTTTTATAATTCTATACTTCACTATATAGTACATTTAAATTAATGGATTAATGTTCTACTATATATGTGTTAAAACTGATTGTGCCAATTGTTATCAATTGATACGCTATTCATGAATACACCGTTCAAGAATTAACTGAATTAACTACTCTTATTCTATTTAACTTCAATGTTTTCAGTTAGTATTTTACTTCTTTGATATCAATATTTGTTGAAAAAACAACTTTTGAAATAAAAAGCGGCCATATGAATACATGGGTGAAAAACTAGTGCCCTTATTAAGTTGTTTACACTTTCAACTTATAGTTTATTATACAAATTGGGAAATATGAAGCAAATTCTTCTTCTTCCTCTTTTTTTTTCTTTGAAAAGTGAAATAGGCAAATTCTAAATTAATAAATTCCATATTTGTCCTCAAAATTGTACTAAAAAACACATTTTAAATCCTTTTTCCCCTATATTTTGGGACATTCAAATCGCTTCTCTTTCTTTCTCTCTTAATCTAAATTTTCTCTTTCTTTCTCTACCAAACTCCCTACCTAGGACAAGGTTTGAAAATATAGTATTATTACCACACCCTTAAATTAACAAAGCCTTATCTACATCCTTCTTCCACCTTTTTGTTAGTTAAACAATTGTTGTAGCACAAAGACACAACTATGGGTCTGTTTAGTAGCTGTGTTTTCTGCCCTATTTTAATAGATAAGTTTTTTTTCAACTTTGTCTATAGTTTTAAAATGTACACACTAAAATACCCAAAAAAAACACACAAGTTTTTTCTTCCTCTCCTTTCTTCTTCTTCATCTCCCCATCTTAAACCACCGCCGTCACCCACACTTCTGGCCAGCACCAGCACCGTCGGTCTCCACCTTTTCTGTGAGAACTCGAGGAAGACAAAAAAATCCGGTTTTAGGGTTTTAGGGTTTTATCGGTTTCCGTGCACACATTTTCTATATTTTCTTTATTATATTCATTTTATACATGTTTTATAAGTAAATATAGTATTTAAGTCATTTTTCTAGTATAAGTGAGTTCACGAGAGATTTGGAGCAAATAGCGGATGCGGGACCCGCTAAGGCGTTAAGTGAGAGAAATTCGGCCAAGTAGATTAAGTTGTGCAGTAAGGCATTTAATTACTGAGTGCTAAGAGATAATCAGAGGTTGGTTAGATGCTTAGTCATTAGTAAGCTAAAGGATAAGGAAAAGATCAAAAAAGGTGACACATGTCGCATTTCTATTGGGCCAAGTTTTGCCTAACTTTCTTACAACTTTACTAAAGCTAAAAATTGACCAAAATCATCTTCATTTCTTTCCTCTTATGGCCGAAAATTAGAGAGCAAGAAAAGAAAAGAGAGCTCCAACTTTTCTTCCAATTTCTTGTCAAAATCTTGCAAATCAACCGATAAAAATCCGATTTCCTCCGTAGGAATTGCTTATTAAGGAAGATCAAAGGTGCTTGTGGAGTGATTTTGCAAAGAGAAGCCCTAAGTTGCTACCTTTCTTGGTGATTGAGGTATATTGCTTAGAACTTCAATTTTGTCCATAATAATTGCAAAGTAGTGGCTTATATCGGTTAAGGAGCTTAGTTTATGGATGATTTTGTGAATTAAAGTGAAGTTTGGTGAATTTATCATTTTCTTGGGAATTTTTCTGTTTTCATATGATGGCTAAGGTTGGCTTGGATTGGTGGCTTAGTATGGTATGGAATTGAAGTTATTGTGCATTAATTGTGGTTAATTGCGGAAATTTCAGCTTTATGTGGGAAAATTCCAGATTAGGGTTCTTATATTGCCCTGTTCTGTCCAGTTCTGTTCGTCCAGGATGGAGGCCGAATTGGCCTTAGCTCAAAACATGAAAGTTGTAGAGAATTAAGTGTAGCTTATGCCCGTAAAATTTCAGCTCAATCGGAGCACGGTATCCTGTGAAATGACTATTTTACCCCTGCTTCCCTGTTTCTGTCCGGAAATGATAATCAGCCTCTGTAATTGGCTCGGTTGACTGGGAAGATGAATGAATTGACTTTTGATGCCTTCTTAAGAATTGTAACCTTGTATCTTAGCTTTCTAATGGCTTTGGAATCAACTGAATCGGAGTTGTGTAGCCTGAGTTATTGCTGGTTAAAGTCAGTGCTGATAACTAGACTGATCTTAAACTTTTGGATCTGTGTTTGGTAAATTAGACTTAGATAAACTATAAATTAGGTTAAGTGGCCTTCATAAAAGTTGTTCCCCTCTGTCTTAGCTTCGAAATGGTATAAGGTTCACCCCGATTCGATAACCATAGCTTCGGTTATGACTAAAATGCTACGAGATACCAAATCTGCCATTTAGCTTTTGTCTCCAAAATTGATATTTGCTTGCACTATTGCACTTGTGTTATACTGGGATGATTTTGGAGCCTATGGAAGGGCTATTGTGGTAACCTTATTTGTGTGTGTTTCTGGGGCTGATTGAGGAAAATAATGAAGCCATATATGGCTGGAAATTTGGTAAACACAAAGGGCACGCCGCCCAACTTTCTAGGCCGCTTGGTTCCTTCAAGTTTGAGTTGATTCTTAGTAGATGAACGGCTTTTAGGTCATTCAAGCCCCTAGGTCCTCCTGTTACCTTTTCGTTCCGAAATCACGCTTTTGCAACTTTGCCTTCATAGTTCATTTGGGTAGGCATACGACTCATAGTCGAGCTCACTTGTGCGTTTCATTTACTAGAATTTGGGATGTGAAAACCTTAATTGCTACTTTGGTTATTTTAGGGTTTCTTGGCGATTAAAGTCATTTTGGGGGAAAAACTTTTGAGGTATCTGCACTTGAACTGGTGAGTGTACCACTCCCCTCACTTGTTGCCTAACTTTGTATATGTACTTGCAAATTGTAACTTGAATGACTGTATCATCTGTTTGTCCGGTATGAGACGAGGGTGTACTTTATCACACTCGTTCTCTGGCCTGTGTGACTTGTTTCCTGTATATGTACTTGACTCTGTTACTCGTGTCTACTATGGATCTCATGTACACTTGAATCTGTTATTTATACTTGATATGATGTCGTTTGGACGCGTATCCAACGACCTTCCTGTGCCTGTTAACTCTGAGCTCAACCTCATGGGTAGTTACTTGATTCGAGCCAGCAAGGGCTTGGTCGAGGAAATTAACGAACCATGGGTGCCTGTTCTTTGGAAATCTTTGGGTATTGAGACTCTGGATTTCTGGTATACTCGAGTATTACCATCTCTATTCCTGTTCGGCGTTCGGGCCCGGTAAGGGGTATGTTTGGTGATCGGGATTTGGCGTTTAAGAGGGATCTACGGACATGTTTATTTCATTAAACGTTGACGGAGGGTCAACGAGGTGCGATCAAGAACTACAATGGGAATTTGGCTCCTGAGAGCCACCTGTATCCTTTCCAGTTGAGATAATTGTTCATTTCCTTATATGTGCCTTAAACGTGAAATGCCATGATCCATGACTACTTGTATTCTTGGTACCTCATTGAGCGCAAGCTCACCCCGTTCCCGTTATCTTTGTTTTTCTTACAGGGGACCAATTTCGAAATCATGATTTTTGAAGAAAAGGGGCGAGCTATTGTATATGTATTTTGTTAAGCTCTTTTGCAACTGAAACCCTAATTGTATTTTGACCGATATGGATACCCTGGCTTGTATTTTAGTTACTTTGTTCAAGACTTTGATGTAACAATATGTATAAGTGTAATCATTTGAGATGTTGTGATTCTATGGTTTTGGATTCTATCGCGCGTAGTCTAGGGTTTTGTGGGATTCGATTCCGTAGTCCTGGCGAGAGTTGGGCAGGCAGTCCGCCAAACCCTTTGGTTCGTCTTAGGGGAAGGTGGGGCTGTCACAGGTTCACTTTCTATAAATACCATCAAAATTTTAAAATGGGCTGAAAATCCAAGACTGTACTGTTTTTGCACTTAGTTGAGCAGTGAATTGAGGCTGAGATTTGATTAATTTATGGGCTGAATTTTATGAAGATGTCTTCTAGAGAGTTGTAGAATTTTGAGTCTATTTCTAACGGTATAACATTTATGATTTTTGGACTTACGAAACTCAAGTTATGACTTTTCAAAGAGCATTACAAAAACTGGAATTTTTCTTATGAAATGACAAAAAAACTTGGAAGGGTCTTGGAAACATTTTCTGATTTTTAAACCTAACTTTCTCGATTACTTGCACTCTATTTCATACTTGGATCATGGATTTATTATGTATATGAGTTTTTCAGCTTTCATGTGACAGCCCCACCTTCCCCTAAGGCGAACCAAAGGGTTCGGCGGACCGCCTGCCCAACTCTCGCCAGGACTCGCTCACTCACATCAAAGAAAGTAAGATAAAGCCTCGAGAATAAGCGGAAACAAAACCCAGCCTTGAACCATAAAATTACATTCACCTCAAGCTCAACCAATTATACAGTCCCAAATGTATACATAAGCTCCGTATTTCCCCAATATACTCAACCTTATCCAAGCACTAGAACGAAAGCAAAAGTCAAACAAAATAATTCAAATCAAAAACTAGGCTATTCTATTCTATACATGCCTCTCGCCCATGCTCGCAACCCCTGTAAGGAAAACAAAAGGCGTGGAATGAGCTAAAAGCCCAGCGAGGTTCTATATACTCAACTAAGCAATTAAACAAGGACATTAGCACGTAACAACAAGTAATCCAGATAATATTTACGATATAAAGCAAGAGTAACACATTCATTAAAAGGATACATGGAGTCATTCGTTCGTTCGTTCATCGACCATCCATTCCTTCAATCATTTAGAAAATTTCATTTGACTTTGAAAACCCCTCCGTCATTCTTGTCATTGATTCGTTCATTTGATTCTCCCCGTTCTGGCCAGCGCACTGTCCAGTCCACACCAAACTACGTGGTAATACTCGAGTATACCAAACATTCACATTCACCCAGGGTCACTAATCGCCCGACCGAGTCCGCTTCTGGCTCGAGTCGACCAGTAACCAAGGGCAAGGGCCCAGTTCAGCCCGAAGGCTTACATTCATGCACAAGTAACGTTTAATCATTCAATCATTGAAAATCTCACGTTCATTTAGGTCGAGTGCGATAAAGTACACACTCGCCTAGCAAAATTCATTTTTTAGCAATCATTGGGAACATTAACATTTAATCAAGAAGCACACTAGTCACATAGCCAATGGAAACATAACATACTTCAATCGCTTATCAAAGTAACAATCCAAATAGTCATAACAATTCACCTAATCATTAGAAACAAAACGTATATAGAACACCCACCTAAGCAAGCAAAACGTCCAAAGTATCCCTCCGGACAACAACCTTAGTCTCCAAGAAACCCTAAGAGTAACCAAGAAAACATATTACGGTTCTATCATCAAAATATTTGGGTGAATCAAAGAAATCCAAATAAAACTAGTACAAAGTAGAAGTATGATTTTAAAAGTAAAAGAGTACATTTTGATCAAAGGAATTGAGTAACTAAAAGTTTTCCCAAACCAAACATAAAATTAACCTCAAAAGAGTTTTAGAAAATTTCACCGGAAAATTTGGAACAGTGCCACGTCAGAATCCGGCCAGAACTTGGCCGGATATCCGGCCGGATTGTCGGCCGGATTCAAGGCAGAAAGCAATCCCATTTTTTTCTTCTTTCCCTGTCAATCCGGCCAAGAGTTGGCCGGATATGCGGCCGGATAGTGAACAGTAACTTTTTCTCTTTTTTTCGTAAAACGTGTATTTGGCTCAAAACCAATACATATGCAAAGAAATAATGTATAACAGGTACCTTGGTTAAAATCGTATGAAAAGGAAGACAAAATACCTTAAATTCACATCAAAATCTCACTTGTTAAAGTCGGTTTTCGTGGCCGGAAAACCCTATGCCACTCTTGTTTGTTTTGGGAGGAAAATGAATAGGTATTTGAAGTTCAAACTCGACATTTGAAACTAAAGTATCATGGTTAAAACGGAATTGTATAAGTGCAAGTAAAATCCCTTTAAAGTGGAACTAAGTATGTCTAAGCAAGGAAGTTCAATCGCATTCCAAAATCACATTTCAAACCTCATTTCCATTCACTCAAGTTCAAGAAAATAAACGGACAGCATTTCCCCTTGTTTTTCCTTACTTTTCCATACTACAACCAACCACAAATCTCACAATTTTCAACCACAATTGCATACACAAACTATAAGCTATCAAACACCCTTAATATACAACCAATTGAAGCTTCACAACCATCCACAATAAAACCCCCAAATTGGAAACCCTAATCATGCTAAATTGGAAACCCTAAAACCGAAATTGTGCATACCAAGCTGAAATTTCTTTAGGCAATTGAATTTAACACCCAATCACTAGATATTTCTCAAATCAAAGCTACTAAAACATGGCCAACCATTAATCATCAAATATGGGCAGAAAAATTCACCAAAAACTGAAAATCAACATATCACCACTTATAACCTAGAAATATTACATAAACTACTCAAGTGGCCACCACAAGCCACCAAATTCCATCTATTAAAAGAAAAGAGGGGTGTTCTTAGCAACTTGCCTTCAAAACCTCAAAGAAAGTGGTAGCTTAGTCCTTCCCCCTCCAAAACAACTCCACCAAAACCTTTAGCCTTCCTCAGCAATCACTTGTATGGAGTAGTTTCTCATTTGGTTGGCTAAATCACAAGATTCAAGTAAGTTTGGAAGTTAGAAATTGAAGAACTCTCCTTGTTTTTCTCTTCATGAAGTTCGGCCAAGAGGATGAAAATGGAAGGGAAATTGAGTCAAAATTTGATTGGAAAAAGTTAATGTCTTGGGTCCAAAAGTCCAACCACCAATGAAAACATGACATGTGGCCTCTTGAAGTTTCTAAACTTATCCTCTCACCCCCAATCATTCCTCTAATTAACTAACCTCTAATTATCTCCTAGCACCATGAAAATAATATCACTTAATACTTCATCACTTAATCGGCAAAATTATATCGCACTAGCGGGCCCCACATCGAACAAATGCACTTCAAGTTACGTACACTAACTTATACTAGGAAAATGATTTAAAAATTGTACTTACTTGTAAAATGTACAAAACATTTAATATTTTCAAGGACAGTATAAAAATATAGGAAAAGAAATAAAATAATATTTAGAAAATGTGAAAATTTTCGGGTTCTCACACTCTCTCCCCCTTAAGAAATTTCGTCCTCGAAATTTTACCTTCCGTTTCCTCATGTGATCCCGGAGCTTGTTGCTGATCTACGGCATATACCTGAGCTGGTGCTTTTGTTCGGTTCCCTCTTTCATTGGTTGGTTTCGGTTTGTCTCCACTCACTTGTTGAGTACCAGCCTCTCGTGGCTGCTTCTTTGGACAACTACTCAGCTGATGATCACTACTTCCACAGATTAAACACTTCCGCCCTTTCCTCCAACAATCATTTTCAGTGTGGTTTGCCTTCCCACAATATCCACAAGTCGAGCGAGACGCTACAGTTTGGCTTTCTCGAGAAGTCTTCTCAGGTCCTATTTGACTTCCTTTTGTAGATCCCTCATGTAGTGCTCCAAATGTCCAGGGTGGATGAGGGAAAGGGTTTACTTTTTGCATTTTGAAGGGCGTTATCCTTTCTCCAGATTCCTCAGGTATGCTACTAGGTGTACCTCTTTTCCGCGTTTGGAGAGCTTTTACTTGTGCTTTTGCATCCTCAATTCTTTGTGCTTTCTCAAGAGCTTCCGTAAAGGTGTTAACTTGAGCCGCCGTTAAAGCTTCTTGAATTTCCAAATTCAAGCCTTGGATGAACCGCCTTATCCTTCTTCGCTCGGTAACCACTAATTCAGAGGCGAACTTAGACAGTCTAGTGAATTTCGTCTCATATTCGGCCACGCTTTGAGTTCCCTGACGCAATCTAATAAATTCGTCCTCCCTCCTTTCTTGGACCAGAGGTGGGAGGTACTTCTCGTAAAATTCCCGTGTAAAGTTTACCCATGTCCAGGCAGTCTGTTCTCTTTCCCATTTGGTCCTAATAACATTCCACCATGCTCTGGCCGGTCCTTCAATTGAAATACAGCAAAGTTCACTTGTCTTTCTAACTTTCCAGCAGTATCTCCATCAAAAATTCTAACTTTCTTACTTATTTCCATGGCAAATGCACTATATCTTATAACTAACATTTCATGAGGCTTATGACATATGTTCTTGGCAAGAAAATCCATCACAAATCCACATATATATAAAGTTCCAAGTAACTACATCAAGGCTGGAATTTTGCCTCTCAAAGTTGGAAATTGTATCTCAAGGCTATAAATCTCCTATTAAAGTTGAAAAATCACATATTGAACCTAGAGAATTCATATCAAGGTTAGAAAACCTCATATCAAAGCTATAAAAGCCCATATCAAAGCTGGAAAATTCATCTGAAGGCTGAAAATTGTACATTGAACTGGAAATTGACCGTACCCTAGCAACAACTTCACCAAAACCTAGCAAAACCATGAAATCTTCCATGAAATCCTCCAATATCAAGTCATATGTGGATTAAATTGCAAAGTAAGAAGAAAAAGAGGAGTTTCTTAGTATGATACCTCAAAACCCCAAGATAAGATGCAAGACAAGAGGTTTCTTCCTCAAATAACTTCACCACAAGCTCACTTCCAAACTTGATGCAAGATTTGTCGGAGTAGATTTGAGTTTTCTCTTGTTTTCCCTCACTAATTGGACAAGAATCAAGGCTTGAACTTGGAGCTTTTCTCTCCCTTTCTCTCCTCACGTTTTTGGCCAAGACAACCAAAAAAAGAAGATGATTTGGATGATATAAAACTTGGTTGGTCATATAAAGACTTGGTCTTGGTCAACTTTCTATGGATGATGGACATTTGGCAAGAAAAGAAGTAATATCTACCCATTTAGCTTCCTAACATTCAAATGCTCCAATTAGCTTGTAACAACTCTTGTCACATAATTTTTTTTTACACAAAACTCTTTCTAATTCTCCAAATTTATGATACACACTTCACTAATCGGTCACACTAGTATTATGCACTATGAGACTTAACATCTTTCACATGAAAAATGCACCAAGTAAAATAAGAAATAGGTTAAAATCATGATTCAATTAATAAAACAACCAAGAATCCAAGGAAAGTAAGTGAAATCAAAGAAAATATGTAACTAACTATCGGGTCACAACACAACTTGAAAACATCTAAAAGTGCGCAAAAATGAACAAAACCTTTTTTTTTCTTGGTCAAAGCTAGGGTTTGAAATCTCTTGTATTAAAATCTCTTTCTTGCCATAAATATCTCATGCCACAAAACGTTAGGTAATCAATTCAAAGAAGCAATAAGGTACAACTGTCCGTTATCATTCACTATATATACAAACAAGTAAGCCAAAATGAAAGGTATGAAAATTTTGGGTCCTCATAGAATTCCTTGATCCTGAATGTGGATTTAAATGTGCATATGCATGAATGTAGGCTTGATGTGTACTTTATTGCATTGACCGAATTGGGCCCTTTGTGACGACCCCATCGTACCCAAAGGTGTACCAAAGGGTTTAGCGGATCGCCTGCCTAGCTCGCGCCAGGACTCGATACTCTAAAACAAGAAAATAGATTTCCCGCGACAAGAAAGTTCTATCTACACTATTACATCTTCAAAAGTTGTATAAACTATTACATCAAACCATACATACAACTAGAACTAGAAAGTAAACCCTAGAAAAGCCACTAACTATAACCACCACAACAAATATATATAATTTACTAGTCAACTTATAACAAGTACTAGGGCAAAATCAACTATTCTATAAACCAAAAGTTTATACACCTTCCCGAACTTTCCCCGCGTCAGCCCCTGCTAAGGAAAATAAATGGAATGAGGTAAGCTATATGCTTAGTGAGTAATCGGGGTAAAAACGTAAAATCACATCCAAATAAACATGTAAACCAGGATATTTCACATCAATAACAGAAATGTAACATCACAATAGTAGGATACGGGTGGCTTCAAAACCAATTCAATTCCTCGAACTTGTCCAACTGTTGACACTCCGTCAACCAAAAACTCATAGTCCGTAGACTCCACTTACTTCCCCGTTCACCTTATCAACCCCCGCTGGCCAGTCAACAGCACACAGCAGCTCGAGCAAAACAAAATCACTTAGCTTTAATCAAAGCTTTAACAAAGAACGAAATCCCAAGGTTAGCATGGAACTAACTTCGACCAAGCCCCGGCTGGCTCGAATAGTTCGTCTACCCTTGGAATCGGGCTGGAACCAAGCCCTGAAATATCCAGTATCTCAATAGAGGATATTTCTCAACAAAGTACGCATGTCATTTAATCACCCCAACAGCACACAGCACAAGGGGTTCAACTCAAGTCATGTAATCACCCCCAACAGCACACAGCAAAAGGGTGATACTCAACACAAGGCATGTCTTCTCACATATTAAATCAAGATAGAGAATGGGCTTAGGACGAGTGAGATACAGTACACCCTCGCCTAAGTACCCGTTTAACATATACAAAGCACTTTGACAATTTCTCACATAAACAAGCCCAATTACTCACTCAAAATAGTTAGCACGCAAATCAAGGCACTTTATACGGGTCCACCGACTCCGTCCGGTTCGTCACTGCCTGTGACAGAAGATTATACTCAACTATCAGTCAATAGACCATCACAATTGGAAATAAGGACTAAAACGGGCAAAACGGCTAAGAAATGCATGTGCGCATGCGCGGATATGAAAACGGTATAAAAATGGGTTACACGGTTTTAACCATAACCAGAGCTTTGATTATCGGATCAAGGTGTACTAGGTAGAGTCTCGAAGCTAAGACAAAGGGTTACAACTTTCATGAAGACAACTCAACCCAGTTTTCAGTGAATCCAGGTCGAATTTGCAAATTACCGAACCAGAACTCCAAAGGTTGGTTTATACCTCTAGTAAAAATTTGGGCGGCATGCCCCTTGTGTTTACCTATTTTCCAGCCATTTATGGCTTCATTATTTTCCTCAAATCAGCCCCAATGTCGCACATAGGCAATGTTACCACAATAGCCCTTCAACTAAGCTCAAAATAATCCAATGACAACACAAGTCTTAACAAGGCAACCGGAAATCAAGTTTAAAGGCAAATAGCTAAATGGCAGATTTGATGTCTCTTGGCATTTCGGTCACAACTAAAGCTACGACTATCGGTTTGGGGTAAACTTTATACCGTTTCGAAGATAAGACAGAGAAATAAAAGTCTCATGAAGACATCAACAACCAATTCGTGCATCTTCAATATCAAAATGTGACATCTCAGAGGAAAACATAAAACTGTCCGCAAAACTGTACATTTGGCAGTCAGGGGTATTTCAGTCATTTCACATGCTACAGTGATCAGATTGAGCTGAAATTTTTCAGGCAGCTATATAACATCATTTCCTACAACTTTAATGTTTTTATCTAAGCCTAAGTAGGCCTCTATCATGGACGAATTAAGCAGGTCAGAAGCTAAACAAGTTAGTTTCAATTTCTGGAATTTGACCTTTTCCTCTAGAATTTCATATCCAATAAGCACTCAATCATCAAAACCAACAATTACTAACTCTATAACATCCATTACTAGATAAATAACCATAATCAAGGCTGAAAATGTAAACCCTAGTTGCATACTCCAACATCTCACTCCAAACTAACAAATTTACCGTCATAAGGCAAGATTAAGAGCTTCTAACTAAACTTTAACAAGATTAAATGCAAGAAAAGGATAGGAAACCATAATACCTCACCAAGGCTTCTTGCAAGAGAGGATCACAACCTTTCCCTCCAAAGTTTCACCACACAAAGCTTCTCAAGACTAAAGGGGGAGTTTAATCGGTTTAGATTTTGGAATTTTTACTCAAATTAAGCTAAAAATCAAGATGGAAATTGAATGGTTTCTTCCCTCTTTTCTCTCTCAACCTCACGGCTGGAATGTGCAGAAATGGTGGCTGAAATGAAGCTTCAAGAAGGTTAAGATGATAGGAATTCATTTGGGTCAAAATTGGACAAATGTCACCTTTTGATTGGAAGTCAATTTTTTTTCTTTTCTTTCTTGTTTTTAGTCCAAAATTTCGGCTGCATTAAGAAGATATTTGGGTCTGATTTTGGTCAATTAATAACAAGGAGACTAAGGTAATAAAGTAATGTTCAAGTGGTGCACTCAATCGGTAACGAACGGTACACATCGGTTCAACCTGTTTTTCCTTATTTCGCACGTACTAGGGTTTTAACTTATAATTTACTAACTTATTATTATTACTTCTAATCACATATATTTTCTTATCCAAAACTCACTCTTGATCACCAAATTTAGTACACACACCTTACCAAGTGATCACACGGCCAAAATGCACCAAAAACCCTAGTATGCACAAAAAAAACCCTAACTTATGCCATTCCTTTAGAAAATCATAACTTGAGTTATAAATAAAAAAAATTCATACAACTTGGCTTGTTAAAAACTAGATTTCAAATACTAATAATCTTTTAGAAGATACCTCAAATAAATTCAACTCATAAGTTAGTCCAAATTGAGCCATAAGCTACTACAACATTCCTATGTTTACTTGTGCAGGGCAGAATTTTCAGTCAACTTTGCCAGTTTCCTAGAATTTATAGAAATTGAATCAAACTCTGAATTTTTACACCATAGGAAGCTCTATGAGTCTAGTGTCAAACGCAACAAACAGAACTCAATTTCAATTTTTCTATACGAAGTTATAGCCAATTTCCCAAAACTGCGCAAAGCCTCCTGCAAAAATTTCTAGGTTTTCTAACAACTTGAGAATATGAAACTTTTCTTAACAAATTCACTCTCTTGGCTCAAATTCAACCATTAAAGCAACCAAGAATCAAAGGTAAGTGAGTTCACATAAGGGTTATAAAGACAAGTGAAATTTCGGGGTCTCACACCCTTCACTGGAACGCCTATCCGAAACCAGCCTTAGTGAGGTCGGGTAGTTTGGACAGTCTTGCATCTATTGCCAGAACCGCGAGACAAACCTAAAGTCTCGATCGGACACAATACTTACTGGAATCCCATATAGCCTTATAATTTCATCCAAATACAGCTTAGCTAACTTCTCCAATGAGTACTTCATACTAATCGGCAGAAAATGAACCGATTTGATCAATCTATCCACTATCACCCAAACTGCATCATGACCTCTTTGTGTCCTAGGTAATCCAGATACAAAATCCATGGTAATATTTTCCCACTTCCATTCGGGTATTTCTAAGAGTTGCAAAAGACCAGATGGTTTCTGATGCTCGGCTTTAACTTGCTGGCAAATCAATCAAGTCTGGACAAATTGAGCAATTTCCTTTTTCATGTTCTCCCACCAGTACAAACTCTTCAAGTTCTGGTACATTTTATTCCCTCCAGGGTATACCGTGTACTTAGATCGGTGTGTTTCCTCCAAAATTTCCTTCTTAAACCCTTCGTCCTTTGGCACTACTAAACGATTTTGAAACCTTAATACACCATTCACTCCCAGATTAAAATTCGACTTTTCTCCCTTTTTGACTTTCTCCAACCACTTTTGCACTTCAACTTCCTTCTCTTGAGCTTCCTTGATACGTTCCAACAAAGTGGATTTCACGACAATGTTTCCAAGAATTACTTTTCTCGATTCAAGATGAGGATTCCAATAACTAACCTCTTCCAAAAAGTGCAACTCTTTGATCATCCTGCCACTTGCACTTGACGACTTAAAGTATCAGCCACTACATTAGCTTTCCCCGGATGATACTTTATCGTGCAATCATAATCCTCCAAAAATTCCATCCATCTACGTTGCCTCCAAAAAATTCCATCCATCTACTGTTTGGCTGCCCAGATCACCATTTCCAGATTTCTTTCTTTTTCAAAAACTCTAGTTTTGAGCAACCAATTGAAAAGATTTTTGGTAGACACTTTGTACACACAATATACAACATATATCATGCAATTTCACAGTCAAATAACCATCAAATTTCAGAACAACCACTGACCAACAAGGACAGAATTTCGGCCAGCTCTCTTGAACCATTTTCCTTCGATTTTTCCTTCACTTTCTAACCAATATCATCTCATACAACACATAAACAACATCAATCAACCAATTACACCTCAAGTCAGCTACCTATAATCCACCTCAAGACTGCTAGCCTAGTGATTAAAGCAAGATAAATTATTTTCCTCAAGTCCTTTACCTATTTCTTTCTTAGGGTTGTAAACCCATGCAATCTAAGCTTCATTCTTGAAGAAATGGAAAGATTTGAAGGAGATGGTGGATACCTCTTGAACCCTTGAAGAAACCAGAAATTTCTCACCACAAAACCTCCAAGAAACTCCACTAGATGATGTCTTTCTCCAAGCTAGAACTAACCTCCAAGTAGTATGTGAGTTGCATGAAGATTTGTGAGGGAAATGGAAGCAAAAAATGGTGCAAGATGAAGAGAGCTTTCTTCTCTTCTTTTCCTTTGCTGTTCGGCCGACCAAGAGAGGGGAGAGAGAGTGTTTGGTTGTGTGAATCTTCCCTTGGAAGATTGGAGGGAAAAGGTGCAAAAGGTGTCCAAGGTCAACTTTGAATAGTGCGCGAATAGTGTCCCGTACTACCACTTTTCTCTCTTGTTTGTTTCACTTGTGCACTAATCCTCAAATGTAATTCCTTTAACACTGTAATTATTCACTCTTAGTAGTCTAGTATAAGTTTCTTAAATCTCGACTTAGTCGTTTCGACGCGAAATACGCGAACTTCTGATTTGCGCGCGATAAAGCGAAATTTAAAAGCAATTCATGTAACGATAATATAATTAACTAATACTAGGGTAAATAATTATAAAAATAATTATTTTAAGAAATAAAAACATGAGTCCTCACAGGGGGTTGATCGGTGAACGGAGATTGGTCTAAAGTGGTAATTTGCGGACATTGTTTATTGTATATTTCAAATGTTGACGAAGTGTCAACGGACTCAAAAATACTACTGCTGGATTGGCTAACAAGTGAAATACTAAACGGGACTAAGTGCTACACCTGAAATCTGGCAGGAGCCACCATATCAGCTGTATCAATGTTTGAATCCTGGGTGCTCTGCCTGGAATTTGGCAGGAGTCACCATATCAGTTGTATCGATGTTTGATCCTAAGTGCTCTACCTAGAACCTGGCGGGAGCCATCATATTAGTACATGTATTCTTTTCTTACTCTGTTAAATTATTTATTTAAAAATATGAACTGTTAATGCCTTCGTTTGTAACTGTTTCCTTTCTTCGCTTTAATATTTTGATATATGTGATTGTTATCTTGCCATTTTGACTGCATGTTTTCTTGGAATCTCACTAGCCTTTTAACTCATCCCATTATTTGCTTTCCTTAACAGGGTACAGGAATGAGAGAGACAAGAATAGTAATAGTTTATAATAGGAGATCTTCAACTAGTATTTGGCCAGCACTGTATTATGGTACTGGTAATTTAAGTTCTTTTCTTTTGACTTGTATTTTGTTTTGAATATTTGGACGATTTGTAGCAAGTAAATGTTATATTGAAGGATTTTAATGCTATTGATTTGAAAATGTTAGTGAGTGAGTTCAGATGTGAGTTAGGCAAGCGGTCCGCTAATCCTTAGGGTACGCTCTAGGGGAAGATGGGGTCGTTTACACTTACTGTGTGAGGCCTGAAAAATTATTTTCATATCTTTTATTTTAATTGCCTTGTCTTAAATTCTTGATTGATTTAATAGTTGAATCATAATTTTTATCCTATTGCCTTATTCAACTTGTTGCATGTTGAGTTTTATAGTGTGTTCTTCTAATGTGACCACCTGGTGAGGTGTGTTGCAATAAATTTGGTGATTAAGAGGGAGTTTTGTGCAAAAGTGATTATGTGGCAAGAAGTGTTAAGAGATAATTGGAGAAGAGATAGATATTAGAGAGATTTAGAGACAATTAGGTAGACTTAACTTGGATTTTTGCCATTTGTCAATCATCTACTCAATCTTGACCAAGACTGAAATTTATTCTTATCCAACCAAACTTCCATTTCAACACCATTTCCTTTTTTTCTTCCAAGCCTTGGACGAAATTTAGGGAAAAAAGAGTGAGAGAAAAACACAAATTTTAGCCTTGATTTCTTGTCTAAATTAGTGATAAAACAAGAGAGAAAACCTACTCCACTCCATCAATCTTTGAAGCAAGTTTGGAAGGGAGTTCTTGGAAGAGTTCTTGCAGGAAGGAATCTTTGCAACCTTCTTAATTTGCTTTCCACCTTAGATCTTGGAGGAAAGGAGGTAAACTTGTGAGAAAACCAAGCTTACATCTCTTATCCTTGAATCTACTTGAAGTATGATGTTATATAAGGTAGAAAAGGAAGGGCTTTTATGGAGGATCTCATGTTTTCTCAAGTTATATTGTAAATATCTAGCTTTGTTTGTGAGAATCAAGAGGTAAATATGGCTGTAAAACCCTTCTTTCTTTCATTACATTTGAGATTTATAGAAGCATGTTGATTTTGAACTTTGAACAAAGAGTTTTAGTGAAGCAAATCTTATACTTTAGATTGTTTAGATGCTAGATTTTTACCTAGGTATGTGATAACTTTATATGTGGATTCTTGGTAGGATTCTTTTTGGCCATAAATCTAAGTAAAAAAGTTAGTATTTTGGAGGAAAAGTTGGCAAGTTCTTACTGAAACTTTCTGCTAGGGTTGGCTGAGTAAGAGAGAGAATTTCAGCTTTATTCCATAATCATTGTGGTGATTTTGACACATTTTTGTTCAAGGCACATGATAAGATCTTGATCTTAACATGTATGTTCAATTTGAATGAAAAACAAAGCGTTTTAGTAGAAAAGAAACTCAATTCCAAACTGTTTTCTTGCTAGAAAATTTCAGCTTTGAACCGAGAGAAGGAATGAATTGGGTTTCCGATTTTCTTTGAAATTCTTGGCTATAATTGAGATAGGTTAGCTTCCTACATCATTTACTCGATTGATCTTAACATACACATGATTTGCCACTTACTTGAACGAGAAGACCTTGTGAACTTTGAAGGAAAATATGAGATATGTTTGCTAGAAATTTGATAGCTTGAGTAATAGTTTATGAACTCAATTGTAGTTGCTTTTGACCTTGGGTCTTGATAGAATTTTGATGCCTTATTTCTTTTCACATGCTCAACTATATATGTAATGGTGTACATGTTGAGTTCTTGGTTTTTACAAGAGAGAAACATGTGAAATTTGGGAGGAGTGAGAGTTAGATGGTTTGTTTGAGATTTGAATGTAATCTGCACTCTCTTAGGGTATATTAATAGTTGGAATCGACATGCATGTGTGTACTTATATTTGGTCTCAGGACTCGAGAGGGGGCAAGAAGGTGATGCCGAGGCCAAAGTGTATAGAGTGTTCTAAGTGCATGTTAGAACTACATGTTTTGCTGGAATGATGCTTAATGTGCCTGGTCAATTGCTACTGCAATATATCTTGAACCGCAAATAAATAGGTGAGTGTGTACTTTATCGCACCTAACCTAACTTGACTGAGCTCTTATTATCCTGTTTAGAAGTGAACTAATATGCATGTACATGACTTGAAAGTCATTTGGGTATGTTATCCCTTCGACTATACTGAGTGTTTGGAATCCCAAACCCCATTGGCTAGTTGATCGAATCAAACCAACAAGGGTTTGGTCGAAGAGATTGACGAACCATGGGTAGTGTCTATTGGTTAATACACTGGATTTAGTATATTTGAGTATTACCCCTCTTGTTATATATTTGGCATCCGGACCGGGTAGGGGGATGATCGATGGACAGAGATTGGAGTTAAGTTGCGACGACCCCACTTCTCCCTAGGATGTACCCAAGGGTTTGGCAGACCGTCTGCCCAACTCTTGCCAAGACTCACTCACGCCGTCACGAAATGTACAAAGTAACAATCTTAACAATAAGGGCAATATCAATTACAACCCTAAACATATACAATCATGGACATCAAATGCCCATACAATTGCTAAAACCAAACAAGCCCGCTAGAGAGCTAAGGAGTGCCTACGCGAGCAACTAACAAAACTTAGACAAACACTATGTCTTCTCCAATTTTCACTCTCACGTTCTTCCCCTGTAAGGAAAACAAATTCATGGAATGAGCTAGAAACCCATTGAGGTTCCAAGTAAACAAGCAGGTAAATTAGCAAACATAATACCATACACAGGATATCAAGAAACAAGTCAAACTCGAATAGATCATGACCTAATGTATAGTAAAGTAGGTAATCAGATAAATCATGCAATAGTGTACGATATGGAACACGTTCATGTCAAAGGATATAGTCTGCTTTCAGGAGCAAGTCCACGGCAGCTTGTCCAAGGTCCATTGACTTTCCATCAACTATGGAATTATAATGTCCATAGATCACCACTAAACGTCAATCTCCATCCATCAACCATCCCCCTACCAGGCCCGAACGCCAATCAAGTATCTAGGGTTCGTCAATCTTCTCGACCAAACCCTTACCAGCTCGATTCGGCCACCTAGTCCTGGGTTGGGCTTATAGCCCCAAGTATTCAAGTATTCATGATTTGGGCCCAAATATTCAAGTATTCATGATCTGGATTTAAAGCCCCAAATATTCAAGTATATTCACGAGTGGAGTCGTTGGCTGTGACCCAACGCTCACGCAAGTAAAGATTGGAGACGTTAGCTATCACCTAACGCTCCGTATTCAAGCATTTCACGAGTTCAAGTCATGAATTCAAGTCACGAGTAAACAGGTTAGGAATTTCATCCTTTACCCAAGGTTGACCAGCCTATCCGACCGCTCTAAGGCTGGTCTCAAGCAAGAGGTCCAACGAGGGCGCAGTTCAACCGTTACCAACCTACATTCACTCATACGCATGAGTAACCGAAGTTGTCACTTACCCGATGTCTCGGATAAGGGTCCAAGATCCTAGTTCAACCTCTGCAAGAAGATATACAGCCGATCTACAATGATGCATATGTACATGCAAGTCCACATGCAAGATCAAGTATTTCAAGTCAAGATACATGTCACTTGTAAATCAAATTGCTTGTACATGCATGAACAAGCTATCAAAAGTTTAGTCGAGTTAGGTCAAGTATGATAAAGTACACACTCACCTAAGAAATGACAAATCAAGTGCCTAGCAAATATAGCAACAAGTAGCATGGAACATGCAGTTGGAACACTTACCAGTTCAAAGCAGAGCACGTTAAATGCTCGTCTCCGAGTGGCTCTCGTATTCATCGTCAAACCCTAAGAGCAACCAAGATAAAAGATATTTATGGTCCAACTATCAAAACTTAGGTGAACGAAATTCACATTTTAGACTCAACTATGGGCCATACACCTATCCAAGTTGGCATCCTAAATTCACAAGTGTTCAAAGACAAATTTGAAGGTGCAAATCAAGGAAAATTCCAAGTACATACTAAAGCAACGATTCAAGTATGGTTTTGGAGCGAAAATAGAGCATTTGGACCCAAGAAATATGAGTAACCAAAGAGTTCCTCATTTATTTCATGGCTGGAAAATTCCAGTAACAAAACAGTGAAGAAAAACAAGGTAGTTCACCTCTTTAAATTATGATATTCGCTCCAATTCAACGCACCATAGTAGTTCAAGATTCTAGCAAGTGATATGAACAAGATTGAATCCAAAAGACCCCAAAAGAAATGATTTTAAGGCCAAACACAGCAGGGTACACGACTAGTGCTCCATCGGACCGGTTATCAAGCTAATATATAGTTCATCAGTCATTTTATCCTTAGTTCAGCCCCATTGATCGAATTTTCACCAAAGCAAACTTTCATGCAACCATAAGTACAGCATACACAAGGTATATAACATGATCCCTCAATCAATTTCCATCAAAATACCCAGGTCAAGCTAGAAGATTCATCATTGGCTAAGCTGCAAAATTTCCAGCAGCCCTGCGATTCCTCCAAACAAGAATTTCAGTCACATAAGTCAAGATTTTCACCATAAAAACTCACATGCTTGCTAAAATTGAAGTGTTTTAAGATATATGGACTCAAGATATGTCAATTTACAGCCAAAGTTTTAGATGTAAAGTTGGAAACATCTCAGCTTCTCTCCCACGAGTTCTAACAAAAATTCCAGCAAGCATCATTTCTTTGAAAAATCATAACTCGAGTTATAAATATCAAAAAATCATATAACTTGCCCCATTAAAAACTAGACTCGAAGCATTAATAATCTTTAGAAGACACCTCAAAGAGATTTAGTTCATAAATTGGTCCAAATTGAGCCGCAATCTACCGCAACATTCTAGTGTTTACTTGTGCAGGGCAGAATTTCCAGTCAAGTTTGCTGATTTTCTGGCGTGTATATAAAACAGACCACAACTCAAATTTTAACCGTTAGAAAGCTCTCTGAGTCTAGTTTCAAACGCAAAACGGAACTCAATTCCGACTTTTCTATACGAAGTTATAGCAAATTTTCCAAAGCTGCGCAGAGTTTCCTGCGAAATTTCCAGATTGCTAATAATGGTGAGAAAATGCTACTTTCACTAACAAAACCTCACTTCCTTGACCCAAATTCAACGTGCACTTGTAGTATAAATTCTCATAGAGTGTTTTGAGTAAAATTGAACTTAAAATCATCATGAAATTTTGGAAATCAAGGCTAAACATCCAACCCCTGTTTTCAGCCAGCAAGCACATGGTTTCTCAATTGTTTTTCCAATCATTCCTTCAACCAATTTTCCAAGTTTAACCAAACCTACCAAGCAAATCCATAAGGTGTTGTCACCTACATAACAAGAGATATTTATAGCAAAAATATCAACAAGAAAACCACCATACTTGCATATAATATCCAAACCCTAAGAACTCAAACATCAAGTTCATGAATCATCAACTTTAAAAACTTTCAAGATTTATCACAAGATTCACTTATCTTAACATAAGACAAAGAAAGAAGGAAAAGCTAACATTTTTGTTACCTCTTTTGCCTCCAAAACAAGATGACAACCAACCAAGTCTTCTACCCTTCCAAGCTTATGCCAAGGTTGATGGCCACTCCAAGATGTCTCCTTCCTTTTCCCCACAAAACTAAGCAAGATTGAAGCTAGATTGGATGAAATCTCTCTTCCCGAGCTCATGGCCCTCTCTCTCTTTTTTTCTTGTTGTTGTTGTTTTTGTTTTGAAAGACAAGAAATGGAAAGAAAATGATAAGAAAGGTTTGGTCAAAGAAGTCTTTAAAGAAGAAAGCTTGGTACCTATTATAACACATGTCCAATTCTCTTAGTTTCTTGCTCCAAATATCTCAATTCTCTCTTATTACTCTAAACTCTCTCTTTTTCCACTATATTCCTCATACACCTCACTAATTAATCACACTACTACAATGCACTATGAGACCTAACATGCACCTAATTAGAAAAGAATGAATAAAACTCTTGACTCAATTGTTAAAGTATTTAAGAAATTAAGGCAAGTGAATTAAACCAAATGAAAATATAAATTAACTTATTCAAAAATAAGGGAAAAATATAAATAATTTTCGAGTCCTCACATAAGCGGTGATCTATGGACATTGTTTATTACTGAATTTCAATAGTTAACGAAGTGTCAACAAACTCAAAAAACACTGCTGCTAAACTGGCTTGCAAAAGCCGACTGTATCCTTTTAGTTGCAAGTGAAATACTAAACGAGACCAAGTGCTACATCTGGAATCTGGCGGGAGCCACCTCTAGAGTCCGTATTAGTACTGTATCATTTGATATTGGTTATGTTATTTGTTAAGAATTGTTTCATGAATTATCCTATTATTAATTAGTTTGTTATTCCTGTTATATTACTGAAAGTGTGAATTTGTATATTTAAGGTTACTTGTTTTCTTATAACCTCACTGGGCGTAAACTCACTCCTTTAGTTTGTTTTCCTTAACAGGGGTTGGAAACGTGGAACCAAAGAATAGTGAGTTGGAGAGTTGAAGTCTCTGCTTTAAGTAAATTACCATCCTATTTGTACTTAGTGAATTGATTGAACAATTTATATTTTTAATCTATTTGGTAGTACATATAAGTATGGATGATTTGGAATGTTGGATGGTTTGTAATGTTTAATGGTGGAGTTTTAATGCTTACTTTGGAGTTAATGTTATCTCTCAAGCTTATGTAAGTGAGTGAGTTTTGGCGAGAGTTAGTGTGAGACCCCGAAATTTTACTTGTCTTTATAGCTCTTATTTGAACTTACTTGCCTTAGATTCTTGGTTGTTTTAATGGTTGAATTTGAGTCAAGAGAGTGAATTTTGTTAAGAAAAGTTTCATAATCTCAAGTTGCTAGAAAATCTAGAAATTTTCGCAGGAGGCTCTGCGCAGCTTTGGGAAATTAGCTATAACTTCGTATAGAAAAGTCAGAATTGATTTCTGTTTGTTGCGTTTGAAACTAGACTCATAGGGCTTCCTACAGTGAAAAATTCAAAATTTGATTCAATCTCTATAAATTCCAGAAAATTGGCAACGTTGACTGAAAATTCTGCCGTGCACAAGTAAACATAGGAATGTTGTTGTAGCTTATGGCTCAATTTGGACTAACTTATGAGCTGAATTTCTTTGAGGTGTCTTCTAAAGATTATTAGTGTTTTAAGTCTAGTTTTTAACAGGCCATGTTGTATGAATGTTTGACATTTATAACTCAAGTTATGATTTTTCTAAAGGAATGGCATAAGTTAGGATTTTTTTGTGCATACTAGGGTTTTTGGTGTGTTTTTGGTGCATTTTGGTAGTGTGATCACTTGGTGAGGTGTGTGTACTAAATTTGGTGGTTAAGAGTGAGTTTTAGATAAGAGAAAGTGTGTGATTAGAAGTGCTAATAATAAGTTAGTGAATCATAAATGAAAACACTAGTACGCGCGAGTTAAGGAAAATAGGCTTGAACCGACGTGCACCGTTTGCTACCGATTGAGTGCACCACTTGAACACTACTTTATTACCTTAATCTCCTTGTTATTAATTGAGCAAAATCAGCTCTAAATATCTCCTTATACCAGCCAAAATTTTGGACAGAAAAACAAGAGAGAAAAGAAAAAATTTGACCTCAAATCAAAGTATGACACTTGTTGAAAATTTAGTAAACTTTGACTAAAAAAATTTCCTACCTTCTTATCTTTCTTTTTGGCTCAATTTCCTTCATTTTTGCTTCATGTTGGCCGAAACTAAGAGAGGGAAAAAGAGAGAAAAATAACTTCAACTCCAACCTTGATTCTTCCTTGTTGAGTTGAAATCTCAAAAACTAAACCGATTAAACTTATCTTTTGGTGTTTGGAAAGCTTGGTGTGGTGAAAATTTTGGAAGAGAGTGGTTTGGTTTTCACTTGCAAGCAGCTTTTGGAAGGTATAAGGCTTGACTTTCCTTTTCTCTTGCTTAATCTTGTTAAATTTGGGATAGAAGCTTATATTCTTGGTTTGCTATGGTTACTTGTTTAGTTTTGATGGAGTAGTAGCATGTTTAGCTAGGGTTTGCATCTTTTCAGTTTTGATTAGTGTTTTTTAACTAGTAAATGATGTTATTGAGGTTGGAAATGGAACTTGTGAAGTGATTTTGGGCTTGAGTGTAACTTTGTTAGAGTAAAAGTTGAATTCCAGCATTTGGTAGAGATTCTGCCCTGTTTTTGGAACCAATCTGACCTGCATATTCGTCCATGATAAAGGCCAAATTAGTTCTTGATCAAAACATGAAAGTTGTAGGGAATTGAGTTAACTATCTACCTAAAATATTTCAACTCAATCGGAGCACTATATCATGTGAAATGACTACAATACCCCTGACTGCCCAAATGCCCTGTTTCACAGGCAGCTTTCTATTTTCTCTGAAATTTCAATTTTTTACCTTGGAAATGAGAGAAATGGGTGTTGATGTCTTCATAGGAAATGTAGTTCTATGTCTTAGCTTCGAAACGCCATAAAATATGCCCCAATATGATAAGTGTAGCTTCAGTTGTAACCAAAATGCCGAAAGATGACAAATCTGCCACTTAGACATTTTTCTTTAATACTAGTTTCCAGTTTTGGTCTTGGTGGTTTCATTGCTAGAATTGACTTGTATTTGGATGATATTGAGCCTAATTGAAGAGCTATTGTGTTAAGATTGCTTATGTGTTGAATTTGGGCTGAGTTGAGGAAAATAATGAAGCCATAAATGGCTGGAAAATAGCTAAATACAAAGGGCGTGCTGCCCAAATTTTCACTCGAGGGTTAGGCATATGTACTCGCGACTTGAGCGATGATTTGAGGTCGAATTGGACTTAGATTGTCTAGGGTATTCGAGTTTTCTTTCATAGAGGTACATAAGATGAAATTTTGCCGAAACTCGTACCCTTGAAAAAGTGAAAGTAGCGACCACTCGAAATATGTTTTCCTCGTCTTTTAGACTCAAACGCGAATTCCAAAGTTTATTCGTTTCTTTAGCAACACCAAAAGAGTGAGCATGAATACTACCTAAATGAGTTTCAGTTACTTGATTTTTTTTAAGCGAAACTGTTAAGTTTCGAACCCTAGTTGATTTCAAACTCTTAAATGATGTTTTACCACAGATTTGGACTCCAACCAAGGAGTTGTACCTGAGCGTGATTTTGACAAGTATTAAATCTTTGGTGAGTGCTTCCAAATACCTGATTGAACTTGATAATTGATTTAAATTCTTTACCAACGTGATCGGATAAGATTTGCTTGGTTTGGTCGGACAAGTGTGTACTTTATCGCACTTGACCTAACTCAACTAACCACTTGATATCTCATTCATGCTTGTACAAGTAACTTGATTTGCATTGACCTGTACTTGTATTTGTACTTGTGCTTGACTTGTAAGTGCTGAGCAGCAGCATGTACCACACTCGATCCGAGTGGGATGTGCCTCTTGTGAGAACCCGTAAATTTCTTTATTTCTAGGCTTTAAATTATTTATTTGCACCCGTTTTCCACATTTTCTTTATTTTATAAATTTTCTGGACATTTTTATGAGTAAATAGGGTTTTAAAAATATTTTTCTAGTATAGGTCAATTTACGAGATTTTTGGAGTGAATAGTGGACGTGGGACCCGCTAGTGCGTTAAGTGAGAGAAATTCGACCGATTAGGTCAAGTTTTGCGTACAGGGATTTAATTACTAGGTGTTAGTAGGTGATTAGAGGTTACCTAGATGAATTAACCTTGGTAAGTAAGAGGATAGGAATGAAACTTAAAAGGTGCCACGTGTCGCGATTTCATTGGTTGGAGTTTGCCTAACTTTGACTACCTTTACCAAAAGGTTAAAATTGACCAAAAATCATCTTCATTCTTCTTCATCTTGGCCGACTTTTTGGAGAGAAAAGAAGAGAGAAAAGCTTCCATTTTTTGTTCCATTTCTTGCTCCAATCTTGCAATCCAACCATTTGATTCTCAAATTACTCCACAAAAACCACTTGCCAAGGAAGATTGAAGCTCTTAGTGGAGTTGAATTGGTGGCTAAGCTTCTAAGTTACAACCTTTCTTGAGAGTTGAGGTACCTTGCTTGGAAATTTCACTTTTGGTTCTAATAATGCTAAATTAGTAGCCTATGGTGGCTTAATAGCTAGGTTTATGGATGCTTTGATGGTTTAATTGGAAGTTTGGTGAATTTCTGATTTTATTGGGAATTTTTCTGTTTTATGTGATAAATGTTAGTAGCCTTGGATTGAAGGTTTAGTATTGAGCCAATTGGAGCTCTTGTATGTGAATTGTGATTAATTGTGGAAAATTTCAGCTTTGAACAAAATTTCAGTTTTAGGGTTTTGGAAATTGGGGCTTTTCTATAATTGATGATTGGAATGGTAATTGGCTTGGAATGAAGGTTATTGAGTAGCCTATGAGTGAATTGTAGTAATTGTGGTTGAATTGGATGTTTGTTTGTAGGATGGAAAAGCTGGAATTTTAAGGGAAGTGCTGTCAAAATTTCCGCAGGAATTCCTGAGCAGTCTCGGGAAATCTGTTATAACTCGATGTAGGAATATCGGAATTAAGTTCCGTTTGTTGCGTTTTAAACTAGACTCCTAGGGCTACAAACCGTGAATATTTCAGACCCTAGTTCTATCTGTGTGATTTATGGTGATTTTCCAAAGTTGACTGAAATTACATACCTGTTCTGTCTTTGACTGGACGATGCTGCGACTTGAGGCTAGAATTTAACTAACTTGTGATTCGAATCTTGTAAACATGTCTTCTAAGTAATTGTACTCCTTTGAATGTATTTTCCGACGGTACAAATTTTATTAATTTTGGACTTAAGATTTGTGAGATATGATTTTTCCAATGAGGGTGCGCAAAACTGGAAAATACTGTTTTCCTAGAATTATTCTTACTTTCCTTTTTCCTCTTAGGTTTGAGAGTTTGTTACACCTTTAGCCTTAAAATCGAAGTAATTTCCATTTTTAAGCTATAATTGAACTTTACTTGCGTGAATCATGAAAGAGACGTTTGACTCGTATCCGAGTATCAATGGTAGTTTCTTGTTTCTTGTAGGTCGGGTTGGTGATCCCGGACAACCGTCGGGCGAGAAATTTTGATTTGCTTGCTTAAGTGGTGAGTGTACTATGCATGGCTTGTGTTTACTTGGTTGTGTACTTGGATCCTTGAATTGGATAACTGTGATTATGTGCTTGAGGCGAGAGTGTACTTTATCGCTCTCGTTCTCTTATGTGTATAATTGATTACTGGATATGTGTGAATTGAACTGAATACTTGTGAATTGGATTCATGTCTGGCTTCATGTCGTTTTGGGTATGAGCCCTACGACTTTACTGTGATAACTGAGCTCAAGCCTTAATGGCCGTTTATCGAGTCGAGCCGGTAAGGGCCGGTCGATTAGGTAACGTGCCGTGAGGTCACTGTGTGTCGAGTGGAGCGTTTGCTCCTCGACTTGTGGTATACTCGAGTATTACCCTTGATTACTGTGAGGTGTTCGGGCCCGGTAGGGGAATGTATGGTGGAAGGTAGTGGGAGTAAAGTGGTGATCTACGGTCGTACGTGTCCGTTGGACGTTGACGGAGTGTCAACGGGAAGTGATCAAGTGTCGCAAAAGGAAATTGGCTCCCGAGAGCCACCCGTATCCTTTCACTTGTGAAACTAGTTTGGTATTCTTCCTATGTGTGTTATTTGAGTATGATCGAGCATGGCTATTTGTGCGCTTTGAATGCATGAATTTTAGTACCTCATTGGGCGAAAGCTCACACTCGTACTTTTGTTTTCCTTACAGGGCATGTTATTGGGAACCATGAGTTTTGGTGAAACGAGTAGAGCTTATTAGGCATTCTTTTGCATCTTGTATAGCTCCTCGACTTTTAGGAACCCTAATGTGGGACTTGAACATTTCATTTTGAATTGGAAAACCCTAGAGCGGGTTATGTGTATATTTTTCTCATGTATATATGATGTACTTTCTTGGAAATGTACTTGTCTATGCTTAATTAAAGTTTAGCCGTGTTTGGGACGCGTTCGTTCCGTTTTTTTTTCCGTTTTCGTTTTGCGCGCTTCTTGTCAAACTTACTTGTTGGTATACCTCCCGAAATGTTTATATTTGCTTGTTTGTGATCGTTAGCAGTCCTGGCGAGAGCTGGGCAGGCAGTTCGCTAACCCTTAGGGTACGCCCTAGGGGGAGGTGGGGCTGTCACACCTCTCATTCCCGTCTCCGTACTTTTTCTCTTGACTAAGTCGATTGGTCATCGACTATGTTGACTACTTGGGAATCCAAACCCCCACTGGCTAGTTAATCGAGTCGAGTCGGCAAGGACTTGGTCGATTAGATAACGAACCATAGGTCTCTTGTTTTGTTGAGTGGAGTGATACCTCCTCGACTAATCGGTATATTCGAGTATTACCACACATGTTTATTTTGGCGTTCGGGGCCGGTAAGGGGGTTGAATGGTGGACGGAAATTGGCATTAAGTGGGGCACTACTGGATTGGTTACTTTACTCGAAAGTTGACGGAGTGTCAACTACTACTTGATCAATCTCTGGTGAAGCAATGGAAATTTGGCTCCTGAGAGCCATCTGTATCCTTATACTTTGAAATGATTATTACTTGTCGTGTTATTGTTTCTTTTTGAAAAAAAAAACTTTACACTTGCTCATTTTGATATTTGTTTACTTGAAGTGTTATTACTCATTTTCTTGACTTGTTATGCTCGCTACTTTGCTACTTTGATACTTGCACTTTGAATAATGGTCAACTTGCTATTTGGAACCTCACTGAACTTTAACTCACCCTATTCCGTTAAATTTGTTTTCCTTACAGGGGGAACGAGTTAGGGCGTGAAAATGGTACAGGCTAACATAGTCTAGTTTTGAACTTTTGCGATTGTACTCGCACTAGTGCTCGATTAGGGTTGAATGTATCTGGAACTCAAATCTTTTGTTATATTTGGGATTGTCTTAATGTTTGAGATAGAAATGAATGTACATGTACATTCCAAACTTGAGAACTGTTATTCCATTTATGCTTGAGGTTGTGAACTGTTTTATTTGGAGTGACTGAGTGAGTTCTGGTGAGAGTTGGGCAGGCGGTCCGCTAAACCCCGGGGTACACTCTAGAGGGAGGTGGGGTCGTCACAGTTAGACAGACGGTCTGCCAAACCCTGGGGTACGCCCTAGGGGAAGGTGGGATCGTCACATACTGTCCACAACTGAAACAAGCTCCAATTTTGTAATTGCACTCTCCTGGGTGACGCTTACCAGAGGCCTTGTAGCTAGAATAACTTTCTTCTCCGATCGTCTTAAGGGGTAGGACTCGGCTTTTTTTTTCACCAACCATAATCATCCGCCTAGCCTTAATTTTCTAGTCACGAACAACTGATTACTGGGCCTAGGCCTCTTATTCATAACTTCCTCATCCAACCTCTTACAATTAGTCTTAACCTTCACACTAGCGTCTAACACATCATTGAAGTTAGGCGTGTGAGCGGTATTCACCCTACTTTGGTGATGAGCAATCCTAGGGGAAGACCCTCCTAGAACCTCCCAACTTTGTAATATCAGAGTTAGACCTTTTCTCCCAACGAAAATTGAACGTGATTGTTCTCATGAACTCAAGACCTCTGACACACGAAGGTAATCAGCAACCTTAAACAAATAATGATGGATGAAGAGACACCACGATTAGGGAACAAACTAATCGATAAAGTCTGATTTGAATCCTAAGCTATGAACTCAAGAATTCAAGAGTAAGTTCGATTAAGAACTTGAAGGAAAATTCCTCACGATTTCTGGTTGTAAAATTCGTCCCTTATTCTGAAAGACAAGAAGCCTTATATAGGCGTATAAAAGACCTAAACTAAACTGCCAACAAAACCTAATCCGATTTGGAATTTCCCTTGCTAAACTCGGCCCAAGCCCAAGTGCAACTAGAAAACCCTAATCAACTTAACACGAACAAATAATGTTGGTGCTTGACTAAAGCAATCTTATGACCAACTAGATAAACTACTTTAAGGATTAAAACTAGAGGACAACATGTCCTTTGTGCGATTAACAAACTACTAAACTAGGCAGCTTTAAAACAACTACTAACTAAGCTAACAAGTATGAGATCATTCTTTCACTTCAAACGTACAAGTGAACAAGGTAACTTCATGGTCCACCAAATCTTCAAACTTAACTTGCTCCTTGCTTGTATGGTGAATGATCAAGGCTTGTAAAGCTTCCTTCACCCTCTTGGATCTTGATCTTGTCATCGGACCACCAATGTTGACCAAAGGATCCTTGACCCAAGGTTGAAGTTGTTGCGCACCCGTATCCGCATCATTTGGATTCGACTAAGTGGCTCTCGTGTAAACTTATACTTCTTCAATTCGAGATCTGCCATTGTCCCTAGAGTAGTAAATTTATTTGCATATTGCACCACACATATTCTTAAAGTTTGTTTCAGAATTTCAAACTGATATATCTTTTGCATCCTAATAGCTAGCGGGAAAAAGTACTTAAGGAATTCCTTCTTAAATTTTATCCAATTAACGGGTGGAGCCACAGTGGGATCTATGGTGAACCACCATTTGTTCGCTTCTTCTACCAAAAAGGCTTAATGATAAAGTGTTTTATGTTCTTAGGTACTTGTAGCAACATAAAATTGTTCTCAATTTCATCCAACCATTTCTCCATCATGTCCAAGTCAAGGGTACCATCAAAAGTGGGAACATGAACCCCTTTCATTTTCTGATAGTAATAGTGAGTTCCACATTGTGCATAACCCTGATTTTGGCCCAGCTGAGTTTGGGTTTGAACTTGCCCTTGTAGTGTTTGGGCTACTCGCATTAGAGTAGCCATCATTTCAGTGGATACTATCATGTATGCCTGGTTCCCATTTTGCCCATTTCCTTCAGGGTTCATGTTCAAATCAGGGTGCTAACACATGGGAAAAGAAAGGTACTAACACATGTTTGAGTGCAATATTATTTGACTAAATTGATTAACTCTCTTGTTGCCATGTATTCTTTGTTATTTGCCTATTTATTATTATTATTATTATTATTATTATTGTTATTGTTATTATATATAGTTTTGAAATGTCACACCCAAAACATATTTTAAAGATAACTTACATATATAGAGATTCCATTTTAAAGATAACATACATACTGGAATTTCAAATCCTAACCTATCTAAGATTAACTACTAAACCTAACATTCATCTAATTCCTAATCATACACTAACAAATCCTTAAGTGGAAATAAACAGGAAACAAAGCATCATAAAATTCTATGCTCTAATTGTTTCAACTAACATCTATCAAATAATAGGTAACTTTCTAAACTGTCTCTACTGATCATCGCCTAGAGGGCCTGCATCATCATCAAGATCTCCATCTCCTAAATCGTCCTCCCCGGTGCCATCCTGTCCATCTCTACCCTCCTCATTGGAATTATCATCTATAGGTGCATCCTCTAATGGTTCCTCCTCGGGATCATACTCTAGCTCACTGTCTAATTCGGCATCACTATCGGACCACAGTTGGGCCCATCCTGGCATCTCAAGTGCAATCCTGGCATCCTGGTTATCTATCCAATTAAACACATTGTATCCCCTCTCTTCATACTTGACCGCTAACGTCTGGTAGGCAACATCACGCTCCTTAAGTAGGGTGGTCGTCTTTTGAAATTCCTTGAGCCACAGGTCAACAAGCTCTTTTTGTTCATCCTACTCTGCCTGCTTTAAGATGATTAATCTCCTCATGCAAATAGTGAACCTCCTCACGCAAAACCTCTCTACTTTACCTCATGTGCTCCTTAGACACAATTAGGGTAGATATCTCATGCGTTTGGTTAGCTACTTGATCTGCCAGCACCAATGCTATCCTAGCCTTAATAGTGGCTTGCTCTAATTCATCCAGGAACAGGTCTCTATAGAATCTCTGCTTCTTCCTAAGACATGTCATATCGCATCCCGTCAAATGAACTGGGCTGTCACAATCTGTTAATCTTAGTCCCTAACTTTTGATATTTACAAAACAAATGGATGTTACTAATATCTCTTCAAAGATCTTTTCAGCTATGAAGCAAATCAGGTTCAAAAAATTAAGTACAATTGAAAGAGACAAAGGGTGCTGAAAGCTGTCTGACGCTTGTGAAGACTGGATCGGACGTCCGATAATCATTGCACAACTTCGGACGCATGAAGAACTTCACCACCGGACGTCCGAAGGAATTAAGTCATTCTTTCTAAGCTCACTGACTTCGATCGGACGCATAACATTAGAGCACCGGACGTCTGATAAACATCGCGGCACTTCGGACGCAAAGCATTGGAGGCACCGGACATCCGAAAGAACTGAAAAAGATTTCTCATATTTATCATCTGCTTTCGGACGCAAGCATCAAAGACACCGGACGTCCGAAAGAATTAAAGAAGTTTCCTCAAACTCACTGCCTGCTGTCGGACGCAAAAATCGGTTGTACCGGACGTCCGATACTCCCAACAGCTAGTTGACTCTTCAGTTGCCTCTATCCGTTAGAAGCATTAATAGGGATACTTTTTGGTCTCATATAAATAGTGCATAACAAACAACTTTAAAAGTACTTTGGCACATTGAGACTACAAAAGATCAAGAGTGATTTTAGTGAGAAAATACTCTATAAGGAAAATTTGTACTCTTAGTTGTGTAAATTTCGTATAAACTTTTCTTGTGTGAGAAAAATACTTCAATAGTGTAGCTTTGTGAGGGTTATCCGAGTGATTGTAAAACTTCCTAATTTGACCAAGTGTAGCTTGGGGCAAGGAGGAAGTGATCCTTCCTTTGTACACAAAGATTGGTTGTATTTGATCATTTGAAGAAACTTGCTCTATAAAGTAACATTCAAACTCAAGAGAAGTTTGGAATTTGGTTTGCTATTCTTTCCCTTTTACTTACTATCTTGCAAACATAAATTGGTTATCTCTTCTACTCACAAGCAATCTTGCTTTCTTATTAACTGTTTCATTCAGTGGTCATCTAGAAAAAAGGGTAAATTTCATATTAAACCAAAAAGTGTCTCATAACCTGATTAGTTTAAATTTACCTAATTCACCCCCCCTCTTAGGTTATTTTCAATCCTTACACAATCCTCATTTTTAGCACGAAATGGATCTACCATTTTCCTACAAAGTCACAATAGTATCCTTAATAGCACTTTCAACTTAAGTTACATACACCTTGTGACGACCCCACCTCCCCCTAGGACGTACCCCAGATTTAACGGACCACCTGCCCAACTCTCGTCAGGACTCGCTCACTTATTTCGAATAAAATAAGCTATAACTTCAAAAGAAAAGGAAATAATAGTTCCCAAGCTTAGAAAGTACATGTACATTCATTTCTATCTTAACCATTCATACATATCCAAATATAACAAGAGTTTCAAGTTCTAGTTGCACTTCTAACCCTAATCGAGCACTAGCGCTAGTAGAATTACAAACATTAAAAATCTAGACAAAACTAGTCTTTCCAGCTTCACGCCTATGCTCAAACCCCCTGTAAGGAAAACAAAATAAACTAATAAAGTGAGGCGAAAACTCAGTGAGGTTCCAAAACATCATGCAGACCCAAATAGCAAGTTGGTCATTATGTAAAACTTGCAATATCAAAGTAGCGAGTATAAAAGTTTATAAAAGTGAGCAATAACACTTCGAGTATCAAATCTCAAAATGAGCAAGTGTAAAGTTTTTAAAAAGAAACAAGAACACTACAAGTAACAATCATTTCAAAATAGAAGGATATAGATGGCTTTCAAGAGCCAAATTCCCGCTGCATTATTTGATCCGAACCCGTTGACACTCTGTCAACGTTTGAAGAAGCAAACCATAACCATAGATACCAATTTCCATCCACCAATCAACCCTCTTACTAGGCCCGAACGCCAAGATAAACACGTGTGGTAATACTCGAGCATACCGATTAGTCGAGAAGATAACACTCCACTCGACAAAACAAGAAACCCATGGTTCGTTATCTAATCGACCGAACCCTTTCCAGCTCGACTCGATTAACTAGCCAGTGGGGTTTGGGTTCCCAAGTAGTCAGCATAGTCGATGACCAATCTACTTAATCAAGGAAAAAGTACGGAGACGGGAATGAGAGGCACCTCCCACTCGGATTGAGTGTGGTAAATGCTGCCGCTCAGCACTTACAAGTCAAGCACAAGTACAAATCAATGCAAATCAAGTTACTTGTACAAGCATGAATGAGATATCAAGTGTTTAGTTAAGTTCGGTCAAGTGCGATAAAGTACACACTCGCCTATGAAATATCAAATCAGGTGTTTAGTAAATTTCTAGCAACAATGAGCAAGTAACATGCAGTTGGAACACTCACCAATATGAGCAAGAGATATGTCAAAAGTTTTCTTCCGGGTTGTACTCCGGATCACTAAAGAAACCTAGATCAGTCAAAATAAGGTATTATGGTTCAACTAATCAAAATCTAGATGAACCATCAAAATCCAGAAATTACTAGTGCAAATATGAACATACAGTTTTAGAGTGAATAATAACATTTGAACTTCCAAGTCATGAAAAATCTTGAGTCATTTCTCAAATTCAAACATAACGAAAGAAAATTCCAGAAATCAGTAGTTGAAAGACCAACCAATCCCAAATTGAAGTGAGCAAATGTAATTCAAAATTTTCGAGATAAAACGAACACTTTTCATCTTAGTTGATACCAAATCTTGGTCACAAACAAACCTAGATCAGTCAAAATAAGGTATTATGGTTCAACTAATCAAAATCTAGATGAACCATCAAAATCCAGAAATTACTAGTGCAAATATGAACATACAGTTTTAGAGTGAATAATAACATTTGAACTTTCAAGTCATGAAAAATCTTGAGTCATTTCTCAAATTCAAACATAACGAAAGAAAATTCCAGAAATCAGTAGTTGAAAGAACAACCAATCCCAAATTGAAGTGAGCAAATGTAATTCAAAATTTTCGAGATAAAACGAACACTTTTCATCTTAGTTGATACCAAATCTTGGTCAAAAACAACTCATAGACTACTATTGAAGTGCATTCAAGAATACATATGTAACTTAAGATCCAACTAACCCAAAATCAAACTTTACATCTCACTAATATTCATAAGAGCAAGTAATAGAAATTTGGGCAGCATTTCCCCTATTTTCTTACTTTTCCCATCCAAGTACAACTTGGATTCACAAGCCAACAAACCTCCAATCCTACCACAAGTGATAACCAACAACATACATCTATTCAAGGCCTCAAAACCAACCAAACAAACCAAAATATCAAAGCTGGAAACCAATTTAAAGAAGAAATTATAAGCAGCAGATTTGTCATCCTTCGGTGTTTTGGTCATAACTGTAGCTAGGTATATCGGATCGAGGTATATTTATGGAATTTCGAAACTAAGACATAGACCTACATTTCCTATGAAGACATCAACACCCAATTCTCACATTTTCAAGGTTAAAAATGGACGGTCAGAAGCACATGAAAAACAAGTCAGGAAAATTAGAGGTTTTGTGCAGTCAGGATTGCTCTGGCCAAATCATAAGCTAAAATGATCAAATTGATCTGAAATTTTGCAGGTAGAAATTTAACTCAAATCCCTACAACTTTCATGTTTTGTCCAAAAGCGGATTCAGTCTAAAACATGGAGCAATTCACAGCCCAAGTTGATTCCAAAAACAGGGCAGAACTGAAATTCACCATCAAATGCTGGAAATGCAACTTTCAACTATAAAACGTAATAAACATGCCACTAATCACTTCACAAGTTCCATTTCCAAGCTCTTTCTCCCAAGACTTTCACTTTTCCTAGCTTCCTAAGCACCAAGAGGTAAGTTTAGTCGGTTTAGTTTTTGAGATTTCAACTCAAACAAGGCTAATCAAGGATGAAATTGGTGGTTTCTCTCCTCTCTCTTTTCTCTCCAAAGCCACGGCCAACAAGAAGAAAAATGAGCCAAGAAGAAGGAGAAGAAGGAAGGAAACTAGCTTGGTCAAAGGTCCTTAGATTTTTGACAAGTGTAGCACCAAGATTCAATCTCATTTTTTTTTCTTTTCTCCCTTTCTTTAGTCCAAAATTTCGGCTGCTTTTGGGGGATATTTTAGGGTTGATTTTGCTGAAATAAAAGCAAGGAGATTAAGGTAATAAAGTAGTGTTTAAGTGGTGTACTCAATCAGTAGCAAACGGTGCACGTTGGTTCAAACCTATTTTCCTTAACTCTCGCGTACTTGTTTTCTAACTTATGATTCACTAACTTATTAACAGCACTTCTAATCACCCACTTTCTCTTATCTAAAACTCACTCTTAACCACCAAATTTAGTACACATACCTCACCAAGTGATCACACGGGCAAAGTGCACAAAAACACTAACTATAAACGTAAAGGTAAACTCTCGATTCTAGTATATATTACACCTATTGAGAGAGTAAATTGGTAGTAAAAGGAATTTATAAATTAACTTATTCAAAATAAGAGAATTATAAGGAAAATATAGGTGAATTTCCAAGTCCTCACACACCTTCAACCCTAATTACTTAATCATTATTCATTACTATTGTTATTTCATAGAGTACTATTCTCTAGATTACAAATCACAACATAAACTCCGATACCACTAACAATATCATGCCTCTAACCCGTACGTGCCAAACACGAGACAGTCACTATATCCTGATGATTAGAGAACGCAAGGCAACCATAACATATAAGTAGTACTAATCCATATAATATAACTACTTAAGTGCGGTACATAACCAAAGTAAGGAAATATCAAAACACCCACTTAGGGTCTACATGCCCAATCAGCTAACGGAATGAGAACTTAAAAAGAAATAATCTAGTACATATCCAATACTACAAAACATAAACTCCTAATGCTAAAGTCCATTTCCTTAACTACAAGTAACTAGTCGAAGTCATCTTCCGGCTCCTCAATATATACCATCTCATAATCTTCAAGGTCTGCAAAAATGGTAAAAGAATGGGTTGAGCGACACTACGCTCAGTAGGAAATATTTACTCCTCTGTCGGATCATTTAGCTATTATATTTATAAAATACCATATAATACCAATTACACCATATCACATGCACAGTTAATAGCGAAACAATTGCGAAGTCAATTAAGATACATAAACAAAATCAAGTTAAGTGGTATCAAAATCACATAATGTAACATGAACATATCTATTGCATATCTTGATATCGATGAAGCAATCTAAACATATCAATTCATTTTTTTTTTAAAAAAGCCCATAAATAGGTTCATGCAATATTCAACTTCTGAGTACTCAGTCTAGAGATTAAACCCGGTCTAGGAGGGCAGTAGATTAAGTATTTACCTTGATCTTCACTTAATCTATCCATATAATGATTATTCATTACCAATCAAGTATTTTCCCTGATCTTCACTTGATCATCGCAATGACAGGACTATAACCCCTACCGTCTATTTCATGACCATTTAGAGCTTTTGGTAACTTAAAATTATTTCACACATCACAAGCATAATTCTTTTAAATTCATAAAACTATGCCCACTCATTTTATTTAATATAGCATAACCAAAAATAAATTTTAAATAGGCATACATGATCCAATTTGCATATATCAAAATAAAACATGCACTTGAGAAAAATTCATATAAAACATTTTGAAAATACAGAGGGATAAGCGCCACCTACCTCAAGACTGCTCAAGCGAATTATCCGTAACGCTCCTTACTTTTGCTTTGGACCTATAGTAGAGATGTGTTCACTCTAGTTATTTTGCAATCCTAATTCATATAGCATGTTTCCTTGTTCTAAATATTCTATAACTCATGTCTAGGTAATCTATAAGAAATAATTAAAAGTTTCCTAAAATAGAAATAGGTTAACATCGTTAATTTGGACTTATAAATATATTTTGGGCTTGATTAAATAATTTGCAGGCCTTGTCAAAAAAATATAAATACATATACATACACACATATATATATATATTTAAAGCGAATAATTTGTATTGGGCCTCTATAACTTAATTACAATAAAATATTTATATTCTAGTTAGTATACTTGTTAAATAAGTCCATTTGCTCCTTTGAAATTTTTACTAGGCCCAAACCAATTAATTCTTTTTGGCTTAAATTAAAATGGCTCTAATAGTGGTAAGATCATATTAATTGCTACCAACCCACTTAGGTGCTTAATATCTAATAAAATAGCCCATTTCATTAACCCACTATCATTATGCCCAAAATTGAATTAGTACATTTGACCCAATTTATCAAAATGCATTGACCCAGAATCAGCAACCCGACCCATTTTCAAAATTGGTCGTTTCTTTCCCAAATCAAGAAACTCTAATTTCTTTCTCTTTTGAAAACCCTAGAAGCAACCCTAACCACCACTATCTTCATCCTTCACCACCTTCATCAGCCTCAATCTCCATCTTCCTTCACCTCACTGCCGGCGTCAAGAGCCGTCAACTCTTCTTCATGAAATGGCAGAAACCGGCCATTGCTACCATGGTTGCAAAATTGCAGTGGCAGCAGTGCCGCTACCTTGCTGCTTCTTAGTCGCATCTAAACAAACAGCCACGGCTTCCTTTACATTAAGCTGGCGACTTATCAACTATGGAGGTTCCTTCAACCCTCCATGGTCTCCCACAAATTTGCTTCTCCTTCATTTTTTTTTACCCAAAGCTTTTGCGATTTCCTTTTCGTTCTTTAAGTTTACCCCAACAATAAAGACCACTTCTACTTGCACTTTAGTTCTTTAGGATTTTTCGTAGATTTGTCTAAAACAATAATTTACAACTAATAAGGATTCTCCTTTTCAAGAACTTATTAAACGTTGTTCATCATTAAAAATTTATCAAAGCCAACGTCTAAAAATTATCTAATCATGAACCAATAGATTATATACTAATCTCATATAAATACCTTTTTTAAAAACTAATAATTTCTATAGCGAAATAACAAAATTTGGAAATAAAGTAATACGAACTTCGCCAACCTCGTGACGAAACCCGTAAGAGACAAGCCCAAGGATCCAGAATTGGTATAAAAGTTTGGAAGTGGAAGAACTTGACCCGTTAATTACGTGGTTAACTAACCTTTGGTATAGGGTAGATGACGCCACAATCAAACGCGATCTTTGATTGATAAGTCATGAACACTTAAAGTAGCTCTAAGATGTTCAAGAAGCTTTAGATGAAGCCAAGAGAAGAACTCTCAAATCTGTCTTATTATTCAATGTTTAAAGTACGGCACTTAGGCTAGTATTTATAGCCTTACAATGACAAACCCTAATGTGACTTGGAAAGTGTGAGAACCCGAAAATTTTCTTTATTTCTAGGCATTATTTTATTTCGTTGCACACGTTTTCTATATTTTCTTTATTCTAGTAAATTTCTAGATATTTTTATAAGAAAATATAGTTTTAAAATCATTTTTCTAGTATAAGTTAGTTCATGAGATATTAGGAGTGTATATTGGACGTGGGACCCGCTAGTCATTAAGTGAGGTAAATTCGGCCAATTAGGTTAAGTTTTGCATAAAGGGATTAAATTACTAGGTGTTAGGAGATAATTAGAGGTTACCTAGATTGATTAACTATGGAGAGACAAGAAGATAGGTTTAAACATAAAAGGTGCCACGTGTCGCGAAATTACTAGAAGTTGGACTTTGACCACTTTCTTTACCTTTACTAAAATATTAATTTTGACCCAAAACCATCTTCATTTTTCTTCCTCTTGGCCGAGCTTCATAAGGAGAGAAAAGAGAGAAACCTTCAACTCCTCAACTTCAAGTTGTGCTTGAATCTTGAATTTTAACCAACCAAATTTCAAACCACTCCATAAAATTGGTTGCTAAGGAGATTCCAAGGTTTTGGTGGAGTGTTCTTGAAAGAGGAAACCCTAAGCTACTACCTTTCTTGAGGTTTCAAGGTACTTTGCATAGAAACTCAATTTTTGTTTGCAATAATGGTAAATTAGTGGCTTATAGTAGCTAAGTAGGTTGTTTTATGGAAGATTTCATGATTTAAAGTAGGGTTTTGATAAATTTCAGATTTATTGGGTATTTTTCTGTTTTATATGGTGATTAATGGTTAGCCATGGAATGATAGCTTGATTTGGTGTAAAATGAAGCTTGTATATGTTAGTTGTGGTTGTTTGCGGAAAATTTCAGGTTGTGCGGAAAATTTCAGTTTTAGGGCTTCTAATTAGGGCTTTGCTAGGGTTGGTTGATTGGCTCTTGTTTGACTAAGATTAAAGGGTATTGTAACCCTAATGAGGTGTGTTGCATAGCCTATGATTTGTATGTATGCTTGTGGTTGTTCTAGATGAAGTTTGGTGGTTGTTTGTAGGATGGGAAATCTGAAATTTTAGGGGAAATGCTGTCCAAATGTTGAGAATATTTCCTTGAGTTTAGGTTAAAGTTAAGTAGAAATGAAAGGTTTTGGACTTGTTTGTACTTTTAGCTTTAAATGTTATGTATTTTCCATTCCAAGCTATATTTGGTTTTACCTTGGTAGTTCATTTAAGAGGTATTCGACTCGTGTTCGAGTCTCAATTGTGTTTCTTGGTTATTATAGGGCGTGTCGGTGATCCAAGGCATACGTCGGACGGAAACTTGTGAACTTGCTTGTTTGAGTTGGTGAGTGTACTATTGCATGATTTAATGCTTAAATGATTGTTTATCTTTGAATCTTTGGATTGAATGAGTGTGAACACTGTGCATGAGACGAGAGTGTACTTTATCACTCTCGTTCTCTTATCTGTATAACTGATTACTGTATAACTGTGAATTGACTTGTGCATGGTTTATTTTCGTTTGGGGCATGAGCTCAACGACTTTACTGTGAGATCTGAGCTCAAACCTCAGTGGTCGTTAATCGAGTCGAACCGGCAAGGGCCGGTCGATTAGGTAACGAACCATGGGGTTACTGTTTGTCGAGTGGAGTCTTATCTCCTCGACCCTGTGGTATACTCGAGTATTACCCCCCTTGATTACTGTGAGGTGTTCGGGCCCGGTAAGGGGAATGTATGGTGGAAGGTATTGGGTGTAAAGTGGGATCTATGGTCATGTTCGTTTCTTCAAATGTTGACGGAGGGTCACGAGAGGAGATCAAGAATTGCAATGGGGACACTGGCTCCTGAGAGCCACCTGTATCCTTTTACTTCTGGACTCATTGTGGTGCTTTTATTCTATGTTTGATGGCAGTGTATAACTGAGCATGGTTGCGTTTGTGAATTTTGGTGGTGTGACTTGCTAGTACCTCATTGGGCGAAAGCTCACCCTTGTTATTTTTGTTTTCCTTACAGGAACACCTTTTGGATATCATGATTTTGAAAAGCGAGTTGAGTTAGTTAGATATTCTTTTGTTCTTTTGTATAGCTCCTTGACCGTTGGAAACCCTAAATGTACCTCCATGTGATGTTTCCTTTTGATTGTAACTCACAAACATATGTATATATGAATGTTTCCTTATGTATATGAAGTATATTTTCTTGGAAATGTACATTCTCTAGTGTGAGATAAGGTTATCATTGTAATTGGTTGGTTTTCGGACAAGTGCAAAAGTTAAGCGAGAAAAGAAGAAAATTCTATCGGGTACTGTTCATCGAAATCCGGCCAAGTATCCGGCCAGTTCTTGGCGGATTTGCAGGGGAAATTGAAAAAAAGTTTGGGGAAGCTACTGCCTCCAATCCGGCCATGAATCCGGTCGGGTATCCGGCCGGATTGTGACGTGGCCACTATTCATTTTCAGTTCATTTTTCGTTTTCGTTATACGTGGTCGTTGTTACATTTAAACGCTGTAATATCTTCCGAAACGTTTTGGTTTATGTGTATGACTGTTTTAGTAGTCCTGGCGAGAGTTGGGCAGGCAGTTCGCTAACCCTTAGGGTACGCCCTAGGGGAAGGTGGGGCTGTCACAGAAGACTAAAATATGACCAGGTTTCCTAAATAATAGGTCACCAAAAATCGGCTCCAAGGCATGCAAGCTGGCCGAATTATTTCACTACTTGAAATGACTAAAATATAACTAGAAAATACTCCAAATAACTAACTAAACAACTAAACATCAATATAGATCCATTAGACATTGAATCGGACTTGACCAAACCCTAGATCGAGTATCAACTAGGGCATGGTCCTTCGTGACTTTCCTTCACATGAACAAGGTGGACAAGCTTCAAATCATCATGCTCAAGTCCTTCAATGGCTTTTGGAACAACTTCTTGACTTTGAACTTCATGAACCAGCCCTTGAAGTGCCTCTCGTAGCCTCTTAGCTTGAGCTCGTGTAACCGGTCATAGTGGAACTTGAATCTTGTCCAATGATAGAGCTATCATTCCCCTCCTCTTGAAAAGGATTTGTCCTCAAATCAGCTTCATCATCTGCAAGAAAAAGAGAAAGGTTAGATACATTAAATGTAGCACTCACATTATACTCACCAGGGAGATCAAGTTTATAGGCATTGTTATTAATGCGCTCAAGGACTTGAAACGGTCCATCTCCTCGTGGAAGTAGCTTATTGCGCCTTTGTATAGGAAATCTTTCCTTGCGCAGATGCAACCACACCCTATCACCAAGCTCAAACACCATGCATTGTCGCCCTTTGTTAACTCGTTGAGCAATTTGAGCCATCCTTTGTTCAGTATTCACACGAACTCGTTCATGCAAGTTCTTCACAAAATCTGCTTTCTTAGCACCATCTAAGTTAACACGCTCAGATTGAGGCAAATGTGACAAATCTAGTGGTGTTAAAGGATTAAAACCATAGACTATCTCAAATGATGAAAAACGAGTAGAACTATGCACAGTTCAATTGTATGCAAACTCAACATGAGGCAAGCACTTTTCCCAAATCCTAATATTTTTTCTAATGATGGCACGTAAGAGTGTCGACAAAGTGCGATTGACGAGCTCAGTTGGGCCATCAATTTGGAAAAGAGCAATTTAGTGACCAACTTTCCCCACAAAGTCTTCCAAAAATAACTCAAGAATTTGATATCCCTATCAGAGACAATTGTTCTAGGCATGCCATGCAACCTAATGATCTCTTTGAAAAACAAATCAGCAATATGAGATGCATCATCCGTTTTGTGACATAGCATAAAATGTGCCATTTTAGAAAACCGATCAACAACAACATAGATGTTGTCATTACCCTTTCTTGACCTAGGTAACCCCAAAACAAAATCTATAGAAATATCAGTCCAAGGTTCCTTAGGTATAGGTAAAAGACTATAAAGGCCATAAGGTTGAAGTTTTGACTTAGCAATGTGACAAGTAATGCACTTAGCTACCACTCATTCCACATCTCTCTTCATTCTTGGCCAATGGAAGTGCTCTTGAAGGATAGCTAAAGTCTTGGCCATGCCAAAGTGCCCCATCAAACCACCTCCATGTGCTTCTCTAACAAGCAAAGAACGAATAGAACAATTAGGTATACACAATCAATTGAGATAAAAGAAAAATTCATCAAGAATATAGAATTTACCTCGAGTTGCCGAGTCACAAGACAAATAAATATCAGAAAAATCCAGATCATTGGAGTATAACTCCTTAACTAACTCAAAACCTAACAACCTTGCATCAAGTAGAGTAAGCAAGGAATGTCTACGCGACAATGCATCACCAACAACATTAGTTTTTCCAACTTTATACTTGATCACATAAGGGAATGTATCAATGAATGCAATCCACTTAACATGACGCTTATTTAACTTTTGTTGTGACTTAATGTGTTTAAGCGACTCATGATCAGTGTGTATAACAAATTCCCTTGGCCTCAGTGTTCCCAAGTCTCTAAAGCCCTAACTAATGAGTATAATTCTTTATCATATATGGAGTAATTTAAAGCTGCCCCATTTAATTTTTCACTAAAATATGCAATCGGCTTACCCTCTTGCTTTAAAACAGCTCCAATACCCATGTCAGATGTATCACACTCAATCTCAAACATTTTGTCAAAACAGCGCAATGCAAGTAACGGTGCATGTGTGAGTATGTGTTTAAGCAATTGAAATGCATTTTCTTGAGCATCACCCCACACAAACTTCTCATTCTTTTAATCACAGTAGTTAAAGGTGTAGCAATGGTACTAAAATCTTAGACAAACCATCTATAAAAGCTCGCAAGACCATGAAAGCTGCGCACTTCTCCCACCGTTCTTGAATTCGGCCATTCTCGAATGGCTTTGACTTTGTCTTCGTCCACCTTGATTCCCTGTTCACTCACAACAAAGCCTAGGAAGACAAGCTGGTTAGTACAAAAGGAGCACTTCTTAACGTTGGCATATAACTTTTCCTGCCGAAATACTTCAAGAAACAAGATTTAAATGCTCAACATATTCATCTAAGCTTTTACTATAAACCAGAATGTCATCAAAATACACAACGACAAACTTTCCTAGGAATGGACGAAGCACATGGTTCATTAACCTCATGAATGTACTAGGTGCATTAGTTAGTCCCAATAGCATAACTAGTCACTCATACAAACTATGTTTGGTTTTAAAGGCCGTTTTCCACTCATCACCCTCTTTCATCCTAATCTGATGGTAACCACTTTTTTAGATCAATTTGTAAAGATCATAGCACCATATAACTCATCTAGCATGTCATCAAGTCTAGGAATAGGGTGACGATATTTTACTGTTATTGCATTCACAGCCCTACAATCGGTGCACATGCACCAACTTCCATCTTTCTTAAGTACCAAAATGACAGGAACCGCGCATGGACTCAAGCTCTCTCGTGCCCATCATTTCTTCAAGAGCTCATCTACTTGGCGTTGTAACTCTTTGGTTTCCTTTCGTCCCATCTTATAAGCTAGTTTGTTAGAAAGTGAAGCACCTGGAACCAAGTCAATTTGATGTTCAATTCCCCTTATTGGTGGTAGTCCACTTGGAATCTTCCTCGGGAAAGACATCTTCGTATTCCTGCAAAAGAGAGACAACACTTGAAGGTAAAGTGTTAGCAAAATCACTTGTAATAAACATCACCTCTTTGCACAAGAGTACAAAGACAAGTGTATTAACACTTAAGGCTTTCCTCACTACATTGGCTTTTATCAACAAATTTTGTCTTCTCTCTTTTTTCCCTCTTTGGCCGAATCATTAACTGCCTTTTTTCTCTCACTCTTCTCGGCCAACTCACTTTCTTTTATGCCTCTTAGCCTTTTCTTTCTTTTCCTCTCACTCTCTAGCTCACTTTCTTTTATCAATCTCTCTTGGTCCTCACGAACTTGGCTAGGAGTTAGTGGTACAAGAACAATTTTTTTAATTGCCTTGCTTGAAGGAGTACTTGGTTGAGATACCATCGAAGGTAACTCCTTTGTCAAACTGCCACGGTCTCCCAACAATATTTGACAAGCTTGCATTGGTACCATGTCGCATAGAATCACGTCCTCATATCTTCCAACGAGAAAAGGCACTTTAACTTGTTTAGTAACTCGAACATCTCCACTATCATTGAACCACTGCAAGCAATAAGGTGTTAGATGCCGTAGGGTTGGAAGTGTTAGTTTCTCCACCATTAATGCACTCGCGGCATTAGCACAACTCCCTCCATCTATTATCAAACTACACACTTTGCCTTTTGTATAGCATCAAGTGTAGAAGATATTTTCTCTTTCGCAAGTGGTCGGCCGACTTAACTTGAGTTGCTAAAGCTCGCCTTATAACGAGACCAACACATTCATTGACCGGCAACTCTTCCCCTTCCTCCTCTTCGTCCACAATGAGTGGTGGCATCTCCTCATACTCGGTCTCATTATCTATGATGATTCACCATTTGGTAGGATGATCATGGTGAGCTGGTTAGGACATTGACTTGCGATGTCCCCGACCTTAGCACTTGAAGCACTTGGTATCTCGGCTCCTACCCTTGCTCGACTCAATGGTAGTCTTAGGGATTGGTCTTGACTCCCATTTGGTCGATCGTTCTTTGGTCTTGAGGGTGTAGAACTGGCCGCCCCCTTTCCTCCTTCTTTGATAGTGAATTTCGTGTATAAGAGGGTGAAAAGTTGGTGTAGTTCCTTTGTTGACCTGCTCTTTAGTCTCCTCTCAACTTTGATAGCTTTCTCCGCCAAGTCACTAAGCTCCACATAATGTTTGTAACTCCACTTGCTCAGCAATTTCTGGTCTTAAACCATTCAAGAAGCGAGCCATTGTTGCTTCCCGATCCTCCATAACAGCCACCCTCAACATAAGAATCTCCATCTCTTTGTGATAGTCCTCAAAACTCCGAGCTCCTTGAGTAAGAGTTTGAAGTTTTGGGTACAAGTCACGGTAGTAATGACTTGGCACAAATCGCTTCCTCATGAGATGTCTCAACTCAGCCCATGTTTGAACAGTTGACTCTCCACTCCTCCTTCGACTAGTGGAAACTCGATCCCACCAAACAACGGCATAATCAGTGAACTCTACCACCGCCAACTTCACTTTTTGCTCCTTCGAGTAGGCATTGCAATCGAAGATGAGCTCAATCCGTTTTTCCTATTCTAGGTATGCATCAGGGTCCGATCGTCCTTGGAAGGTGGAATCTTCATTTTAATGCCTTTAATAGCATTACCCGATGGTCTAGCATCTCTCCTCAACTTCCCCTACTCATTGGCGAACTCATCCTCCGAGTTGGAATCTTCAAAGTCAAGTGTAGGGCCTATCGCGACTCTTCCTGCCATGGCAACCTCCTCTTAAGTTGCTTTGGGACATCTCGAGCTTGCCAATTTGGTCATGCATGGACTCAAGTTTTTGATCCATGATGCGTGACAACTCCCCCTTCAAGCCTTCAGCAAAGACTTGAAAGTCAAAGCTGGGCAACTCTCTCCTTCGTTGGGCATGTTGGTTGAACCTATAAAAATTGTTAATAACAAAAGTATTTCCTCACTTCGCTCCCTCACGTGTATACCCTCACACTCGTGTATCACTCAAATAGGTAATTACTCTATTGAGCTTCTCAACTCAATTCTCAAGGCTTCTCGCTCAACCCCTTGAAGAAATTAGAGTTCCTATCAGCGTTTGAACAACTTAGCAACTTGAATCGAGTAAGATTGTAGCAAATTTAGCAAAACTGATCTGGGCAAAATTTAACTCAAAAGTTGACCTCTAAGACCCAAAGAATTACTGGAAATATTCTGGAATTGAAATAAAAATAACAACTAAAGGAAGTAAACAGCAAACGGACTCAAGAAAAAACAAGAACAACTCTACTCGATATATCTTTGACTTGTGGCTTTAATTTTAGGAAACAAGCTGGGTAATGTCTGGAATTTGGAAACTACCCTCTTTACCCAATGAAAAAATGTTTAATCCCCTCCAAATAGCAGTTTCTAAATGGATTTAGAGCAGCAAAACGAAATTGGTAAGCTGAAGTTGGAAACTAAACGGAATTTGGAAGCAAGGTGCGGCTGTCATTGTTTTCTTTTTCCAGCCGATTTTGAAGTCCTTCAATCTAACACTTGGCACCTCTTTCAGGTTATTCTAGGCCCCAAATTCGTGGCTGAGCAACTCTATTTTCTTCTTTTTGGTTTTTTGTTTTGTTTTTTTTAACACAAACAGCCAAGAACTAGGGTTCAATGGAAACTAGGGTTGCACTTTTCCTTGTTGACCCGATGAAGATGTAACTCAAGGGTGTCCAGAAAATTTCCGGTAATTGCAGCAAGAAACTCAAGAATTTAGAGAGCAAGAAACCCGATGATTTTGAAGTGTTTTGAGAGTCAAATTCATGGCTATTACATATTATTTTTTTAGCAACTAAACATCCCAAGAAGTGAAACTAGGGTTTCAAGAACAATCAAGAACTTTCAAGAATTGGTATTTTGGAAACAAGATTTCAAGAACCCCCAAGATTCTTTCAAGAATTCAATCAAGATTTCAAGAAACTCAAGAAAATTTTCAAGAAACACACAAACAGCCCAAGATTTTCCAAGATTTACCCCAAGAATCAACTAGGGTTTTGAAGAAACTTCAAAAAACCCAGATTAGGGTTTCAAGAATCTTCAAGATCGATTATTGCTCAATCATGAACTTCAAAAAAACCACATTTTTTATTCAAGATTTCAAGAAACAAGTGTCAATAGCCCACACAACTCAAGAAATGACATAATTAATGAAGAAACCCTAAGGTACATTTTCAGATTTCACAAAACTACTCACATAGAAATTTTTTTTGACCCGATTGAATTAGATACAAAAACACTTCAAGGACAACACACTTGACTCAAGAAACACATGAAAACAAAAGGAGACAAATGACTCAACAAATTGGATAGATTTGAAAAAAAAACCCTAATAATACAAAACCCTAATAGAAACTGATGATAAAGACACCAACAAAAAGCAACAAAAGATGTAACTTTGATACCTTTCAACTAGCTATGATCCCAGCTGATATGAATAGCATCCAACTAGCTACACAACCCACACATGACAAGCGATAGGCTTTAGAATAGAGTATCAAGGTTTGGCAGCAGAAACTCAATTCGTACAAGGATGGCTCAAGTACAAATCAAATGGTAGAACAATACCACAATCTAGTGCGTTTCTAGATTGATAAGTTGGTTGAACACTTACAACAACTCTAAGATGCTCAAAGAAAGCTCACAAAGAAGCCAAAAAGAATAACGCTCAAGTGTTTATTGCTGAAAATTTCATCTCACCTCACATTACATCACTTATTACAATTAAAGGGCTAATCTAATGGCACAAATAGCTAGTATAGCTGGTCATTTATTTCTAAATAACCAATATCTAAGTAACTAAGTAAAAACCCAACAAAATATGTGAAAATAAAAAATAAATAAAATTGACCTGAACTGAATCTGTGCAGGGATTGTTGGCCGAATTCTCGTGGGGATTCGAGGCAAAAAATGAACCAATGAAAAACAAAACTAAGAAACTTCAAGGGACTGGTTTCGTGAGGTGATCTGCTCGCGGATGCTCTTTGGACTTTTTCTGGCATGACCAAGTGAATATGCTTTATCTTGGATGGATTCCTCTATTGCCACATTATGTCAAATTAGTGAAGAAATGGACATTTGCTTCATATCAACTCCAATAACCACTTTGAGAGGTCTAACAATGGCCTTGTGAAATCCCACTTGATATAGAGTAACACAAACTGGAGCTTGAATTAGCACTTGGATTAATGCTCGAAGTAGCCATTTGACCTCCATAGCATGAGTACTCACGACTAGACCAATTGAAACTAAAACTTGTTATAAATGAATCCCCGACTAGTTTGGTTGGCGACTGGATTCATATCACTGATTGTTTGACAAGTTAGTTAATAGGGGCTGAGGCTTGTTCTACTGACTTTTATTTGTTTATGGGAGTGATGAAAGATTGTTCAATCTTCACGATTCGTCTTTCGAGTTCATTCATAGGCTTGTTTTGAAGTTCTTTGTGGAATTTGTTTGGTATTTTGTATGGTCTGAATAAGAGATTTGAGGAAAAAGTAGTTGTGAAAAAAAAGGCTTTTGGTTTGGTAAGGAGATATTCTCCAAGGGTTTGAAGATATTTGTTAGGTATAATTATTTTGCTCATAGATTTCCTGTATGTCTTTTGCATTTACAGGGTCTCCTTCTTAGGCATTTTTTTAATTTGAATGGTTTGACACTAATTTCTATGGACTTGTATGAAAAGGTAATGGATTTTGATGGAGGAAGTTCTGCTTGAATTTCTCTCTCTAAAGTTTGCCATTTTCTTGAAACGCAGACATATGATGAGAATGGATATTCTATCTTATTCTTTCGGGCATAGATTGCAAACCAATCAAAGAACTGGATGTGTTTGTCTTGTCTTGCTTAGAAAACTATAGAAAGCTTCCAGTATTGCTATTCTAGGTTCTTCTTTGTAGTTGTTGAAGAACCACTATCCCTTGGCTTCATTGTGTTCTGCATAGAATTCTTCTCTAGAACTTTGTTTATTAATCTGGTAGTCAGTAGTAAGAACTCTTAGGCCTTGTTTGGATTGCATTTTTCTGAATTTTTTGTAGAAAAATTACTGTAGCGATTTGATATATGTGAGGTAAAAAGGTGATTAGAAAATATGTTCACGAAAAACGTAACAGTTTTTCTTTGGAAATTGTTGTCCAAACAAGGCCTTAGTTCTGGCAATGGATTGTCTATCATGGTAGTGTATGTAGGAGATATAGAGAGATCTCTATGGATTTGTGCTACCTCAGGGAAGGCGGTTTACCTGACCATTCACAGCATAATATAAGACAAACCTAAAAGAAATTTATTAAAGTTTGAAGTTTAGAGACTTACAAGAATGAAGCTTGATTAGAACTTGATCAAAACTTGACTCCAAGTTAGAGCACCTAAACTATATGTTTTCTTCAACTTAGAGAAAGAAGCGAGTTGAAGAATTGATGTATGTAAAATGGTGAGTTTAAGGGGTATTTATAACAAAATTTTTGTTTTGCTATAGTACTCGCTATAGTGTACAATACTGTTACAATGTTGCAATCCTTCTCTTGAATCTTCACACGATCTCCAAGGATGGTTGTTAATTTCTCTGTCTTGAGAGTTGAGCAGAGTTAGCTAGGGTTCTTTCTTGCAAAGTTGGTTGTTATGATTTTGCAGGAAATAACACTCTTGGTTTTGTTCTTTTCCTCCATTCTTTCTTGCTTAAAGAACCATCAACCTCTAGTACTTATAGTTGAGTCATGATGCAGCACAAATAAGGAGCCCTTGATGAATAGTAAAACCTAAAAAAAAGGCCACCTCAAAATTCCACTGTCTTAAGAATTGGTGGTACAATTGGCCCTAACCAAATTACAGCAGATGCTGGTTCTATTCAAGCTCTTCTTTTTTTGTTCATTTTTTTATTTCAGCCCATTGTGAAGCATTTCTGCCTGGCACCTGCTAGCTTTCTTCTATTAGAATAAACTGCAAATTTCTAAATGAAAGAGGTCAAACTAACTCTTCTGCAAAACATGGAAGTTTTAGATCATTGAGTAGCTTTCTAATGCATCAAGAATCATCTCATTTGGAGGTCTGAATGCTCCTAAAGTGACCAAAATACCCCTAAATGGTCAGAAGCCTTTTCCAAATTTTTCCAATATAAATGGACTTTTGAATTTTAGCATTTTGACTATCAAAACTTTTGAACTAAACTTTGTTGTCATCTTAAGAATTATAAAGCATGGTCTTATTTTAGAATACTTTAAGAGTAATCTCAATTCAACACATGTTGCTCAGTTACAGCTAAAATACCTAAATGTGCCAAGATTGCCAATGCTTTTCTTATTTCTTCATTGCATTTCATCTTTTGAATATTTTGCACTTCATACTCACTTGAATTCAACTTCAAATCATCAATAATTATCCAAATATCTTCTTCTTTCACTCCAATTAATGATTGGATGATTAAAACCTATAAAACATGAAGTTTTAATCACTTAAATCCACAAAAATATAATTTTTCTCACTTTAATCACATAATATAAAACTCATTTAAATCCTTAGTTATTTAGCTCTTATAATGACTAAAACACACCAAAAACTAGTAATAAATCACACTCAAAATACGTAAAATAAAACACTTATTACATATGTATTTTTTAGTATTAGTGACATGATGTTCAACTAACAAACTGATAGATCTAGAAACGTTAATTTGACCAAAATCATTAGGCATAAGGAATGATAACATATAAATCTTGTATGAAAATATATCATCTTAGTACGAAATCCATGATGACTTAAGTATAAGTTATTATATACATAATTAGGATTAGTATGATCTAAGTTATTCATATATGTGGCTACTATTGTAATCTAGTGATTAAAGAACTATTCATGTTTAAATGTTTTATGCATAATAAATTATCAAATTAAGAGTTTGGTTATTAGTCCATCAAGACAGCTGACTGATTATACAAATTATGCATCAATTGATAATCATGGTTTTCAAAGGTGTGTTTAAAAGCTCACTTAAATAGTTCAAGTCCTTAGTTAGGCATCAAGCGAATTTTAGATTGGATGTAATTTTAACATCCACAATTTTAGATTCGCTAATATGAAAATTGCTGATTTAAAATTTGACATATTTTAATCATCAAGTTGCTAGGAAAATAGAACTATGCATAATTAATTTATGTCATGCTAGATTTTCTCATGTATTGATATATTACTATGTCTTGTAAAATACTTTCCGAAAGTATAGCTTTAAAAGCAGACATTCTTCTTGATCATTGGAAAACTAACTCATTTGGCTACAACTTTTGTACTTTTGCACAAGAGTTGAATCAAAGTGCTTAATTGATATATTTGAGCTACAAGTGGGCTGACCTATTTTAGAGGATCAATCTATTGTTAGACTATTTTTAGAGGAGCAATCTATTGTTAGACCACCAATATTTAGTGGCTCACATTTTAGGAGTTGAAAACAAAGAATGGAAGTTTTCTTGTAATCTATTGATATTGAGATTTGATTTATTGTTAATATAGGTCCTTATGAAGCTACTATTTTGGATGCAAATATGGGTAGGAATAGACCTAAAACTAGGACTCAATTGAGTGCTCAAGACAAAATTAATCTTACTTTGAATGCCAAGGTCATGAATATTTTGTACAATGTTTAGATGCCTATGAATCTACTAGAATTAAAGGCTGTAAATTAGTTAAAGAAATTTGGGATAAATTGTGTAATATACATGAAGGTAGCCATGATATTAGAAAACAAAAGAAATCTTTACTTGTTGCTAAATATGAATCTTTCAAAATGGAACCTCATAAGAATGTTGATAAAATATATTGTAAATTTAATGACATTATTACGGATCCCAAAATTGTTTGGTAAAGAATATACTTTCGGTGAGAAAAATAGAAAAAAATTTGAATGCCTTATCCAAAGAATGGGAGAGTAAAGTGATGGCCATAGAAGAGGTTAAAGATTTAAATTCTATATCTATTGAGTCTCTTTTAAACTCTCTAAACCGCCTATGAGTTGAACCTTGAATCTAAAGTGCAAAAGGAGGAAAATGCAAAGGCCAAGAGAAACATAGCTCTCAAAACGTCTCAAGAAGAGGATGATTTGCTCTCACTTGATGATGAAGATGTGAAACTTGATGGAAATGATATAGTTCTTTTGACAAAAACTATCAAGAAGCTATTTAACAATAAGAGAGGATTTAGAAGAGGTGGATCAAGCAACAACCAATTCTCAAATTCGGTCAAAACAAGAGGAAATAGAAGACAAAATGATAAGCATGAATTTTATGTGTTTAAGTGTATTTTATTATTTAGTTTTGGTGTGTTTTATTTTTTATAGCTAATTAACTAGGTTTCTAGTGAATTATGCATTTTGGGGTATAAGTGTGAAAAATTGCATTTCTATGTTTTTAAATTGGTTAAAACTTCATGTTTTTGTAGGGATTAATGATTCAATCATCAAATGTAGTGAATTGAGAAGATATTGGATTATTGTTAATGATTTAAAATGAATTAAAGAGAATATGAAGTGCAAAATGTTCAAAAGATGAAATACAATCAAGTTCTAAAAAAGAGAAGTTAATAGCTTTGACACATTTTTGTATTTTAGCTATATCTTGAATTACAAATATTGGATTGACATTATTATTGAGTCATTTTGAAGCTAACCCATAGATCTACAATTCTGGTGAACACATCAAAATCTAGTTCATTGATTTTCTTGGTCAAAAAGCTGAAATATAGTAGGAAAATTTTCTGTCGAGAACTGAAATAGGGGATTAACCAGTCAAGGGTATTTTAGTCATTTATCAGTCTACCAAAGCTCCAAATTAGATGATTCTTCATGCATTGTAAATCTAACTCAAAGGGCTACAATTTTGGTTCTTTTCACAAGAGCTAATTCAGCTTTCATAATCAAGAAATTCATAGTTGAAATTGGTCCAAAAATAGAGCAATATTGAATAGAGAGCAAAAAGATGAAAACCTGCAAACAGCAAGATCCACGAGGTTGATCCGTGAGGTGTAGATCGCGGATCTCTGATTTCAACTGCCAACTAGCTCTACAACTTGCACTCTATTCAGACAAAATTTTTGACCAATTTTTCTTCAAGAATTTCAATTGCAGTTGTAAAGAAGAGTATGGAGACTTGTAGAAGCATATTTTGGGAATCTCAAGATGCATTTCACATCAACTTTAACAACTCATTTTGAGCTTGAATTCATCTATAAATAGAGGCCTTAGAGAGCTTATTTGCTTAACTTTAGAAAGCTAGAAACTACCACAAAAAATATTGTCTTCACTAGTTTTTTCTTAGTTCATTAGTTTAGTAGAGTAGATTAGTATAGTTTGTTTCATTCAAGTATTGTATGCAACAAAGCAATAGATGAAGTTGAGGATGAAGATGGAGAGTTTGAAACTCATGTAGTGAGAACCCGAAAATTATTTTATATTTTCTCTTATTTTTGGAAAAAGTTAATTTATATTTTCTTTTATTTTGCTTTACTAGCCTTAAATTTCATGGTGATTTTAAAGGTTAAGTCAAGATTTTTCTCTTTTCCCTTTTATAATTTTGATGCATGTTAAGTTTTGTAGAGTATTATGGTAGTTTGATCGACTAGTCAGATATGCGCTTTATATTTGGTGGACGAGAACGGAGTGTAGTGCAAGAGGAATTATGTGATTAGTGTAGACACCAAAATTTCATTTATTTTATTCAATTTTAGCTTTATTCTTGTTTATTTTATTTTAATTGATTAAATGATAGTTAATGTCATTTTGTTTATTTTTTATAAATTAGGTTCATTATTTTAAGGTATTTTTGCATTAAAAGGGAAAATTTTCACAAAAGTTCAAAAATTTGTCTTTAATCTTTTTAGATTCAATTTCTTTTTTAAGATAAATGAAAATTGTGCAATAAGAATTAACATTTTTATTTATTTATTTATTTATTTATTTGTTTACCTAAATTATTTTTGAAAAATATATATAAAAAATGAAAAAGAAGACAAGTGTACTAGGGGGATAGTAGCCAAGTGGGGCACATGCAATAGGGACAAGTGTCCCTTTATTTTTTTGACAACACAACACCTAGAAGGTGAGGTGTTAGGACCAATGTTTTGAAAACCGGACCGGACCTGCCGGTTCGACCGGTTGAACCGCGAACCGGCCATGGCACCGGTCCGGTTCTATGGCAAAGTTGACTTTGCCAGAAAATCGGTCAAAAAACCGGTCGAACCGCGAAAACCGCCGAACCGGATTGAACCGGCGGTTTCCGGTTTTCAACTTTTCGATTTTTTTTTTTTTTTTTTTTACTTTTTGCAAAATGCAGCTATCAAAATTCGAACCCAAGACCTTTGTAATAGAAGACCAATGTATTAACCATTGTACTATCACATCTTATTAGTTTTTTTGATAACTTATTTATATAAAACAAATACTCATTTTTTTTTTTCCATTTTTCTTACAAAATCTCATTCTCTCATGGCTTTTTTCTTTTCAATCAAAAACTCTCTCTCTCTCTCTCTCCTCTTTTCTTTTATCACTCCCTTTTTAATCAAACCTCTTTATTTTTAATTTATTGATGTTTTCTTCCATCTTTTAATTTTGTTTTTGTCCATTAAATTGAAAAAAGTTAAAAAAAGAATTATTTTTCTTTAACCCAAATTATTTAATGCCACAACCACTCACATTTATCTCATTTTTTGTTTCTTATCGAGTTTACATTTTCTATTTTCAATTCTCTTAATTTCCTTCAAACTCCAAATTTTCTTTTTTAAATTGCAATCTGTAAATTCCAAAACGTAAATTAAAATTTAAGTTCACAATATCTAAATTCTGATAGACGTGAATTTTGTATAATTTCAAAATATTGTGATATTTTTAAGTTGGATTTAGATATAATTGAAATTGAGATGAAATTTATTTGTTTTAACTTATAATTTAAAAATTTTATTTTTAAAAATCCAAGTTATTAAAAAATAGTAAACTTTTCATCATATAAAGTATTAAATTAGTCCATTACATGTCTTATTTTGGACATATATATATTTATATAAATTATTTTTAAAAAAAATTCATTGAACCCCGGTTGAACCAGTCCGACCGGTTGAACCTCGACCCTTTCACTTCACCGGTTCAATTAACGGTCCGATTTTTAAAACATTGGTTAGGACACTTGGGAAGCTTAGAAAAATTAGAAAAAACAAAACAAAAATACAAAAAGGAAGAAGGCTTTGGCGGCTAGGGTTGAGGGGAGCAAGAAAAGAGAACCGAGAGGAGGTGTGAGGAAAAGGAAGGAAAAAGCAAGAGGAACCGAGAGAGGTGGTCGGCTGAAAAAAAAAGAGAGGAAACCAAGCAAGAAAGGGCAAGGGGGGAGGTTTCTGGAGAGGAAAAAGGGAGAAACGAAAAAGCCAAGCGAGAGAGAGAGAGAGCTGGGGGTGAGGGGCTAGAGGAGAGAAAAGGTTGGAAAAGAGAGGTAACGGCTGAGAGGTGAAGGCTTGGGGGCTGAACAAGAAAGAAAAGGTGGCGGCTGAGCTAGAAAAGAAGAGGTTTCGGAGGGGATGGTAGAAAGAGGAGCTAGAGGAGATTCTGGAAGGTGGCGAGAAAGAAAAGAGGGTTTCAGCTAAGGAAAAAGGAGAGCTTGGAAGGAAGAAAAATCTGGAACTAAAAGAGAGGGAAGAAAGCTTCGGGCTTGAGGGAGATCAAAAAGAAATCTAGAAAAAAGGGGGTTTTTGCGGTGGAGAGGAGAGAAAGCTGGGAAGCAGAAGAAGAAAAGAAAAAACTAGAAGGGAGGTTTGGGATAGAGAAAACGAGGAGCTAGGGGGAAAGGAAGGAAAAGGGGTTCGCGGCTGAGAAGGGAGAGCTTAGGAGCTGAAGGAAGAAAAAGAATCGAGGGAAAAACCAGAAGAAAGCTTCGGGGGAGTAGGGGAAGGAGAAAAGGAAAGCGAGGAAAAAAGAAAGGAGGGAAGAGTTTCGGCAGAGGAGGAAACAAGAGAGGGAGAGAGACAGCGGAAAAACACAACAAGAACAGAGAGAAAATTGAGAGAGAGGAGGAAGGAAAAATTGCAGAAAATTTCGTCACCGGGCTGACGAATCAGTCTTCTCTCATTCATTTCTGATCTCTATAGTGCTTAGTTTGAGGTAGTTTTTCTTTCTGCACCTTCTCTGAACATCTGGGACCAAGTTTTGTTCAGAAGTCATCCTGTAAAAACACCTCTAACGTGGCCGAATTGGAGCTCGAAATCGTGGGTTCTCCAACACTGCGCATTCCTGCCGCAAAATTTTCTCCGAGCCTCGTTCCAGAATCTGGTGCAATTTCTTGGAGTATTTTCACCTTCATTTTGCTTTACAAAGGTTCTGAGGTAACCATCGCTTCTCCCTTTTGTTGCTTTAACACCATTTTATGGGAATCCAAGTGCATAAGATGTGATCTTGAGTTGTTCTTGCTGCGATTGATGTTTGATAGCCATGACTATTTTTTTTTATCCGTTGAATCTTCATGTACACTAGTTAAACGTTGGCCTTTGCGTCATTTGCTGCGTTTTGTTAGTCTTTGACATGTTTAAGAGAGGAAAATGAAATAGTCATGTGCTAATCTTACAACTTTGCATCAAGAATCGTCATTTTTCTTCCTTGTCGTCTTGCCGATAGCTGGTTTGAAACCTGGGATTGCATGATCTTGCGATGGGTTTTGAATTATGTGTTTAAATCACTGTAATGTTTATCTTTATCTCTGCAAGCTGTGTAACTCATGATCTGAAACCAGTTTTGAGGATTTGTTTGGAATATGCAAACAGAAGTATTATGTTTCTTTGTTGCTTGCAAATCTGAGAAGAAAAGGAAGAAAGGGGGGGATTTTGAGCTTTAATCTCATGTTTTTGTGCTGCTTCTCTGTTGGATTGTGATTCTTGTGGGGTTCTAGTTGATAAGGTCATGGATTCCGTTTGAGTTTGCTCGAATATTTGTGTTTATTAAGCTGCTAAGAAGATTGCAGCAAGAAAGCTTTCAAATTTGCAGAAATGTAGAAGAAAGCTTCTTGGAAAGCTTGCATGGGAACTTTCAAAAATTACATTCTAACCCCTCAATTTTCCCCTTGTTTCACTATGGCCCGAAAATTGAGGGAAATTATTCCATTTTGCCCCTTCAAAATGTCATTTTTCTTTGGTATGTCTTAATGTGATTTGTGGATAGAATATTTGTGAATTTTAGGATGATATTTGAAGGTTTAATAATTTTTGATAAGTTAATAGTTTTGATTTGGATTTTTAGCAAAATTTTTGGTAATTTTGTTGTTTAATGATAGCAAATGGGTTTTCATTTATTTTTGTGAATTTTAATATTTAGCTTTGGTAGGCTTCATCTTAAGCCTTAATTTTGTTTTATTTTAATTTAGACCCCTAATATTTTTTTGTTTTATTTTAATTAGACCCCTAATATTTGTAATAATAATGATTTGACCCCTTAAACTTCTTTAATTCTTTCAATTGGGTCTTTGTTTGTTTTAATTTGTTGAATATGGGTTGTTTATTTTTATTTGAATGCTTTGATTGATTCAATTTCGTATTTATTTTCATCTCATGTGATTATTTGTTAATTAAAGTGATGCCTTGACCCCTTTTTTATTGTTTTGGAGGGTAAAATAAGAAAATTGCATTTCATTAGACAACCAATTCAAGGGAGGTACACTCTACTCCTTTATTTTTATTTTATTTGACCCTATGTGTTCCTATGTGATTTTAATGTGTGTAATTGCATGTTTTTTCCTGAATGTTTTTATTATTCTATTTGAGAGGCATTTAAATGCCAAGTTGTAATAGTTAGGTTATTATTTTGTTTCATTTCATTTTTCCCTTTAGATTGTAGCAGGGCCCCCCTAATGTAATAGTTAGGTCCCTATTTACTTTTATTTGCTTTATGTGTTTTGGCGTGCTTATGTGTTTACGTGTGCTTATGTGTTTACGTGTCACTCGTTTTTTTAGAGTCTTGCATCTAGATATCATGTTTATGTGCTATGTGCTATATGTGATGTATGTATTTATTTGCTTTATTATACTTTACATGATTTATTTGATTGTAATAAATGCATGACGTCACCACACTAGTCCAACGCTAGTTATGATCCCCTTTTTCCGATTCCACACTAGTCCAACGCTAGTTGTGGTCCTCCTTTCTAACTTCTCACTAGTCCAATGCTAGTGAGAACTTATAGACATGGGTTAGTCCAACGCTAGACCCTTAGGAACCATCCAAACGTTAGATCATGTTTGTGTGTGACAAATCATTACATTTTCATGCATATTTTCTATTTTAGGGTTTCATCGTTTTTGCATGGCATTTCCCTTATATGTATATCCCTTATCCCATATTTCCCTATGTTTATCCCTTACCCCTATGTGTGAAGACATGACGTTAGACTTGCATTTCATTTAAGAATTAGAACTAGGTTAGTACATTTTGCTTGATTAGATTAGGGAAATAACCCCTCGAATATGGGATATGGACGAGTGTGGATTTCTAACCTTAGCACGCTCGTATTCCCTCTATTAAAGGGAAAATTAAAGTCACGAATAGGAGTTCCCCGCACCCGTTATGATGCATTCCTTTAGGTCACGTGTGTTTGTATATTATTATTTTCTTTTCTTTTCTTAAAGTCTCTGTGACGCCCCCACTTATCCCTAGGGCGAACCCTAGGGTATCCGCGGAACGCCTGCCCAACTCTCGCCGGGACTCACTACAATCTATAATCCAAAAGCTCGAATTACTTCAAATATTTTCACTATATAATTAAAGTACTCCAAAATATTTCATACTTACAATTAGCTAGCTTTCAAACTTAATACAATCCAAAAGAATATGTACTACAACCATCCGTTATAATACAACTTAAGGTCTTCAAAAGACGACAATCCAGTACTATTCACGAGCACCCTTGGTCTCGAACCCTGTTAAGGAAAACAAAAAACGTGGAATGAGCTAAACAGCCCAGTGAGGTTCCAAGACACTCTAGCAGTTATAATAAATCATGTAGGTTAAGCATGATACATATATGGTTCAAGATTTTACATTGGCACATTTACAATAAGACAGTTATCATGATACAGAAATAAACACATATTGAAGGATACGTTGTTCCAGTGGAACCATTTCGGTCAACTTCACCTTATAATTTCAGATCCCCTCGGTTTGTCTGGCCATCACCTTATCCCTCCAGTGGTAGTACTCGAGTATACCGAAACGGTGTCCCAGGGTTCTAACCTACCCAACCGAGTCCAGTCCTGGCTCGAACAGGTTAGTAACCAAGGGCAGGGCCCAGTTCAGCTTAGAGCTTACAACATGCACAAGTAATCAAGTAGATCGGTAAACGGTAATAGTTCTTGGTCAACGGTAAAATCTGTCATTTTAGTAGGTCGAGTGAGATAAAGTACACACTCGCCTTAAAACGGTGGAAAAGTTCATATGAGCAATTATAGATAACACTTAACACTTAAACACGTAAGAAATATGCGGTAATTTCATATGAACACGTAATTTACGGTAATCAAGTAATCAAGTAGTCAAGTAATCAAGTAATCAAGTGGTCAAGTAATCAAGTAAGCAGGTAATCAAGTAAATCGGTAAACGGTAAGTAATCACGGTTAACGGTAAACGGTAAATGGTAATCGGTAAACGGTAGTAGTTCACGGTTAATCGGTAGATATTTATCATTTTAGTAGCTCGAATGAGATAAAGTACACACTCACCTTAAAACAGTGGGAAAAGTTCATAGGAGCAATTATCGGTAGCACTTAACAGTTAAACACATAATGACCATGGAGTAAACAGGTTGTAAAACTATTCAAGTCACGTACTCCTATATGGAACACTCACCAAACAAAATAAGTGAGTAAAGAAAGTCGTTAATGATCCACTTCGAGATTCTCTTCGAGACCTTTTTGATCGCCTGAAGAAAAGTGACCAATAATCACCCTCACAATTTCACAAGTTCCTTATCAAACAAGAAAGAATGCACACTTGCTTTAGAATTCAAGTCAATGTCTTTATAAGGGTTTCATTTTTATCGAAAGTTAAGATTCAAAAGTGTGGATTTTAAAGTTACTGATGAAACTTATATCCTCCACGAAATCGGGTTCAAAACAATAGATTAACATCAAGATAAGAAGTCAAGCTTCCAAAATTTCATTTCCTAAGAAATCGGCAAATTTCAGCTTTGTGCGTCAAAATTAGAAAAATCATATCTTGCACTCAGTAGGTCCAAAAATGGAAAATCTTATACCATTGGAAACTAGATCCAAAGCACTAAAAGTTCCTAGAAGAAACTTTTCCAAGATTCTAAATGCAAGACACTCAAATTTCGGCTTAAAAGTGGCTGACTTGTCTCTTCAAGACAGATTCGGGCTTGGTTTTCGGTAAACTTTGAAAATTCGGCAAAATTCACAGAAAGTGAACTAGCCTCTAAAATTTGAAACTCAATTAGAGCTACAATCAAAGTTTTAAACACAACAACAAAAAGAGAACTAGAATCAGAGTTTTGAGCATCAAAATATAGCAGCTCAAAGTCGGTTAAAAATAAGGACTGCTTAGTCCATTTTCCAGATTTGAAGAACAGATTTTGGTGTCTTGTTTGCATGTCAAAACAGTCTTAGAATGACACGAAAATTAGTAAAATTCAGCTTCCATATGAGGACTACTCCTCTATCAAATTTCATTTGAAAATTCACACAGGAAGGTAGTTAACTAAACTACCAAAGTTCAAGAAAATCCCAAGACCAATCTGCCTTTTGCTTTCTTTTTCATTTTCAAACATTTTGCCCAATGAAAACGACTCAAATCTGGCTCATTTGTGAAACAAAAATATAAGAAACATCCAATATATATTTGGTAGGTGATTGACATCAAAATTTGCAAAACAACAAGTCCCAATTCAAGCTATGCCATTCGGTTAGTCCAAAATCAGAGTTTTCTATCACTGGTGCAGTTCTGTAATTTGGCCACAACTCACTCAATTCAAATTGGAATTGGGCATGGTTGATGGAGTTGGAAATTACATTCATAAGGTTACAATTCATCAGAAGAAAGTGTTTTGAAATTCAGTTCATAGCTAGCTCAAATTCAAGCAACAAGCCTCAGCTCATTACTGACTCTCTAGCACAGGAGTAAAACAGAACAGGTAACTTTGAAGAACTAGTACGGCTCACTCAAGTCGAATCAGGGGATGGATTTTATATCGTTAGAAAACTACGGATGTATAGTTTCAAATGCCGCTAACAACACTTGATTTCAACATCTGAGAAAAAAGTTATGATCGATCAAAGTTTACTGCCAGAGAGTCCCTGTTATACGATTTTCCAGTTTTGTTCTTGCCCAAAACTCAACTTTTTCTCAACCAAATCAAGTGATTTTTGGTGGAAACTTTCCACACATCCTATACATCATATCTATAACAAATTCAAGGTCATATGATCACAAAAAAATTGAACCAAGGGCTCGGCAAAAACAGGGCAGAATTCGGCCCTTTCTCATGCAAGCTTTCCTTTGATTTTCTTTCCACTTTTTCAACTTATATCCACTAGTTTAACACTTAATCAACATAAATAACACCCAAAATCATCATATCAGTCCAAAATATCCATTGTGGGATTTCATAGAGCGCACTCAAATGATTCCAACAAAATAAAGATACCCACATGAAGCTACAAGCTTCCAAGTGAAATCTAACTCACTAGAATCAAGTTTCAAAAGTTGGATAATTTACTACCTCTTGGTTAATGAAACTCAGAAATTTCGGCCACTAAGAGCTCCAAGAAAACTGTGGAAATGATGCTCTCTTCCTAGTCCAAGTGAGTCTCCAAGTTGTTGTGAGTTTGTGTAGTGAATTTGGATGCAAGATTGAAGCAAAATGGTGCAAGATTGAAGTTGGTTTTTCTCCTTCTTCTCCTTAGCTAAGTTTCGGCCAGCTTGAGTGAGGAAGAGAGAGAGTATGGCGGGTGATCAAGCTTCCCTTGGAAGCTTGGTAAAACTTGGGGCCAAAGTTTGTGAAAAGTCAACTCCTAGTAGTGTCGCGCGCGCGCGTTTCGTGTCCGTTTTCTCTCGGGTTTATTTCACTTGTGCACTAAACCTTTAATGTACTTCCTTTAACACTATTATTATTCACTCTTAGTAGTCTAGAATAAGTTTCTTCAATCCCCACTTAGCCGTTCCGGCTCGATATACGTGAAATTCCAATTCGCGCGCAATAAGGCGAAACTTACGAGAAATTTATATAACGATTATATAATTAACTACTACTAATGCAATTAATTATGAAATAACCATTTTAGAAATAAAACATGAGTCCTCACAAATATTAATTCCTTAAATCTCCAATTAATTTGTACCAGCGCGTCTTTTGGAAAACTTTCGACGCGCGCACGGTATAAGCTTAATTTTAACTTACTCACATCTAATCTCTCAATTAAATTTTCTTAATCTACTAGTAATCATTCTTAATCCTCCAAGATTTTTGCACTCTCGAATCGATTATTGCCTTGAAAACGTGTATTCACTATTTCTTACTAAACGAGTCTCCGAAAAATTAAATTTGCTAACGGAACGTTTTAAAAATATAAGCGAGACATTATTCCATGTAAATGAATTTAAAATGGTTGAAATAAATTATTCGGAGAAAACAGGTGAATAAATATTTAAATAAGCCATAAAAATAGAATTATAAGTGAGAAAAATTCGGGTCCTCACAGTCTCATATTTTGCATATTCGTGACCTTTTCAAAGAGTCACTCTTGGATATCACAATTAATGTGATTGGCACCAATTAAGCTTTGGAGAAACATTCCGACCCCCGATATCTATCCTAAATTTAGGTTTTGCATCCAAATGTGATAAATTTTTAGGTTAAAATAAGAAATTTTTGACTAAATCGCGCAACTAGCCTTGGCTAGGTTGAAAGGGTGTCTTGGATTTTATCCTTGCCTTCCCTTTCTTCAAATATGACTCCCTAACACTTTCTCTGATTTTCGAAGACTTGGAGTCGTTTAAAAAGGGTTTTTTACTTTTTTCAAAATTCATTTTAGGTGATTTAGTACACCTTAACTCAATACCAAATGGCAACTCCTATTTTTCATTAAAAACCCTTTTTAAACTATTATTTTGGGTCAAAATCGTCGCACTTTTAAGTCCTATTTAGGCCCATATTTCTTTATTTATTTTCTAAAAATCAAACTCTCATTTTCACTCAAAAGTCAATCAAAATTCATTTTTATAACACTCGTTATTTTTCATTTTAAAAATGGGATGCGACAGCTTGGCGACTCCACTGGGGACTTAGAGGGTCCGAACATTTGATTTAGTCAAATCTTTTCTTCTTTTAACCTTCTTATATATCACATTTGGAGGTTTTAGGTTGCACTTTTTCCTTTTTTAGGGTTTTCTTGCATTTCACACGCGCAATTGTCTCGACATCCATGTATGTGAATAATGTGTTTATCTCTTTCATTTACTTATGTGTAATCGCACTTGCATCTTAGGGGAGGGGGGATAAGCTACCCTAGAACCTTCACCCGCGTTTAATAGTATTCAATCGCTCCCTTCAATAGGGGCACTTCATACATGCATGCTGCGCCCCATTTTTAAATAAGAAAATTAACAGGTTTTATAAAAATGATTTCGATTTAATTTTAATTGAAAGTGATGTTTAAAGAAAATAAATAATAAATAAGAAAATGAAAAGGGCCTAAATGAGGTTTGAAAGTGCGACGATTTTGGCCCAAATTATAGTTTAAAAAGGATTTTTAATAAAAATTGGAGTCGCCATTTGGTATTGAGTTAAGGTGTACCAAGTCACCTAAAATGAATTTTTAAAGAAAAAAATAGAAAAACCCTTTTTAAACAACTCCAAGTCTTCGGAAATCAGAGAAAAGTGTTCGGGAGTCGCATTTAAAAAAAGGGAAGGCAAGGATAAAAAATCCAAGGCACCCTTTCAACCTAACCAAGGCTAGTTGCGTGATTTAGTCAAAAATGTTCTTATTTTTAACCTAAAAATTTATCACATTTGGATGTACTATATAAATGCAAACCCTAGACCTAAGAGGGTAATCGGGGGATCAAATTATCTCTTCAAAGTTTGATAGGTGCCAATCACATTAATTGTGATGCCCGATAGGGACTCTTTGAAGAGGTCACGAATAATGCAAAATACGAGACTCTAGGAAAAGAAAAGGAAAATAATAATGTACAAATATACATGTTCTAAAGGGATGCATCATAACGGGTACGGGGAACTAATATTCGTGACTCAATTTTCCCTTTTATAGAGGGAATACGAGCGTGTTAAGGCTAGAAAGCCAAACTCGTCCATATCCCATATTTAAGGGGTATTTCCTATCTAATCAAGCAAATGATCTAATCTAATTTCTATTCCCTAAATGAAGTGCAAGTCTAATGTCATGTTTTCATATAAAGGGATAAGGGATATATGTATAACGGGAAAAATATGGGATGAGGAATATATGTATAAGGGGAACATGCAATAAGGGATAAAAGGATGTGTCCTACAAAAATGATAAAACCCTAAAAATAGAAAAATATGTATGAGATGAAGTGATTTTATCATGCAATCATGATCTAATGCGCGAAGGGCTCCTAAGGGTCTAGCGTTGGACTAGCCCATGTCTATGAATTATCACTAGCGTTGGACTAATGAGAAAAGTCAGAACAAAGGGCCACAACTAGCGTTGGACTAGTGTGGTGACGTCATACATTAATTTATAACTAACTAATCATGTAAAACTAATAAAAAGCAAATAACAACATAAATTCACATAAACACGTAGCAAATAAGCATGATATCTAAATGCAAGATCCTAGGAAAGCGAGTAACACATAACACATAGGCATGCAAAACACATAAAACAAATAAAACCCTAACTATTACACTTGGGGCCCTAACTACAATCTAAGGGGGAAATGAAATCAAATAAACCTAACTATTACACATTCTATCTAGATACAGATCTTGAACCCCCTAACTATTACAACTTGACATTTAAATGCCTTCCAAATAATTACAAATTAAACTAAAATAAATATACAAAAATTAAAACAAATAAAGCGAATAAATAAATAAATAAAATGAAAACATTCAAAAGGCATGCAATTGAACACATAAACTCACATAAGTTCACATAGGGTCAAATAAAGCAAAAATAAGGGATAGAATGTACCTCCCTTGAGTTGGGGCCCTAATGACACAATTTACTTATTTACCCTCCAAAATAATAAAAGGGGTCAAGGCATCACTTTAATTAACAAATAATCACAAAAATGGAGATAAACACAAAATTAAACCAACCAAGGTATTCAATAAAAGTAAACAAACCATATTTGACAAATTAACACAAATAAGGACCCAATTTGAAAGAATTAAAGAAATGAAGGGATCAAAATCACTATTATTGCAAATATGAGAATCTAAAAGGAAATCAATTAAAATCGAAAACTTAAAGTGAAACCTACCACTCAAATGCTAAAATTCACGAAAATAAGTGAAAACCAATTTACTACGATTAAACAACAAAAAATTCCAAACTTTCACAAAAAATTCAAGTCAAAACTATAAATCTAGAAAAAGTTATTAAACCCTTCAAATTCCTCCTAAAACTCATGCATATTCTACCCAAAAAATCAAATTAAATCATATCAAAGAAGACAAACATGTTAAAAGGGACAAATTGATCAGATTCCAAAAGTTTTTGGGGCCATAACAGAATTATAGAGAACTTGAGGGGTCGAGGTGCAATTTCTGGAAGATTTTCATGCAACTTCTCATGTAAAGATACATATAAGAAGCTTGAGCTTCTGCAACAAACTCTCGGCAAGCTGAGAGCCTTTTGCAACAAAACCAGCTGCAACTTTCATTTTTCCTTGCGGATTTCAACCTCAAAACACAATTTTGAGCGAAACCTTTTCGACCAAACATCAAAGCTTTGAACCAAGCCACAAAACACATGATCCGAACAAGCAAAAAACTGATAAAGAGATTGTGCAAAATCTGGAAAGTTTCATGCGAACTACGAGGAGATGTTTCTGCAACTTTTTCCTATGCTATTCAGCTTCAGCAACCAAAACTAATCACAGCTTGCGATGAGAGCAAACAAAATCATACCAATCTTACAACATAATCACCAAAGCATCAACTCAACCACCTAGTTTTTGGTGAACAAGCATTTCTGGAGCAAGGAGAGGCTAGTAACTCACGAGGGAATGAAATAATACTTCAGCAAGTGCAAACCAGTTTACTTCACTCTACCGCGACTTTCCTTATTCAATTGAAACATGTTCATGCAAAACGACTTAAACCCAACCTATTAATCTACCAAGTACAATGATTTTCAGCCCATTGATGCCATTACCTAAAAAATACACTCCAACAGATTTGAAAGTGCAGCCATATGAAAATGCAACAACTTGAATCGATCCTAACTAAAAAAAAAACAGACCCTGCGCAACTTTCTTTCTACAATTTAGCATGCATATGGAACATTTAGACACTCCAATGAAACCTGTAGATGCATCGACTAATGCCCCCTAACCTCAAACCAACTCATTTTTGAACCAAACAACAAAATCATCATATAAAAACACAAATCGAGTTACTGCAATTCCTCCCTTCCCAAAAGACTCTACCGACACAACAGTTCACCCATCTAGCATCAAAAATGGACATCGACTAAAGTTCCAACCTGGTGAACTAAGCTTTCTGGAACAAATCATACATATCAGAGGCAACAAAGGAAATCACGTTGACATCAGAAAACCACTACTTCAGCAAACCAAAAGGAAGAACTAAAAAATGCTGCAACAAACCGAGAGCTACAAATTTGTTGCAGCAAAAAAATTTCTAGGCTTAAATGTCAGCCAAACACACTCTAAACTCAAGCTATGGTATCAGCAAACATAGTTTTCAACTTTCAACATATAACATTGGATTTAAACACATTAAAGAGCCAAAACACAGAAGCGTGCCAATCTGGAAATTTCCTTTCGCGACTTGTGCCTTCATTTCTTACCTCTGGATTTCATTACCTAAGATTAACATGATGCAAATCAAGTCCAATCCAACAAGATATGCACATCTTATACTTATCACTACTAAGAAACCAATACAAATAAAGCAACATACATGACAGCAATGGACGAAGCATCGAAGACTGTGTGATATCTTTCTGTGACCATGAACCTTAAACAAGATGATCTGAATACAACCTCATAGATAAGCTAAGCTTCTACCTAAAAGAAAAAAAACCTAGTCAACTCATCAGATCCATCTACATCCCCCCCCCGACCAGATTCGCACAGAGATAAACAGAAATAAAGGAAAGAAATAAATATAAGTAAGGAAACTTCAGTACATCACAAATCAAGTGAACTGAGAACGGACCAAGTAAAAGATGTTACCTTTATCCCTTTCAAGGGCAAATCAAGGTCTGTGATGATCGAAAAAAGAGGTCTTTGCTCATCCAAAAAGCCCTATCTTTACGGCTCTCAAGCTCTCCTTCCTTGGTTTCTTCAGCAGAAGACTCACTCCCCAGTTTTCCTTTGCTTTCTGCTCACTGTCTAAGCCTCAGCCGTCACCTTTCCTTATATGGGTTCCTCTCAGTTTTACTCCCACTCTCTTCTCGATCTCTTACCTTTCCAAACCCGCAACTTTTCTTCGTTTTTTCTTTTCTCTCTGTCTCTGGTTTTTCTTCCTCCTTTCTTTTCTTCATTTTTTCTTCTCACTCTATCTCTCAAACTCTCTAGCCACCGCCCTTTTTTTGTTTTCCAGCATCACTCCCCTTTTCCTCCTCTTTTCAGCCGCCACTTACTCTATCTCATTTCCCTTCATTGCTTGAGCCTCTTATATAGAACCCTCAGCTCCCCAAAACCCTCATTTCAATGACAGATATAGAGCTGGTTTCTTGTCCCTGAATTTGATCCCTTCGATTCATTTTGCAGTGATTTTCTTGATAAGGATCCACGGGTGCGGTGTCTACTTGTACTAAGGGCTTAAATGGAAAGAAACAAAGCAGAAAAAATGAATAGAAATTCGACAAAATGGCTGCTGCATCCCTCCTTCTTGTACTGGCCTTCTGCGTGACTCCTTCCTCTTTTTTTTTTTTTAACAACAAATAATAGGAAATGATTTTCTTAATAAAAACGAAAATGAAACAAAGTCAACAAAAATAAAATGCTAAAATTTTATTTTACTTTTTCTTCATTTTATCATTATATACATTTTTACTCATTTTCAATTAATTTAGCTAAACAGAGAGCGTTAATTGCTAATTGAAGTTAATCTGCAAGAAATTTTCATTTATTGAATCTTAAAAGAATTAAAACCCACATTTTTTTTTGTAAAAATTTTCTCTCTTCTTTTTTTCGAAATTTTAATGCTAAAATGTCTAAAATAAAAATAAAATTAGGAAACTAATGAGCAAAAATGAATAATAATTATCATTAAAATAAATATAATAATAAATAAAGCTACATTAAAAACTTGGTATTTAAAATGCTAAGAAATGTCTAAAAATAAAAATCATGAGATTAATAAATAAAAATAGATAATAATTATCAATAAAAAAATAAAAAAAATTAAAATTAAAATTAAAAAATTTGGTGTCTACAGTGCATACGTTTACTTTATAACCCCTCATTTCTTTTTACTTTTAGTGGTTGTCACACCACTCCACCCGTTAGGATTAGGATCGATCCACTTGGACATTTGGCCGTGGCACAACGTGCGCGTAGCAATGTCCGAGAGATCACTCGAACCACCGACTCTTAGGCTTTGGGATTGATGACTCTCCGCCTTTGGTCTGAAGGTTTGGGGACCTGAAACCTTATCGTGTTTAGATGCATTAGTGAGCCCAATCTCATGCATCCATATTAGAAATACCCTAGGATAGAGTCAACCTTATCCAACTAGGAACACTAAACACGAGGGGAGAGATTCAGCCCTCTTTCCTTATTTTCTTTTTTCTTTTTATATCATTTAATTGCCACAATGTGTTATGTGTTAAACTAACATTTCCTTGTTTTCTCGTTTTTTGCATTCACAAACGCTAGAAAATAAGAGGTCTGGCATGATTTTCTTTTAGAACCTACCCTCTTAGATAGGCTATTGCACGTTTAAAATTCCGATGCATTGCATTTGTAGATTAATAATTGCATATCATTTTAGACCCACCTTAGCATACAAAGGGTCCCTTTAGGTCATGTTTTCATTTTAAATTGCATATTTTATTGCTTGATAAATTGGCATCATGCATAACTTTAGAGGGAATGCCATGTAGGGGATCCCACGATAGGAATAAACCACCCTGAGTGTGAGAACCCGAAAATTTTCACATTTTCAAGTATTATTTTATTTCTTTGCCTATATTTTATACTATCCTTTGAAAATATTAAATGTTTTGTACATTTTACAGGTAAGTACAATTTTTAAATCATTTTCCTAGTATAAATTAGTGTACGTAACTCGAAGTGCATTTGTTCGATGTGGGGCCCGCTAGTCCGATATACTTTTGCCGATTAAGTGATGAAGTATTAAGTGACATTATTTTCCAAGGTGCTAGGAGATGATTAGAGGTTAATTAGGTAGACTAACCATTGGAAGTGAGAAGATAAGCTTAAAACCTAAAGGACGCCACGTGTCGCGTTCCGATTGGAGGAAGACTTGCCTAACTTTCTCACCTTTACTAAAACCAAATTTTGACCAATTTCATCCCATTTTTCCTTGCTCTTGGCTGGCCCTTTGGAGGAGAAAAACAAGAGAGAGCTTCTTCAATTTCTAGCTCCAACCTTGCTCAAATCTTGAGTTCCAACCGATCAAATCGCAAACCCTTCCATAGGAGTGCTAACTAAGGAGGATTAAAGGCTTTGGTGGAGTTGATTTGGAGAAAGAAAGACTAAGCTACCACTTTCTTTGAGGTTCTAAGGTAAGATTGCTAAGAACATCCTTCCTTGTTTCCCATAGTTGTAATTTAGTGGCTTGTGGTTGCCACTTTGGTGGTTTTGTGCATTAATTCTTGGTTATAAGTGGTGAGGTGTGGATTTTCGGTTTTCTTAGAATTTTCTGCCCTGTCTGACCAGTGTTATTCGGTCATGATGGAGGCCGAATTGGACTTAGCTCAAAACATGAAAGTTGTATAGAATTGAATGTAGATTAAGCCTGTAACATTTCAGCTCAATCGGAGCACTGTAGCCTGTGAAATGACTATTTTACCCCTGCTGCCCTGTTTCTGTCCGAGAATGATAATCAGCCTCTGTAATTGGCTCTTTTGGCTGGGAAGATGAATGAATTAGCTTTTGATGCCTTCTTAGGAATTTTAGCCTTGTATCATAGCTTTCAAATGGCTTTGGAATCAACTGAATCGGAGTTGTGTGTGCTGAGATATGACTGAATAAAGCAGAACTGCTAGTTGAATTTCACAGTGAGCTTTGAACTGGAATATCTGGGTCTGTTTGGGTAAATTTGACTAGGTTACGTTGAGAGCTGGATTGCGGTGTCTTCATAAGAATTGTAGAGCTATGTCTTAGCTTCGAAACAGTATAAAGTTTACCTCAATCCGATAGGTGTAGCTTCGGTTTTCACCAATACGCTAAAAGATGTTAAACCTGTCATTTTGTTCCTTGTCTTAAACCTTAATCCCGATCCCTTTTCTAGTTTGGTTTTGTAATTGAATGACTTTTAGCCTTTTTAACGGCTATTGTAATGAGATTATTTGTACGTGATTTTGGGGGCTGATTGAGGAAAATAATGAAGCCATAAATGGCTGGAAATTTGGTAAAACACAAAGGGCGTGCTGCCCAAATTTGCACTCAAATGGCGATTTCAAATTTTAAGGGCAGACATAAGTTTTACAACTATTTTACTCATGTATTTTGGACTAAATGCACTCTTTTTACTTCCAAAATCATACTTATACATTGTACTATTAGTTATTCGGATTTTCTTTGATAAATCATACATTTTGATGGTTAAACCGTAATACTTTCTCATGATTATTTTAGGGTTTCTTGGTGACTAAAGTTGAGATCCGGAGGGATACTTTGGACGTTATTTTGCTTATTTCGGTGAGTGTTCTATAAATGCTTTGTTTCTAATGACTATGTGAACTATTGTGACTATTTGGATTGTTGCTTTAATACGTGATTGAGGTATGTTATGTTTCCAAAATGATTTTTGCTAGGCGAGTGTGTACTTTATCGCACCGACCTAAATGAACGTGAACTTTCAATGATTGAATGATTAAATGTTACTTGTGCATGAATGTAAGCCTTCTGGCTGAACTGGGCCCTTGCCCTTTGTTACTGGTCGACTCGAGCCAGAAGCGGACTCGGTCGGGCGATTAGTGACCCTAGGTGAATGTTTGGTATACTCGAGTATGACCACGAAGTTGGTGGAGATTGGGGAATGAAATGAATGAACGAACGACAAGGAAATGAAGGAGTTTTCACTTACAAACAATGTTTTAATGATCGGAGAAATAAGGAAAATATTAGGCGAATGAATGAACGAACGAACGAATGGCTCCTCGTGAGCATGTATCCTTTTATTGTATGTGTTACTATTGCTTTATATCGTAAATGTTATCTGGATTACTTGTTATAACATGCTTAATGTCCTTGTTTAACTGCTTGGTTGTGTATATAGAATCTCGCTGGGCTTTTAGCTCATTCCACGCCTTTTGTTTTCCTTACAGGGGTTGCGAGCGGGCGAGAGGCCTGTATAGAATAGAATAGCCTAGTTTTTGTTTTGAATTGTTTTGTTTTGGCTTTTATTTCCGCTCTAGTGCTTGGATAAGGTGGACTGTACTGTGAATTCAGAGCTTTGGTATACATTTGGGACCGTACTTGTGGTTGAGATTGAGATGAATGTAAATATATGTTTCCAGGTTGGGAATTGTTTTCCGTTTATCCTCGATGTGTTATCTTTTTGTTTGGAGTGAGTGATCGAGTCCTGGCGAGAGCTGGGCAGGCGGTCCGCCGAACCCTTTGGTTCGCCTTAGGGTAAGGTGGGGCTGTCACACTGAGTCTCGGATATGTAATCCAATGAGACTTGCACGATTACATTTTTGTAACATCCAGAGGGGTAGTGCACAAGGTAAGGTAGGATCCGAACATTTTCATAGAGCGATCTTTTGTACATTAGAATATGAGCCTCTAATACTCATTTTTTTGGCCCATTTTATCAAATTGGTAAAATGCTTTGCATAAAGGACCTTAAATTGAATAAATTCATGAATGACTCCTTATTATTGAGACAATAATGAATCAAAGCCAAAATCTTGATTGTAGAAGGTTCGTAGACTAATGCGTTGGCAACAAAAGTGTCAAATTAGGGTTTTTATCGATTAGGTGAGCCAGTCTATTTTTAGTAAATCATCAATTTCATTTAACCCATTTGACCAATTAGGGTTTCAATGTCAAATTTCAAATTAAGAAACCTAGTCGATTTTGAGAAAACCATCCATTGCATCCAGCCGTTTGATCGGTTGGGGTTTCGATCCATGCTTCACTGAGAAAATTTGTTAACAAATTTCAATCTCTTCGATAGAAAGTTCTTTAAGGTCAAATCGGCGTGTTTTTATAAATTCTTGGATCAATCAAAGCAATCAATCCATTCGGACTTTACCCTTGTTCTATCAGGCTAGAAATCTCCCGTCGTTCAATTGACCAAAATTTTCAAATTACTTACAATCGAATGACAATAAGTTGATCGGATCCATCAGGTATTGTATAGTACCTACCCTGAAGGATTGCATTTTTATGCTAAGCCAACCCTTGGCGTAAAAAGGGTCCCCCAATAGGACATGCATCCGAATTACTTTAATTCTTACTAGCTCATGTCTTTTTCTTTTTCTTTCTTTTCTTGCTTTGCCAAAAGCCGGTCAAGAGATGATGCTAAATAGGGTTTTCTAAAATGTCAGGTGTTTTTCAAATATAGCTACAAGAAGGGTTCTTGCCTGCTATTTTACCTGCCTAGTTACTTGGAATCTCACTGGGCTTTTAGCTCATTTTATGAATTTGTTTTCCTTACAGGGATGAGAACATGAGAGGTTGAATTGGGGAAGGCCTAGATTTCATCTAACTTTGTTAATTGCTCACGCGAGCACTTCATAGATGTCTAGCAGGCTTGCTTGGTTTGATTTTTTTTGCAAATTTGACTCCTTGGCTGTATTTATAAATTGTGTGAGCATTAGAGGTCCATGAGTGTATACACTGAAGGTTGTAATTGATACCGCTTTTATTATTGAGATTATTATTTGTAAATTTGATGATATGTGACTGAGTCCTGGCGAGAGTTGGGCAGGCGGTCCGCCAAACCCTTGGGTACGATCTAGGGGAAGGTGGGGTTGTCACATGATATTTGAATGCTTGATTGATGTTATCCCAATTTGCACTCTTATGAGAATGGAACACATGGGTTTAAAGTGCCTAATTGTTTTGAAATTCCACTCATATATACCCTATGTGTATATATATTCCAAAATGATGAATTTGGATATATAAATGCTTGATTTTGGTAACCCCCAATTTTTTAAGAGCAAATTGTCTGAATGGCCACTAAACTTTTGAAATTATTGAGTTTTTGCCATTGAACAATTAAATGTCTAGTTTTAGCCACTAAACTATCTAAAATTTGATTCTGGGCTTTTCGATCAAATTTGATTATTAACTATGCCAGATCCGAGTGCTCACATGATTCACGAGACAAAGAAAATGATCATAATTAATGATTAAATCTGATGGAATGGTCCGAAATCTAAACTTTAGATAGTTTAGTGGTTAAAACCAGATTTTTAATAGTTCAGTGGCCAAAACTCGATGATTCTAAAAGTTTAGTGGTCATCTGGATAAATTGCTCATTTTTTAAGTATGTTTCTGACTTGTAGAAAAAAGGAGGAGAAAATCTTATATGCAATCTTGCCATGAGCCTTGTGTACTATGCTAGTTACCTAATTTTGACAAAGTTTAACCACTAGGTATAATGTATTTCTTAATCTAAGTGTGAGAGCATTCTATCATAACTTAGTTAAATCTAACATATTATTTTGTGCAAGTAAAATGATTGTGATGTTATTTGTTATCTTTATACTTAAATGCTATATCTATCTATATTGACATCATAAAAGAAAATAAATTAGGTACCTGTAGACACCAAAATTTTACTATTCATTTTATTTTTGTTTATTTTACTCATTTTTAATTTTTATTTTTATTTCATATTGAAGAAAATCATTTCTTTTATCAAACACAAAAATTTTAGCATTTTTATTTCATTTTAGTGGACTTTGTTTAAATTTTTCATTTTTTTTCATTTTTTATTATTAAGAAAGTCATCTTTTAATTAGTTTTAATTAATTAATTCATTGAAAAAAAAAAAGGAGGAGCCCACACGCGCGTTGATTGCACGCACGCTATTTCTTCTTCAGCATGTTGCTACAGTGCAAAAGTTGCAGCTGTGATTTTCCAGCTCCTTTCCCACGTTTTTTTTCGCTCCATTGGATCAAACTAGTACATGACTACCTGGCTTTGATCCAACAACGTCAGGATTAAAAGCCATCCGATGGCTTGAAAGAGAGAGGTGAGCTGAGGTTCTATCCGGACCATTAAGCTAAGGGTTTTGAGAGGCTTGAGCTGCTATAAAAGGATAGCAAAAGAGGTAGAGTAAAAGGGGGGCAGCGGAACAAGGGACAGAAAAAAAAGGGCTTCGGGCAGTGGAGAGCAAAGAAAAGAAAAAAAAAACTGAGCTTCGGGTAGAGTAAGAGAGGAGAATGAGAGACAGAGATTGGGAGATAAGGAAGTGACGGCTGGGCTTGGGGGGAGAAAGAAAAGCTGAGCAGAAAAGGGGGGCGGCGGAACAAGGGACAGAAAAAAAGGGCTTCGGGCAGTGGAGAGCAAAGAAAAGAAAAGAAAAAACTGAGCTTCGGGTAGAGTAAGAGAGGAGAATGAGAGACAGAGATTGGGAGATAAGGAAGTCACGGCTGGGCTTGGGGGGAGAAAGAAAAGCTGAGCAGAAAAGGGGAGGGACGGAAAAATCTGGTGGCGGCTAAGTGTGAGAGATAGAGTGAGATAGAGACCGAGAAGAGAGCTGGACGGGCTGAAAAGAGAAAAAGAAGAGAGCTTCAAGTTGCGGGGAAAAGCTAAAACCAGGCGAGAAAGAAAAGAAGGTTTCAACGGAGAAGGGAGAGCTTAGGAGCTGAAGGAAGAAAAAAGAATCGAGGGAAAAACCAGAAGAAAGCTTCGGGGAAGTAGGGGGAGGAGAAAAGGAAAGAGAGAAAAAAAGAAAGGAGGGAAGAGTTTCAGGCAGAGGAGGAAACAAGAGAGGGAGAGAGACAGCGGAAAAACACAACAAGAACAGAGAGAAAATTGAGAGAAAGGAGGAAGGAAAAATTGCAGAAAATTTCGTCATCGGGCTGACGAATCAGTCTTCTTTCTCGCTCATTGCTGATCTCTATAGTGCTTAGTTTGAGGTGGTTTTTCTTTCTGCACCTTCTCTGAACATCTGGAATCAAGTTTTGTTCAGAAGTCATCCTGTAAAAACACCTTTAACGGGGCCAAATTGAAGCTCAAAATCGTGGGTTCTCCAACGCTGCGCATTCCCGCCGCAAAATTTTCTCCGAGCCTCGTTCCAGAATCTGGTGCAATTTCTTGGAGTATTTTCACCTTCATTTTGCTTTACAAAGGTTCTGAGGTAACCATCGCTTCTCCTTTTTGTTGCTTTAACATCATTTTATGGGAATCCAAGTGCATAAGTTGCAATCTTGAGTTGTTCTTGCCGCGGTTGATGCTTGATAGCCATGACTGTCTCTTTTTTTTCGTTGAATCTTCATGTACACTAGTTAAACGATTGGCCTTTGTATCATTTGCTGAGTTTTATTAGTCTTTGACATGTTTAAGAGAGGAAAACGAAAGAGTCATGTGCTAATCTTACAACTTTGCATCAAGAATCTTCATTATTCTTCCTTGTCATCTTGCCGATAGCTGGTTTGAAACCTGGGATTGCATGATCTTGCGATGGGTTTTGAATTATGTGTTTAAATCACTGTAATGTTTATCTTTATCTCTGCAAGCTGTATAGCTCATGATCTGAAACCAGTTTTGAGAATTTGTTTGGAATATGCAAACAGAAGTATTCTATTTCTTTGTTGCTTGCAAATCCGAGAGGAAAAGGAAGAAAAGGGGGGTATTTTGAGCTTTAACTTCATGTTTTTGGGCTGTTTCTCTGTTGGATTGTGATTCTTGTGGGGTTATAGTTGATAAGGTCATGGATTCCGTTTGAGTTTGCTCGGATTTTTGAGTTTATTAAGCTGCTAAGAAGATTGCAGCAAGAAAGCTTTCGAATTTGCAGAAACGTAAAAGAAAGCCCCTTGGAAGGCTTGAATGGGTACTTTCAGAAATTGTACTTTAACCCCTCAAGTTCCCTATAATTCTGTTATGGCCCAAAAACTTTGGAAATTTGATCAATTTTATCCCTTTAACATGTTATTTTTCTTTGATATGATTTAATGGGATTTTGGGTAGATTTTTAATGAAGTTTAGGATAAATTTTGAAGTTTAGTAGTTTGCGGGATTTATGATTTTGATTTAGATTCTTAGTGAAATGTTGGGTATTTTTGTTGTTTGATCATAGAAAATAGGTTTTCATTCATTTCTTGTGAATTTTAGCATTTGACTGGCAGGTTTCACTTTGGGTCCTTGATTTGAATTGATTTCCTTTAGATCCTTCATATTTGCACTAATAGTGATTTTGATTCCTTAATCTCTTTAATTCTTTCAAATTGGGTCCTTATTTGTGTTAATTGTGAAATATGGTTTGTTTACTTTTATTTGAATATCTTGATTGATTTAATTTTTGTGTTTATCTCCATTTCATGTGATTATTTTAATTAAAGTGATGCCTTGACCCTTTCTATTATTTTGGAGGGTAAATGAGTAAATTCGTGTCATTAGCAACTCAAGGGAGGTACACTCTATCCCTTATTTCACTTTGCTTGACCCTATGTGCACTTATGTGACTTTATGTGTTTAATTGCATGTCTTTTAAATGTTTTCATTCATTTCATTTATTCGCTTTATTGGTTTTAATTTTTGTGTATTTATTTTAATTTAATTTGTAATTATTTGGGAAGGCAATTAAATGCCACAATTGTAATAGTTAGGTTATTATATCATTTTATTTAATTCTTTCCCCCTTTTAGATTGTAGTAGGGCCCTCCCTGATGTAATAGTTAGAGCTTTATCTGTTTTATTTCTGCTTTGTGTGCCTAGCATGCCTATGTGTTACGTGTTTGCTGCTTTCTTAGGACCTTACATCTAGATATCATGCCTATTTGCTATGTGTCTATGTGAACTTATGTGTTTATTTGCTTTTTAATAGTTTTACATGATTTATTTGGTTATAAATGAATGCATGACGTCACCACACTAGTCCAACGCTAGTTGTGGCCTCTTTTTCCGATTTCTCACTAGCCCAACGCTAGTGAGAACTCGTAGACATGAGCTAGTCCAATGCTAGACCCTTAGGAGTCCTTAGCGCGTTAGATCATGTTTGTGTGATAAATCACTTCATTTCATGCATGTTTTTTTATCATTTTGCATAGCATTTCCCTTATGTATATTTCCCCTTTTCATATTCCCTCTTATATTCATCCCCCCTATTCTGATATTTTCTTTATATTATCCTATGCATGAAACATGACATTAGACTTGCATTTCATTTAGGGAAATAGAAACTAGGTTAGTATATTTGCATGATTAGATAGGAAATAACCCCTTGAGTATGGGATATGGACGAGTTTGGCTTTCTAGTCTTAGCACGCTCGTATTCCCTCTATTAAAGGGAAAATTGAGTCACGAACATTAGTCTCCCGTACCCAACATGATACATTCCTTTAGGACATGTATATTTGTATAATTATGATTATTTTTTATTATTATTCTTTCTTTTCTTTTGTTAAAGTCTCATATTTTTGCACAATTCATGACTTTTTCGAAAGTTTACTTTTGGGTGTCGCAACTAATGCGAATTGCATCAAATAGTTTCGAAGAAATATCTTGACCCCTCGATATCCCTCTTAGGTCTAGGGTTTGCATTCATATAGTGACTTTCAAATGTGATAAATTTTTAGGTTAAATTAAAAAAATTCTTGACTAAATCACGCAACTAGCCTTGGCTAGGTTGAGAGGGTGCCTTGGATTTTTATCCTTGCCTTCCCTCTCTTCAAATGTGACTTCCGAATCTTTTTCTCTGATTTTCGTAGACTTAGGAGTCGTTTAAAAAGGGTTTTTCATAATTTTATCTAAAAATTCATTTTATGTGACTTGGTACACCTCAACTCAATACCAAGTGGCGACTCCGATTTTTTATTTAAAAACCCTTTTTAAACTATTATTTTGGGTCAAATCGTCGCATTTTCAAAGTCCCATTTAGACTCATTTTGTTTTCCTCATTTATTTTCTAACAAATCAAAAACACATTTTTTCAATCAAAATCAAACCAAAAAATCCATTTTTCTTAAAACCATTTATTTTCTTATTTTCAAAAATGGGGCGCGACAGTACTCATCTAATGTTCTTCATATTTTCATTCATGATTATGTTTTTATCCTCATAATGAATAAGGTAGTTGCATCACATGTGCTTATACTCTTGTTTTGATCAACTCTTATTTTGATGATACTTTTACATACCTCTTGGTGCCTATTTATATTTTTTAAATATAAAAATAATCTTTTACGTGATTCCCTTATGTGTACTTGTTAATATGCTTTTGAAGAAAAATAACTCCTTGAATGTATTTCATCTCCTTGTACTTGTTTGATTTACATGGTTATTTTAAGGGGGAGATATTTCATGAGAATGATGATGAAAATTAATATGGCCCTGATCTTAGGGAGAGTTTCTTGTAATTGTTTCTTCATGTACAATGTCTCTTTATACTTATTTGTTTTTGATGATGTCAAAAGGGGGATAAGATTGAATGATATTTCTTTAAATGATGGGCTTGAAATTAGGGGGAGTTTACTTGAGTTTAGTTCATCAAAGAAATCATCATTTTATTTGTCATTATCAAAAAGGGGGAGATTGAAAACTTAGATTGATCAATCCTTAGTTTGATGATAAGAAAATAAAATGATGATTTGGACTAATAATTTTATGTGAGAATTTTGTTAGCACAGGCTCTTAGCCCATTAGAAAAAGAAGGAAACCAAAAAAAAATGAAGAATGAGATTGGTCAAGATAACATATTTCAATACTTCGACTATAATATGAATTATGGACATTGGATTGAGATGATTCTTGAAACATTGGCAAAACTAAGAAAAGAGCTACAATTGTTAAGAGTCAACAAAGTCCAATTCTCATGTTTTCTTATCTAAAAATTCAAATTTCAGGAGTATTTTTCTGTGGCTATAATTTGAAGTAGTCTTCCAACTAGTTAAGGGTAATTTGGTCATAACTCATTTTTCAGATCTCCAAATGACTTGCTATCCATTGGAAAGCTAACTCAATTGGCTACAACTTTTGTGTTTTGTATAAGAGTTGAATCGAAGTGCTTAATTGAGATATTTGAGGTAAAATTTGGCTAGCCTATTTGCAGTGGGCATTGTAGTATTTGACTATCGGACGTCCAAACCAAGGAAGCTATGTTCGAACCAACTGTCCAACAGAAATTGGACGTATGATACATAGGATAGGACGTATGATAGCTCCAACAACTAGTTTTTTAATAGTTAGTTTTTTAACCGTTGGAGAGGCTTTTGGAGTAAAATTTCACCACCTATAAATGCCTCCAACCACGAGAAGAAGAGAGACTTTTGCCTACGCAAAATACAAGCTTTCAAGAGTGATATTTGGATAGAAATATAATTTGATTATTGTATATGTGTGGGAAAAATTGGGTTTGTGAGGTTTCTCAAAGAGGGGAAGTAAGATCTTTGTGAAGGTGACCCTCACTTATAAAGTAATTTTTAATTGGTTGGGTGAACTTTCAATTGTAGCTAGTTGAGGGATAAGTAGGAGAACTGTAAAACTCTTTGACTTAACTGAAGGGTTTTAGAGTGAGAAAAGAGTGAGTCTTCACTTGTGCAAGTTAGTTAGCATTACCATTAATTGAAGAAGTCACTTGGTTGATTGAACTTTGGGTTTGTTGACTCAACGAAACTTAGAAGTTTGTTGGTTTGCATTTCTATCTTTTACCTTTTTTTACTACTTAATTGTGCAATCTTTATTGAGTTTCATTGAATTAATTGAGTCATTTGTTATATCTTTATGAATTTCATTTGAAACATTTTTATTGGGTGAAATTTTGGCTTTTACTTGCTTAAATTTTTATCAACCTAATTCATCGCCTCTCTTAATTTGTTTTGGGCCCTATATAGACATTATGTTTTTCTCTCCTTCAAAATTTTTTGCTTTTTTTTATACTATGAGTATTTTTATGATTTTTATGATTTGGAAAATATCACAAAGAAATTGAGCTTAATTGAAAAAATAAAGTGAGGACTTTGGAGTGGATAGTTCGGACGTGCAATGAGCGGAAAGCCTAGGCATCCACGGCAATAGTGGCTGGCGGCTCATCCACGACGGTACCTCAGACCTTGGCATTTGGGAATCTCAGCTCCCCAAGTGCAGCAAAATCCTTCTCACAGTTGTTCTCTCAGCCTGCCGAATCACCAATACAGGTGAAGCCAATAGCAAGATACAAAGGTGAGACGGCTGTTATCTTCTCCAAACAAGAGGCTGACAAACTTGCAACTCCTTTTCGCTGGGCTCTAGTGGGGAAGTTTTCCCACGGGCGTCCTAGTTTAGAAGGGATTCGCAAGTTCTTCTCAACGTTAAGCTTGAAGGATCAAGTCTCTATTGGGCTCATGGATTATACTCCTTAAATGTTCCACCGAAATAGATTTCAATCGCATCTGGACGCATGGGTTGTGGCAACTGGGGAAATATCCTATGAGAGTTTTCCGCTGGACTAGGGATTTCCATGTGCAGAAGGAACCAACTTTGGTACCTGTTTGGGCATCTCTGCCGGCCTTTCCCATACATTACTTTGACAAACACTCGTTGTTTTCTATATTAGCTCCAGTTGGGAAACCGTTATTCCTGGATTCGGCAACAGCAGCGGGCAAGAGACCGAGTGTGGCGAGGGTTTGTGTAGAGGTTGATCTGCTGAAACCGATTTGCTCGCGGGTGTGGGTGGTTGTTGAAGGAGAGGTAGGCTTTTGGCAAAACATAGTGCTTGAGAATCCACCCAAATACTGCAGCGCCTGTTCGAGATTGGGGCAATCGGTGGATGAGTGCAAGAAGGGCCTACATAACGGTGCTGGGGTCATGCCTAAGGGCAAACAAAGTCAACAGGTAAAGCAACGAGAAGTTACTGATGCAGCCAAGGAGGGGAAGGGTGTACCTGTTGGTGCGCCGAAGGTCCCTGGGAAGACTGGAGAAACAATCCCAGTAGCGCTGCCAAAAGCTCAGCCTTCCATCCCTGAGAGTGACGGATGCAAAAGCCTAGCACATGAGTCAGCGGTTGTGGCAATAGAGATGGAGAGCAGGGAGGAAGTGACGACAGCCCATGATCGTATTTGCGCTCATCTTGATCGTGCGATTGTTGCTGCTGTGAACTTGGAGCCGCTGGAGACAAATGGACAAGATGAGAGCCCACCGGAATGGGAATTTCGTCCCACAGCTTTGCGTGCAAGGGAGGGGGCCATGGTTGAGCAGGTGGACGTTGGAGCGGAAGTCATGGTAGAGAGGCGAAGTGAGGATGATTAGATTCCATTGGCAGCAGGCAATCTGTCCCCGAGACCCAATACTTGTCATGGGGAATTGATTGTATCTCCCCTGAAGGAACTTAATGTTGATCAGTCAATACATTGGAGACTAATCTCAAACAAGGAAAAACAAAGGGAATACGGGCGTTATTCCCTTCCGACAGGCAGCTACGTTCCACTTTAACATCTTCCAAAAACGTATTCCAGGTTCTTTCTCATGATTAATGGAATTTTTTGGAACATTAGGGGAGTTTCCAAAGCTCCTAATATAAGAAGATTGAAAAAACTGATTCGATTACATAATGTTCAGTTGGTGGCTATTTGTGAACCAAAACTTGACGTTGCTAAAATTGAATTCATCCGCTTAAAATTGTTATTTGATGCTGTAGTTGTAAACTTGTCGGCAGACATTTGGGTATTTTATAATTTTCCTCTAGTATGTTCTATAGCTGGGAATTCTAATCAACATATATCCCTTGTATTGGATCATCCGTGGCTACCTCGCTCCTTGCAGTTTTCTTTTGTGCATGCCAAATGTACATTGGAAGAACGACGGGAGTTGTGGCAAGCATTATTGGATGACAAACCATGCGACCAGCCATGGTGTATTTGTGGGGATTTCAATGTGACCATATCACCTAATGAAAAAAAGGAGGTCGGCCTTTTGGTAGCTCGGAGGGTTTGGAACTTATGACCTTCACGGAGGAAGCTGAAGTTTTTGATGTGGGTTTTTCTGGTTCGAGTTTCACTTGGTGTAACAATTGCCACGATAGGGCTCGGATATGTAAGCGATTGGATAGACTATTAGTTAATGAGGATTGCTCTGAATTACCTTCAGTCGTTTCGGTCACTCACTTGGCTAGACACCCCTCCGACCATGCACCGCTGAAAGTATCTTTCACGTCACGTATAGATGATAAGCCACATGCGTTCCGTTTCTTAAATTTGTGGACATCCAGAGCATGTCTACTTGATGTTATTCGAACGACTTGGCAACAGGAATGTCATGGCCCCCCCTTGAGGATCTTGTGTTCCAATTTGCTAGCTGCTAGGAGAGCTATTCAAGAGTGGAATAAGAACACGTTTGGGAATATATTTGTCGCGTCTCGCTAAGCAGAGGCTTCAGTGCTTAGGGCGGAAGCAAGATTGGAAACTAAGGCATCGGAGGATGCTCAGGTGGAACTTCATCGGTCTCCAGCACAGCTCAACTGTGCATTGTCAGTGGAGGAACAATTTTGGAAGCAAAAGGCTCGAGTTAAATGGCTACGACATGGCGATTGTAACTCCAAGTTCTTCCATGCCGTTCTGAGGCAGAGGAGGGTGCAAAGTGTAATCCATCAAATTAAAGATGTGAATGGCTCTTGGGTGGAGACTGATGAAGACATATCAAGTGAAGCGGTACGATATTTTTCTGAATTATTCTTTGCACCTACGGAATACTCGTCAGAATTGTTGCATGTCATCCCAGCCAGCATCATGTCAGAGGAGAACAGTAGTTTAGAGGCCGATCCATCTATCGAGGAGGTGAAAAGGACTATTTTTGCAATGGACGGTAAAAGTGTAGCTGGCCCGGATGGCTTCACGGGTAAGTTTTTTTACTTTCGCTTGGGAGGTGATTGGTCAAGATGTTTATAATGCAGTTCTGAGCTTTTTCTGCGGGGCTGAGCTCCCTCGATTTATTACATCTACTTCTATTGTCCTACTCCCTAAAGGATCGAACCCTCAGGATTTTTCGAAATTCAGACCGATTAGCCTTTGCAATTTCTTTAACAAAGTATTGTCCAAGATCCTAGCTGATAGGATGGCATCTATTCTGTCAAAAATTGTTTCACCCCAACAGACGAGTTTTGTTAAGGGAGGGAATATAACAGAGAACTATCTTCTCGCTCAAGAAATAATGTCAGGAATACGTAAATCATCTAGGGGTGGAAATGTAGCATTAAAGTTAGACATGTCCAAGGCATATGATTGTGTATCGTGGGTATTCCTCATAAATGTTATGCTGCATTTTGGGTTTAGGGAAAGATTTATTGACATGATTTGGAAGCTGATTTCTAATGCTTGGTTTTCGGTTATAATTAATGGAGCTTCTTATGGCTTCTTCAAATCGAGTAGGAGATTACGGCAGGGGGACTCGCTATCACCCGCGTTATTTGTGATTGGGGCGGAGGTTCTTTCAAGGGCCTTAAACAACCTAGTGTTACGAGATGGCTTTCGGGGTTTTAAAGTCCTGCTTGGTTGCCCCCATGTAACGCACTTGGCTGTCGCTGATGATGTGTTGATATTTGCTAACGGTTCTGCTCGAGCTTTGCAGGAGATTGTGTGGGTGTTGGAACTTTACCAACAATCCTCGGGTCAGTTGGTAAATGGACAAAAAAGCGGTTATATCGTACAGCCCTCCGTATTGGCTGCTCGACGAAAGCTGATTGAGCGTATCACTGGTTTTCCAAGGCAGCAGGCACCTATTCGCTACTTAGGATTCCCATTGTATTTTGGAAAGAGTAAGGCTTCATACTACGGTGAGGTGAGTCAAGCAATACTTGGAAGAATCCTCTCATGGAAGTCCAAGTTTTTGTCTCAGGGAGGTAAGATCGTTCTCATCAAACATGTTCTTTCATCTATCCCATTGCATTTATTATCAGCTGCGGTAATGCCGGCTTCGGTGTTCAAATTAATCCAAAAGTTTTGTTCTAGTTTTTTATGGGGTTCGACAGAGATGGGGACCAGGTATCATTGGATCCGCTGGGAGCAGTTGTGTTTTCCGAAGAAGGAGGGAGGGAGTAGGATTCAGACTATTAAGGGATGTTTATACAGCCTTCTCTTATAAACTATGGTGGGGAATTCCGCACGGGGACATCTTTATGGGCACGGTTTCTACGTGCAAAATATTGCAGGAGCTTTCACCCTTGTCAGGTGGAGTTTATTGCGGGTGCATTAGCAACTTGGAAACGGTTGGTCAATGTCAACAGGGAAGCGGAGTTGTCTATGCGATGGTTGGTGAATGCCGGGACTTGTGACTTCTGGTATGACAACTGGCTGGGCAATGGAGCTCTTTTCCTCAAAGCTCCAGTTAAGGGGGCTTTATCGTCCAGGGATTTTCTTGTTGATGGGAGGTGGAAACTCGGTGTTACTAGCACAATACCTCCCAAGGAACATCACAGCCATGATCTTACAGCATCCGACCCCAGAGGGTGAGAGGCCAGATGAGATGGTGTGGGTGCCAACAACTTCAGGAAAATTCTCGTTATCCTCTGCTTTCCAAGAGGTAAGGCAAGTTCGGAACTCTTCTTGGATATTCTCCCACATTTGGCTTCCCCTGATCCCCTTAAAAGTTTCCTTCTTTATGTTACGTCTATTGATGCAAAGGCTTCCGCTGGATGATACCTTGGGTAAATTTGGTTTCTAATTACCATCAAAATGCTTCTGTTGTTTAATGGCGGCTGGGGAATCTATTGAATACATTTTTTCAATGGGCCAACTAGCGGTAGAGATTTGGGACACCTTTAGGTCCCCTTGTGGAATATGTCTGCCTAAAGTGCCACTTCGAGATAGGCTGGTTGTTTGGTGGTTATCCGCGGCGCTCGAATGCTCAGAGACGATTTGTTGTCTCCATTCTGCCAGGCTTCATCTGTTGGCACATCTGGAAGGCCAGGAACAAAGCGATTTTTGAAGGGGTCAAAACTGACTAGTGGGGAGATCTGTCATGGCATTCTCCAGGACATCACCAAGGCGGTTGAGGTTAAGTTTCAACAAGTGATTGTAGCGTAGAATTTTGATCAGTTTTTTGAAAGGGTTTCCCAGCCGCCAACCTTTCATCGGTTCCGTTTGGTCCGATGACAGGTAGCTGGGAGGGGGATCTTGTCCCTTAATACAGATGGGTGCTCTAAGGGGAATCCGGGAGTTAGTGGTGGCGGTGGAATACTACAGGAATCAAACGGTCGGGTGTTAGTGGCATACTCAGTTTTCCTGGGGGTCAATACAAGCTTGCGCGCTGAAGCATTAGCTCTATTAACGGGGCTTCGACTATGCTTTCAGCAAGGCTTTGTGCAGGTTCGAGTACAGTCAGACTCGTTGGTACTAGTGGGTATATTACAACGGCGGTTCCAGTGTCCATAGCACATTCGAAGAGAAGTACGTCAAATATGGCAGTTAGTCGCGGATCCTACACAATTTTCTCATTGTTTTAGAGAAGCCAACAAAGTGGTTGACATATTAGCTAATGTAGGTCTCTTGCATCCGCAGGATCATGTAAGGATTTATCACCAACTATGTTCTCTTCCACAGCTAGCAAGGGGGGAAGTTAGGATGGATATGCTTGGCTTTCCCTCTATTAGAAATATCAGAGGACCATCTTGATGGACCGGCCCAGTACTCGACTTGTAATTTTATGATTTGGCAATAAAATAAGTGTTTTTCTTCAAAAAAAAAGTATTTTTCTTCAAAAAAAAAGTATTTTTATGATTTATGATTATTATTCAAATATTTAGTTTCATGGAATCAAACTTTTTTCCTTCCCTTTTGAACTATAAGTCTCTTTAATTCTTTTATTTGCATTTATTTCAATAAAAAGTTTTTCGCTAATAAATTTTTCATTTTTTTAATTCTATCAGTGTTTAATTTTATTATTCTTTAATTCAAAATTAAAATTTCACTCATCAAAATTTGTTTTGTTACTTTTGTACTATTAGTGTTTATAATTTTCTTAACAATTATCTTTATATTACATTTTTCACTTATCAAAATTTTTTCCTTCCTTTTTATATATATGTCTTTCTGTTTTCTTTTTTTCGTTTATATATTAAAGTTTTCACTCATCAAAATTTTTTCACTTTGTATCATAAGTCCTTTCATTTTTATTGATTTTGAACTTTTTCCTTTTATCTATACTATAAGTTTGTCATTCATCGTTTAGACTTAAATTTTTTCCTTCATGAAAGATAATTTGGTCAACAGAATCTCAATTGAACGATAGCATAGTCTTTCTTTTTCTCAAACAAAGTATTTGCGACTCAAATTCAAAGGGACAAAGAGTCTATTGTTGGCATTCATGCGGACAAAGTGCCAGTGACCCCCACATTCAGGGGGGCAAACAGCAATTAACCCTTACATTCATTACCACATTCCAAGAATTCAAATTTCAAAATTTGATAAGCGTTTACGAGTTTCTACCCCGAAGAGGGGAAAAAAAAAAAAGGCAAAGCTGCTTAAAAACCGTTGTTTGAGGTGAATCTTTACCCCTTCTTCTTAGCTCAGTCAGATACTCTCATTTCCCCCTACGACGTCGTCTAACTCGAGCATCCACCACCACACCCCGCCTACCCATAAGGTAAAGCTCCGTTCTTCCTTCTTCTTTGTGTTATTTCCGGTCATATTTCTACTGGGTTCTTTGTTTTTGTTTTCCTTTTCTTCTTGGTTAGACTTTTCTCGTTCTTGTTTAGTTTGCCCTGTTTCTCCCAAATATTTCTGATATTGATCTTGAATGATAAAATGAATGAAATAAAACTGCTGTGTTGCTTGTTATTTTCACTTAAAAAACTAATGAAAAAGAAGAAATGTATGTATTTATTGGTTTATATAGTATAAGAATATTGAATTTCTTGTGATTTTATCAAATAGAAGGCAAGGAGTTTGGCCTGTGGTATGTGAAGGAATTCTTTATAGAATTGTTCCCATTTTCTTTGCATAGGTTTAAAGTGATTTTTGAAATGATTCCTTAAATGGTAGGGACTGTAGTGAGGTATTATGGGTTTGTATTGTTATTAAGTTCAGCTAAGGACTGAACTTTGAGTTTTGATGTCAGATGTAGAATTTGTTGCGGTAATCATCAAATTTTTTAGTTAGAAGGATTTTCGAAGTTTTGGTGATTGTGGAGGAGTATGAATGCCAGTGGACCAGCAAACACGGTAAGAAAGAGATATTTAAGATGAATTTAAGACTACTGCTCGTTTAATGTTTTTGAAATGAAAAGAATGGACGTTTTTTGAATTTTGAGTTTTAAAGGGTTTTCTGAATAAGAGTTCCATGTATGTTGTATCTGAAATTAGTATAGGAGCAGAAAGAGTGCGATGAAGCTGACTAAACTCTCTGACAATTTTAGTATCCATGTCATGTGTATCATTGTAAATGGTGATGAAGTGACTGACATTCAAATAAGAAAGGCTGCAAACTATGAGTTGTCCCAAGTTGTTATTATGTTGTTTTTCTATTGAATCTTGAATTAGCTCAAGTTTCTAACACTGACCATTCTTTTGTACAATGTAATTGACTGATGCTCCATCCGTTTGAGTTGTGAATCTTGGTACAAACCTAAACTTATGTCCCTGAGTATCTGTCAATTTCCCAAAGCTTATTCTTTGCTTCATTAGTCTTGATTGAAAGAGCAGTATGTCTGCTGAACTTAATAAAACATTTATGACGTTTTTGAGCTTCAGGAGTAGCGTTGCCATTTTCAATGCCTATCTTGGTTTCCAGATACATGTACATGTTTATAAGTACGTGTTCTGTCTACACTGGTACATTTGTAATGCTTCCCCCTTCTTTGTCTTATGCACTCACCTGACACTTATTCTCCATTGTGTCATCATCTACACCAGTAACCTCATGACCCCATCTTACATCCCAAAGGTGAAGCTAAGTTCTTTCTTTCTTTCTTCCATATGTTTGTGTTTTTATTGGTTGTACATTTTGTGTGTGTGGTTAATTGTAGGTTGTCTATTACTTGGAAAACTCTATACTCGTAGTCTATGGCATATCCAAGTTGGGCCTGCATTTTGGTTCCAATCAGTTTTTTATGGAAGTATCTGCCTGTAGGATTTAGAATCTCTTGCTTCATCAGTCTTAAAGTCGGATATCTTTGTTGAAAAAGCACTAGTATTGTGCATTTTTCTGCTAAATGAAATGTATTCCATTGAAAGCTCTCTTTCTCTGTAACAAGTTGTATGTGTTATTTATGTTTCCCTTTGTGCATATTGCAGGTCATATAGTAAAGAGAAGCAAGCTGTCATATATCTACTTATTCATAAGTCCAAGTTAAAGTTTGAGAGGAAGAACTGAAAGTATGGCAACATCAAAATCAGATATGAAGGGGCTTCTTCAAGCAAAAGAAGAAGTCTGGTGGCATAACAAAGGCGAAGGCCAAATCATCATCTACAAAGAAATCTCTGTCTCCAAAGCGCTCAGCTACTTATGGCTCTGACATCACTCAACCTGCTGCTCTTATCTCACATGGTTCTCCTGACATTGAAGGTTAGAATCTCTTTGTCGCCAGAGCGCCCTTTATCTAAGATAACTCTGTTATTGTTGTTTCTAAGTTCCATGAGCTTGTTTCTGGGCTTTGTTTCATCTATAGGTTCTATTAGTCCAAGTTACAGAAATAGCTAACTGCATATATTGTTGTTCAGATGATAATGATGATAAAGAGGAAGTTCTCAGGCAATTTGACATGAACATGGCATACGGACCATGCCTTGGGATGAGCAGGCTTGCTCGCTGGGAGCGTGCCAAATCCTTGGGCATGAATCCTCCTGAAGATATAGGGCATCTCTTGAAAGCTGGCAAAGTTGGAGCTGAATGTTTGTGGGAAGGGCGTGTTTAGCCAGACCTTGCTGTCACCTTGTGGTGGTCTTATATATTTTTCACTCTGTAATGATGTCTACTGTTGGATGCTTAGCAATGTACTGTACATCTCATAGTCATGCTAGTCATGTTTGTTCTTAACAGTCAGAAGACGTTCAGCATCTGGCTGGACTAGTGTTTGTGTGGCACCTGATCGAACCTGTCACTTGAAATGCTTCCTTTTCAGATTTAAAATGTTGGTAATCTTGTTTTGCTTTTGATAGTTTTAACTTTTCATTATTCTATTTTAGCCATGACTTTTTCATTTCAGAAAGAAAAACTTTTGTTCAGAAGAAATTTGCGGTCAGACAGCGAAAAACACCATTCCAGACTACTCGGCATATAGAAATGCTGGTTCAAACAATACTACAGCGGTGCACTGTTTATGAACCGTAGTGCTACTTCTGACTTTATACATCTATAAAAGTGTCTAAATTTTGGCAAAATCTAAGTTGAAAGGGCGGTAATTCTATTTCTTTGTCATCTATGTAAGTTTTGATATGAAGGCAGGAATGGGGGTTCGTCATTTTTCACTTGATCGCTCCTGGGATTTTGAAGATGCTGCTCAAACTTTTGGCGCCTTCTACTGCCCATTTCTGTATCCTTCACGGTTTTCTGAAGTTGAAATCTTAAGCTCACAGGGGAAGAAAGGTACAAGAGGGATGCAATTTAAAATCTTGCTTTGTTCCTTTGGCTTGCATTTGCTACATAGAGTACATGGCAACATCAACCTTATGTAATGGAGAATTCGACATAGACCAGATGTTTCAAATTATTCATTACTCGGTAGCATCAGTTTCGACGGTTTGGTCCAAAGGCCCCTTTTGTCCTCCTTTTTTGGTGAGAAGCGGTTAGCAAACATCGGCTTGAAGACAAAGAAGGGCAACGCCAAGACAAAGGCCCATATTTAAAGCGGATTTCGACTTATTAAGCAAATTATTTCAAATTGAGAGAGGATAAATTCATATCTTTTGGTACTAATTCTACACCCTCAGCACCAATAAGACATTAAAATTCCTAACATTTAATAAAATAATTAGTAATTTTTAGCATGTTGTAAAGTTATCCTTTCACACAACAGGAATAAATTGCCTTCATAATAATATTTCTTCAAATATCTCCTAAGTTTTCTCTTTTCTGAATACCTTCTATAGTTTCTCTAACACTTGCACTGCAAAAAGCGTCTTCTAAAAAATCATTATAGTCAAGAACATATTTCACACATGAACTAACCCCAAAATTCTCGTACATAATGCTAATAAAAAAAGGATCGTCTAAGTAGCCATAAGACTACTACTACTACAGTATATCATATAATAATCATAAAATCAGAGCGGGATTATACAAAGACATCAAAACATTAGATTTTTTTTTTCCAAGAAATAGTTATAGTTTGGCAGAGTAGATTATTACATAATGAAAAAATTAACGTATAATACACATTAGGTAGACCAAAAAATCTCTAAACACATGAAAACTGTTTTAACAAATTTACGGTAAGTAAATAGCTTTTATAAATTAGGAGAGTATACAATTGGAAAATTTTGATTCATTACATGTGTGCAAAAGTTTGAAGAATACATTTCGAATAGAGAAAAGTTTGAAGGAAACACATTCAATGTTAAGGATTTCAATATCATGTTGATATTTGGGATATAGGTTTAGGATAAAAGGGTGTAAATTTAGCCTCTCCCATTCATTCATTGTAATTTACTATCATAAACAACTAAAATAACGAAATAAAGAAAAACTAAATCTTATATACACTAACAGTATATACACTATCATCTTTTGATTCATTACATGTGTGCAAAATTTGAATTTGAAATACAACTTTTGCATAATTGACATTCATCTAACGCTGATAATATATACACTATCAGTGTAGGAAAGATTAATCCATAAAAAAGAGTTAATCTTATATACACTGACAGTGTATATACTATCATCGTTTGATTCATCACATATCTGCAAAAGTTGAATTTCAAATTCAACCTTGAATTCAAGTCTTGGAAGAGCCTATACTTGGGAGTGCAATGTACATCTTTTCACCAGCATGTGGCTTGACTACATACGAACTCTTGTCAGTTTGGATTTGCAACAATTATGCTATCAAAGTTTCAAACCCATAACACCTTCTGGCTTCTTCGATGGAAGAGCTGCCAACAAGACACGCAAAGAAAATTTAAACAGGTTTTGACCATAAAGTAACTAAATTACTGGGTATGCTACCTGAAACAATTACGAGAGGTCAAGGGTCCTTTACAACTTTTACCACAACAGAACACTCCATTAGGGTTAACCACCTCTAATCTGGTCATGAAATACCTATACACTAAAGGAACAAGAACGCTACCTAAATCTAAATGCTGCCATATCATTCATAGCTCCCTATACAGATGCATGTAGTTTATCCTATGGCTTATTCAATTCACTAGCAAGTTGAAAAATGACAGTCTCCTTGGACATGTCTTTCTTCAAAATGAAACAAATATTATTTTGGCTATCAAAAGTCTATAAAGCACCAACTAACCAAATAAGCATCAGCTAAAGCCTGCCATATTTTGTACACATCTGCAAGTATACATTACATCACCTATGTGCAGATGTGTGTGACATTGGATACGTCACTGCACCCATGGCCACTGGTGCACCGGGAACCATGGTTCCAGGAACTGGAGCTCGGACACCATATGCCATATGTGCAGCTGGTGGAAGATTCACTGGTGTCCCAACTGCAGAAACAAGTGGTCCACCCACTGGTTGCCCAATAGTTGTTGTACCATACATTCCAACTCCAGGAGCCGCAGTAGGTGCTTGGCAAGGTGGTTTGTTAGATTTTGCAGATGAACCACTTGCAGCAGGACCATTTGTCTGACCAGTTATTGGACCTTGGGGTACTGAAACATCTCCGGTATTGACACTGGTAATATCATGAATACTCGATCGCCTTCTGTCTTTGTTCATAGAGTTCAAACGAATGAAATATTTCTGAGCATGGCTAGCCACTTGCGTAGGAGTCCGCGTCACAACAAAGTTGCGGGAGATACTTCGCCAATCACCTTTCCCATATTTTTCCAAACCAAGAAGGAACAACCTGATATCAAACCAGAGAAAGAAAGCAAAGCATTAATCATGACTGCTATAGTCATAGTGGAGGATAAGATTGACATGAAGGTAAGATGAAGTAAAAATAAACACAAAGAGGAAAATGTACAGTATTTCCAAGTATTTCTCCTTGGATGAAGAGAAACGCGCTCATGCATCCCATTCTGTAGTTAATTAAATATTTCAGCTAATAGCCAATTTCTTGAGGTTTCAAGAACTCATCCATTTCAAAGAAATTAAGCAGTAACATTCCTTTTGGTCGTCTATGTACTAAATTGATGGGTATACATATTTCCAGAATCAAAATTGCTAACTTCATTATCTGCCAAAGACACTTTTTTTCATAGAATGAAATAAATCATAATAGATAATGAAAGGTTCAATTCCAGGACACTGTGTGATCTATTCTTCATCAAGGTTGCATGTTTCTTTTACCTTCCTGTCAGCTATTTTGGTCTGAACTCTCATGATTGGCAACAAAACTAAAGGGCAAAGTTCACAAGAGTAAGATTCTCAGAGAAAGGGAAACAATATGCTGAAGCAGTTAAAACCCATTTTTGCCACAATCTTAGTACCACATCTATGGCATTGTAACAATTTTCAAACGCAACAGGAAGGATTTGAGGCTTCAAGGTCCATTTTTTAAGCAAGCAGGATAAAGAATTGTGGAGGACTGATACTTCCAACTTGTTAGTGTCACATTTATTTGAAGTTTTCCAGCAAAAAAGCAGAATCCAAAATCCCATTGCAACATGTGCATCAATATTTATAAGAACACTTCCCTTAGCATGAAAAAATAACCCAGTAAAGACACCAAAAACTGAACTGCTCCAAAATGCTCGGAACAGAAATCATTGTTGCAGGATTGAAGACTACACGATAAGAAAAATTCCGCTAACTGTTTCTCTATCCCTGCTTGGAAAAATTTTTCAGGCTTCATTGACAACTTTTTCAGGCTTTGGTAATAAAACCACAAGTTCCAGCTCTCATGCATTCCTCATTAACAGGAATACATTAACTGTAGGTGATTAGCATTATTGCGCACATACTGAAAAGTAAAAATAGTACTTCGTTAAATATTACCCAATGCACTGAATATGCTTCAAGAAGGTAAAATCCCCATGCTGACCAATTTCTAAAATGGTTTATAACAGCAGATCTTCTGAATGCCCTTTTAGACAGTTCCCCTAGAAGATAGTAAGTGCAACTAAAACAGTTAATTTCCATGAGGCTCACTGAACTATGGAATTCTTTTGATCAAGTCCTTCAAGTATGAGTTTCTTCCACTTTGTTCCCTTTAATTTGTCTACTTCTGCCCCTCCAACAACTCAAAGAATAATTTATTTACCATGAAAAGTTCCATGCTAAATATGCAAGAACTAGGGCATTCCCATCAATCAAGTTTAACTGAGAAATCAAGGTTAAAAAAAAGACAATTTCATGAAATCCTCTATTGATAAGAGGCAAGACTCCAAAGTTTAGAGATTCCACACCTCCGTCCACCAAAAACTCGGTATCTTAAGTTCTGAGAATCGTCATGTATGTGCATCTTTATATTTGTATGTATAGTTTTTATAATTTCAGTGGTATCCTTCCCACAAAGCATCATTACTTGTGTTTATTCAGACACATCCATAATGTTCAACATTCATACTTTACAGTAGAAAGGAAAACGAAAGATGGGACACATTCATGCCAAAATTTGCCTTCTCATAGACAGTGCTCTACGAGATTTCCCAAACTACATAAACTCACAAGGTGCTAGTAATATTTACTAAGCACATAAACAAATTTACCCCTTGGACATTTTAGCAATTATTAGAGATTATTAACTGATTCAGTAATGCCTAATAGATAAGGCATCTTATTACTGTCAATGATGTATGTTATTTAACATATGAAATTTGAAAATGATAGGTGAGATTAGCTTAAGTCAAGCAATAAAGAGAAGCAGAGGCTTCAAATCTACATAAATATAGCCAGAATCTCAGAAATCAAGATAAATGATAGCTATGCTCGACATCCTAGGCTATGCTGGATAGATAATCACTATTGTTGCTTGTAACACAAATAATAAAAATATTACAAACTAGCTAGATACTAGAATTCAGAAAAGGATTGTCCTGAAATCCGAGTTTGCATTAGAAAACTCATAGCACAAGATTAGTCTAAGAAAGAACCAAGTAGAAGTTCTTGCAAACAAAAGCTCCTTTCAACAGAAAATAAAAGGAGAAATAAAGAATGTTAACCAACGATTAACTCTTAATTGGCACTTTAGATAGTCCATAACATTAAATGTGCCACTTGGCAAAAATACATTCAGCACAAAACTCCACAACTGTTCACTTGCCAACATGAAAACCTTGATAAAAACTTTGTTTAATTTGGGCTTTCTTCACCTATTTCTAGGAAAAGGTACTTCAAATTATTGAATCAAAGAGCAGTTTTTAACAAAGACCACACAGATTATTTTCTTCTAAATACTCTACAGACACAGCTTGCATGTAATCCATCTGTAGCAAAAAAAAAAAAAAACTTTCAGATTTTTCATAACCTCTGGAATGTGAACATTCACGGAAACATAGGAGGCACATAGCACTAACTCATAGTGGAAGAGAAATTTACGAAGTGATGAATCCCTACTTTTCTGAAACCTTTTTCATTCTGAAATTTAGGAATAGCAATAAGCAATTCAATCCAATTCACTGCTTATTGCTTCAACTCTTCTATTGGGTTCCAAATATATAATAAGAGCATATTCCCTTTGAACAACTCGAAGTTGATTTTCAGAGTGAGAAAAAATATATTACTAACATTCCATGTTTGATCTATCAAAATGAAATCCTTGTCTTCTGTTCTGCAAACCATCTATCTCTTCACATCTCTTTCATTTCTCTTCTCTGTCCTGATAAGTTTCAGCTTTATATAAATACCTTTAAAAATATTGTTCTCCAGGATCTAACAACCAAATGGTACATTTGAATAGCAAAGAAAGTGGAAGGTTAAACAAAGCCAGCATTTCCCCCTTCTAAGTGTTTGATTTGCAGGAAAGTAGTGTATCAACCACTCTGCAGGAATACTTTCGTGTTTTCTGTCCCAGAATGCAAGCTAAACATAATATTCTCCATGACTACCAACTTTCATTTGCAAGCTTTTGAGTTAAATGAAACTAAAACCCTAAGTTGTATTTGTTTTTTCTTTACCTACATAAGGTCACCTTTCCGCTAACATGGGCCAACAAAGTGTAAAGGTTCTCCAAGAGGGGGAAAACAAAGCCAGACTTCGATCAGCATATTTCACATGCATGCACAGGAAGAGACAGAGACACACATGATAATCTTTGTATCTTTCCACAGACTTGTAAAACGATGTTGAAGAATATCCAGAAAAGCTACCTCAAACTGAAAACTAAAGTGACCATTACACAAAAGATTCTCTAATGAGTATTACTTCAGAAAATGTCAGATCAATCCACTACAAGGAGTTCAATTTCATTGTGCAGCAAGCAAACATAATACGATAAGTTTGATAATAATATGAAATCAATCAGGATGCTGGAAAATGAAGGGAAATCAGTGTTGGCAAAGTTTAAATAGCTGACATATATATGTAACATCCGATGATTCCAAAACAGTACCAATCAGACTCCTGATTTAAAGCTAAGGTACGGAGATGAGGAAGGAATACATGAAATTTATGAATGCACCTATTAAATCACATAGTCGAATTTCAAAGCATTCAAGTGTGAAGCCATTTAACGCAACACCTATAAAGTTATAGGCGCTTTAATCTTTAGTGTGTTTTCTCTCATCAATCACAGGAAGCATGAAGAATTAGCAAAGGCATCTGGAAATAAAATGCAACCCTAAAATTAGGTAAATTGATATCAAAGTCACTCCTAAAGCTAAAACAATTAATTCAGGAACTAATCCCCCAAAAAGATAACCATATGGCTACAATTGAGAATTAACTTGTCCTACTAGGTTCGAGTCTTACAAAGCACGCAAGAAGCAAATGCTGTTCTTCTGTAATAAATGAAGATATTATTCAGGAAGCTACATATAGCACAGTTAGCTTTGGGGTTAATTTTGTGCAAGGATTTTGTTTGGCATGGAAAAGCTTTGACAGAAATTAGTCAAAGATTATAATCATCCTAGGTATGACCTAAAATATCCTCATGCCCTTTTCTAACTATTTTAGTGAAACATGGCTTTTATTTCAAAATTCTGTAATTCTAACAAATGTAAATATAACAAAAAAGGATCTCAAGAAGAAGGCTCCTCAGCTGGAAGTAGAGTATCCCAAGCAGAATTTAAAGAATAAATGAGGTGCCAAAAAGGCAAAGTAAGACAATAGGAAAAGCAAGTTCCCCCATCCCCTCCTTCCTGCTCTTTTAGCTTTTCTCTTCTTTTCCAAGTTGGTTTCTTTCAATAGTTCTTTTAATCGGTGTGTAGTTTCCCATTCTGCACTTCACTACAATTCTATACACTTAATTAACAAGTTATTCACTGACATTTGTCTGAATTATTCCCAAGTCAAGAGTATTACGGAATTTCATGTAGGTATATAACTCACGCTAACAACATTGTGCTGAGAACTGAAGAGTGAACTTGATTGCAACTTTAACCACCTCAAGGTTGGGAAAATAATTGACTGTTTTTTAGGCAACAGCAACACAAATAAGCAAGAAGGGAAAAAATTACATGTTAGTAGTATGGGTAAATCCATACCACCTATTATTATCACATATAAGGCACTGCAACCATAATTCCATTGTGCTTACCTCACAGTAACGTGGTACAATTAACATGTGGAAGATATTGCTTCAGCAACATCAATAAAATCAGAAATTCAGGATGCAATAAAGACAAAGTGAGCTAGCAATAACACAATCCAACCTACCCACACTATTTATGAGATACAATATACTTTTTAGCCCATCCCTATGACCATTACGCAGTTAGTAAGCCACAAAAAGTATCCCCCTTGAATTACACAACCTTGTGCGATCACTAGAGAAGGACTCACAGTAACTAAAGGAAGAACCATAGCCTTTCTTTTCTGAGACTAAGTAATACCTATACCATAAGATGACAATAATTAAGTTGAGTTACAGAACAAAGAATTCTGATTGAGTGCAACATAATTTACCTGTGTTCATCCTCTGTCCAGGCAATCCCTTTGCGCCGCTCCTGATCTGATCTTGAAGCCTTGCCTCCATGGTTAGACTCGCTGCTAAAGTGTCCCAAATTGCCACTTTTCTTGCCTGTTCCTTCATCACCAGCTTGGCTTGTTGAACCATCTAAACAAGAACTATAGCTAGGTAAAGGTACACAGCCAGACTCGATCCGATTAACATCATCAACCAAAATCTCATAGTGATGTTTAATCTCTTCTAAGGATTTTCCTGGGACATCAGCTGCAATTTTCTCCCAACGATCTGCAGAATCCTCAGGATAAGTAGCCAGCGCATTCTCAAATGCCTTATCTTGCTCTCTACTCCAGACAGCACTAGTTGATTCATCAGCTGTCATCTAGCCTAGCTTTCAATTGAGCAATTAAATTCTTCTTCAATTACAGAGAAAGATATCAAACAAAAGCTGAGCACTTCAGATCAAAGCTTGAACTATATTTCTGAACCACTGATTTTACTTAAATGGGATATCAGTAAATTCTTTGGAGATGAAGTTATGTATAAATAGCAAGTGATTGATTGGTAGATTTGAACTGTGAAAGGAGATGTGTCAGAGCAAAGCAGTAAGCAAGAATAAAGACAAAAGCCCTAAAAATAGCCAAGTGAACTGCACTGAGTACCAATAAATATCAACAAGAATCACAAGGAAGTGAGGGAGACGCTAGCTGATGATGAATTCAATGGTGATTTGCTTCAGAAATGATAAAATGGACAATTGTGAAATGCTGACCCTATTGATGTACAGAAGTTAACAACTTCGGTTAGACCATGAGAAATATCTGAAAACCATAAAACCCCCAAAAAGGATGCAATAAATAGAAGCAATAGAAAGGCCAAAAAGGGAAAACAAAAAAATCTGCCAAATTTATTTGTTGACGGTGAATTCAATTCAAGACAGTAATTAGTAGTACTGATTAGAGCTGTCCATGGTGATGACCTGTGAAAGAGACCACCAAGAAAGAAACCAAACAAAGGAGAAAAACCCAGAAAGTCTAAAATGGATAGAAAACAGTATTCAAATTCCCATTTCTGCTGCTTTCTCTACCAAATTCCAATAGCCAAAAGCCATCCTGATAACAACAGTTTCACAGAACCAGGCCCACACCAACTATTAGTAGCACTAAAATTCTTACACATTACTCATAAAAATCTCTCTTTTCACAGTCCAATTTTGAGGACAGTCAAATAATGAAAGTACTGTAAAAATCCAATCTTTTCACATCAACAACACACCAAAAAGTTGTTCAAGAAAACAACAAAAATGAAATTAAATACTACACAAAAAAGGTTCTGCTTTCTAATCCTGTGACTGCACATAAGACCAATAAACCAGAGCCCACAGAAGCATACTTTATGGCAAATAGGAGAAACCCATTTTCTCTTTCGAACCAAAAACTAAAGAAAAATAATGAAACAGTAGAAATTCTTACTTTTACAACTAGTACTCTATAATTAATCAGTTAAATTGGCCAGCAGCCCCATGGGGTAGTTCTAGTACCAGTACTTTTCAACCATACTTGAGTAGGCAGAGCCAGTTCCTAGATTCCCACCAACGCTACTAAACAATCTGAAAGTGACAGCTACAATCAAACATGCAGATTTAAAAAGAAAAAAAAACTCCAAAATATTCACAAAATGTTAACCTTTTTTACTGCAAATAAATGCTGTAATCATTTCTTGTACTAGCATACCATATTAAGTACTAGATTGAGTAGAAACCAAAACTTACTTTTATCAAAAAGGGGTCTTTCCTTAAGTTCTTGTCTTATAATCTGTGGATTTTCTCAGCTACTAAAAAATCTTTAAACAGAGAAAAAGAGAAATGGGTTTTGGATTAAATTAGTGATTAGTGAAGAAAATAATGGACTCAAGATGGACTGCAACAGGAATTAGACTCCAAAGTCACGAGAGGACACTAATAAAAGCAAAGCAAGGTTTTTGATTGTTAAAAGATGCCCATAAAATGGTTGTACATTACAAAATAGGAAAAGGAAAAGAAAAAGTAAAAAAAATAAAAAAATTGTCAGCAAATTATGACGTTGATAGGTTATGGACTTATGGTTATCCTGAAAAATCAGCGGCCCACAAGGCCACAACCCAGAGAGCAAGGAGGGGAGTTGGGTGGGGCCCTAGAGTGGGATGGTCCCACCCGTCCATCCAAACAACTAGTTGCAACAAATGAATGTGACAGCTAATATGGGAGTGATTATAACCGATTGAAGGAAATACATACACGAGGGACCCTTTGTTCAATAACCTCAACTAGCTCATCAAGTATGGAATCTGTTGGTTGCTTTATCATCACTAATTTATTTAAGCCTCTATCTAACGATGCCATTAGACACTCATTAAAATACAATATTTAAAAATGTAAAATTAAATAAAAAGTGTATAAATACAAGAAGAGATAGTTATTATTCGTATGTATACACATAATAGATTGGATGAAATTTAGGTATATTAACAAAAACATACTGATGTTTATATAAATATTAGTATGTTTTAGTCATTAAAATTTTTCTAATTTACCAAAGATAGCCACCTTAACTAACTATAACTTATATTTTTGGACAAACCAAAAAATGTGTGTTTTTATCAGTTGAGTGAAAAAATGTACGTTTTTAGTAATTAAATAACTATGCAATTACGTTTTTATTAGTTGAAAGACTATTTTGGTAAAAAAAAAAGAAGTGTATTTGACTAAAATAAGGAATCTTAAATAATTAAGTGATCTTTTGTGCTATTTGCTCTTATTAATAATCATCTCATACGAACACAAACATATACGGAACTAATGTACATTAAATTTTAATAGTAAGATGGTTGTATAGTAAAATTTTTCACGCCTAGCAAAATTGCAAATGTGGGTATTTATGGGATGCCATATTTTGTTATGACGTGTCAAAGTCTTTCAAATCTCAGTCATTTCGAATTTGTTGGTTTGACAAAATAGACCATGATTTGGTGATGAATTTTTGTTATGAATTTTGTGTACTTTTGTTTGTATGACGTCTTTGGTCCAGCTTGAGATGTACCATTGATATATTGTTTCGTGCTAAGGTTTGTGAAATTATACAATATAACTTCTGTAAATGAAAATAAATTAAATTTTTATATACTAACAGAATAATGATTTTTTTACACTAGTAATTATGAATGTATGACACATGTGCATGATTTGAATTTCAAATTTTGAATTCATGTTATATGTCAATGATCTAAATCTATTAGTACAAAGAAAATTATACGCTAACAATGTATAAAAAGTTATCCAATGAAATTATTAGACTACTCATCCATAAGTTTTAAGCTGATCATAATCTAATTGAGTAGTAACGATGCAGAAAATCTCAAGAGTAAAGATAAAATATTCGAATTGAAGTATTATTGATGGGCTAATTTTCACTGTTGATCATACTTGAACTTACTCTTCGATGCAATTTAATGCGATAGGAACTAATAATTATTGTTGAAATTAATCGTTTCTATAATTTTTTATGCCTGTTTTCTCCCCCCATGCATTTATGTGACACAAAATGCTATACTGTACATAATCTTCAATCCAAATGGGTGCCATCTTAATAAATTGTCTATTAGAGTAGAAGGGGGAAGGGGGATCGAAAATGGAGCAACGAGCAAAGCATGATTTTTGTTTATTTTTTAGTAGGAAAATGGTGTAATTTGAGAATCAGTGAGGAGGTAAGATTTGAGCTTAATGCCTCCAATTTTTGAGATCTCAACCTCAGCAACTGGACCAAAACCTCCTCGACGAGCTGAGCATGATCGTATGTTTTATAGGCGAATCTGATTGTATGAAATGATACAAAGTTTTCCGTAAACTCGCTCTTTGAGTCACTGCCGCTTTTCAGACTATTTCTCAATTGGGCCAAATCAACTTGTTGAATATTATATGTTATCCTATCTGGATGATTGGAGACAAAAAGATGTTAGGAGTGGGACCTAACCAATTATTTGTAAGATAAAAATTAATATCTGATTCGTAAAGGTGACGAAGGGATTATGTTTGCAGTAACAATTAACAAAGAGGGAGATTCTTGGGTGTACAACGCCTTTTGTTGGTGTTAGGGCCACCATTTGAACTAGTGTACATCCATTCATCTACTTTTTGTCTACTGTCATTTATACTACTGCATTATCAAGTTTTCATTAGAATGAAATCACAGGTAGCTCTAAAAACAATGCTAAATGCAGGTCAAATGGAGAAAGGTTGAAATTACACGGTGTGTAGAATTAGTGTTAATTAGTACGTACTTCTTATCCAATCATTAGTAATCGTATCTTTTTTCTTAGTTGTAGGCATTATTTGTAGTAGTTCCCAAGTTAGGTATTCTAAGATCCTTTATAATTGAGTGGTATGATATATTCTCATGTGAATTAAGCCCCTCATTAAAGTATACATATAATAATCCAAAATATTTTTAGTTTAAGAGAGACACTAAACCTTACAATGAGAAAGAAAAACGAGGAGAGTTGAGAATCGAACAAGAATTCTTATATGATAAGAGAAAAGAAGGACAAGTTGAGGGTCAAAGCAGAATTTCATATTTCGTTCTTTTAGTTTTGAGCTTTCTGAGAAAAAGTTTTGAAACAAAATGCATACTAAATAACTAACAAAATGGATCAAATGATTTATATCTTTGTTATGTATTTTATGTAAATTCATAAAACCGTTATTTACTTATTGTTAGTTTTCCTCATAGAGCGTACTTCCTTGGAGTAAATTCTTTACTTCTTGCAAATTAGCATGCTAAATTAGTTGACTATAAAAAAATAGGATAGTTATCCCAATTTTTTTGGGATAAAACACAACCCAATATTATTAACAAACTTGCTTCATTGACCAACACGATTTGTTTGACAAAGAAAATTGTATTAATGACAAAAAATATATAAAACATGTGACAAATATATCGGATCTGATAAATTATTACATTTAATAGAGTTACAAAATAAGAAATTACACTATGAATTACAAACCATCAGATCTGACCAATTGCACAAACTACTATATAAATATTTATGCATGTTTATTCCCTTAGATCTGTTATCCAATTGGTTCATGTTCAAAATCACTATTGAGATTTGATGAGAAGATCTAAGAAATTTCAGATCTAATATATAGATTTGAAAAAACTCTTCAATCTTAGAAAAAATAATAAAAATTAAACAAAACTTCCATTAGAATAGCTTAGGAGAGAAGAAAACTTTTACTAATAAACACTAAGAGAGAAAAATCTCTCAGTAAAATAAACTAGGGGAGACTTTATTAAATATAAAACAAAATAGTTGAAGATAAAGGGAGATCTCTTTCCTATAGAGAAAAAACAGTGAAGAGAAGGTTGAGAGTAAAGCCATAAAGAGAAGGCAGCAAGAACGGTTTAGCTGAGGAAAAATCGAGCACTATTCTGAGTAGTAATTTATGTTATCCCAATTTCCTTTATATATATAAGAAGCACTTTGCCCTTTTACTGTTGCTGGGATTTCGAGTGCATCTCCGTGCTTGAGGATGTTGTACGTTCGAGTGTACTTTGTGATGGTTGTGCTTTGTATGTTGCACTCTTGGTTTATTGCTTTTGGACTGTGGAGCCCACTTTAACATTCTGCTTCTCATTGTGGACCGTGGACCTAACATTGATTGTATGTATAGTTGTGTGGATGGGGAAGAAAAAAATATATCTCCTCTTGAAATTAACTTTAGTTAAATTAAATGATAATGGATGTTCCCAAATTATTCAATTAAAAAATATTAAATTTTTTAAAGAATTAAACTCCAATTAAACTCTTGAATGAAAAATAAAAATAAACTTCAACTAAATTATTGAATTATATGATGATAGATCTAACAATTATAAAAAAAATGGAGAATTATGGTAGACATAATAATCGCAACTCATTGATTTCGAAATATTAGATTTTTGAATTAAATTTAAAATTCAACTCCAATCAAAAGATGGAGTTAAATCGATGGAGTTAAATCAAGAATGGAGAATTAAAACTCCAATTAAACTCCAATTCTGAATTAAAAGATGGAGAATTAAACTCCAATTAAAATTCTAAATTAAGATTAAAATTAAACTTTTGGGAGAGATCAAAAATAAACTTCAACTGAATTATTTCAACTGAATTATTGAATTAAATGATGTTTTCATCATTTAAGGTCATAGACCTAACAATCATGAAAAAAAAATCAAGAATTATGGTAAACATAATAATTTGGAAGTCATAAATTTAGAAATGTTAGATTTATGATATATATATATATATATATAAATAAAGATGTATATATATATATATCATGAGTGATGATATTTTTAGATAGATTTTGTGATGAAGATAAAGATCACATAGATTTTACTCTTGAATTTTGACCAAGGAGTTAAATCATCTAGCTGGAAGGTTAAATCACTTGTCTGCCACAACCTTTGGTTTTTACTCTTTTGGCCATTTAGATGCTTATTTTCTGGCCTGCTCTGCTCCCAAGGTTGGCTATTTTTGTCATTTCGACTTCCTTTGTCTCGGTTTTCCATATTTCTTGTTTTTTTACTGATGGAGCTACAATACAGAGGTAGGACAGATTCATGCAAATAGTTTGCTACATCCACACAACCAGTTTACATGCAAATTTCGCTACATTTGACTACTTGCTTGACATCAGGTATTCTTTTATCCTCAGCCAAATTTACTTCAGATCAGCTGTTGATTTCTTTGATAGTAGTATGTATATTTGTCTGATGTGAATCTTTCCTCAGGTGTTTCAGCTAAATCTTTCATCAAGTGTTTCAGATCAGCAGTGATTTCCTGTCTTCATGGAGGTCTTGTGCTGTCTCTGCTTGCTTTAACTGCTTTCTACTTATATATTCATTACCTTCCTGTTTTTTACGTAGATAGTTTGTTCCTTACGCATCAATATATATAGCTGTTTACATGCATATGTACAAAGAATATATATCTGTGCATACACCTAGATTTTCCTTCCTATGTCTTTGTTTTCTGCTTGGTCTCTGTGTATAACAAACATGAGCTGCTCTAAGCTGTCCGTAAGGAATGATCCTGATAAACTTCGTGAGAAAAAGGATAACCGAAATCTTAAAAAGAGGGAAAAATTTGCTGCCCTTTCAGCTGAAGAAAAAGAAGCTTGTTGGAAAAAGAATAGAGAGGCCTATCATAGAAAAAATTTGGAAAAAATGCTTTGCAAGTCCTTCCCAGAGCAATTTCAACAGGCTTCCAAATCACCAGCTTTTGCATCTATTATGCGTACCCTTGCTGCTGAACAATGTTCTCATGGTACATGCTAATTCCAAGACTTTTATTATATTTTCATCATCTGTCTGTTCAGCATTCACTATTTCCCTTACGTGGTTCATGTTTACCTTTGAATGATAAAGTTAGCAGAGTAACTGCTTCTCAAACTTTGAAAGACAAGGAGAACGTTGATCGAATTATTGATTGTAATCAAGGTTAGCCATACTATTTATTTTTCTATAAGCAACATATCTACGTATACTCAACTCACATTTTTTCTGAATCATTCGTAGCTGGTTCCACCAATCAGTTGTCATCCTCTCATTTTACAGAACACTGCAGAGGTACTATTTCTATTTAACCTACTACATTCTGATCACTTACACTTTTCATTGTTTCTTATCCTGATCATTGATTTTGATAGGTGCTGGAAAACCTGCTATTCGAATTTCTGAGTATGCAAACAATAGTGCTGAACTATCTTATACGGAATTGAGTAAAAAGTCAAAGGAACAGATTTCTTCATTCTCAAGCTATGAGAAAGGTAGATTACATAGTTCATTTCCAATGTATTGTTTATACTCAGATTATAAGCATTATTCTATTTATACAATGATCTATTTCCAATTTTTAAATACAGGATCTACATCTAACTCTGGGACAAAACATACGTGCCTAACTTTGACACACAGTGCAGGTCATTTAGGCTTCAAAATCCATTATTGATTGGTGTTCATTATATATAACCATCAACATTATGATCAGCACTCACATTAGTTACCTTCTTTGATTATCAGATAAATCATTCATATGTATGAACTGCTACAAATTCTTGACAGAAATTGCTGAAAAGGCTTCAGGTGATAAATGTTCTTCCAACTTTTTAAAAAAAGTCCTGATTTCATTATTTTGTAACAATTTGATCAACTTTATTTTTAATAGATTTGTCAGCTATCCTTCCAACATACCAAGTGTATCAGCTTCCGGACACTGGCTCTGCTAGAACAAGGACAAGTGGAGGTTACTACCTTCAACCTGACCAGTGATCATTAGCAAGCATCCAAAAATTATGCTGATTGTACCTATCATACTTATACAGCCTTTAATGCTTCATCCAAACACATTAAACTTTTTAATTGCTTCTGCTATGGATGAAAATACTTCAGTTCAATGATCCAAATGATATTCATCATTACCACTCACATACATTCAATGGTATTAGAACTCATTTCTTCTGGTAGCTTTCCAAAGTCCCAATATCAGCATATCTGACTCATTCAGACCATTAGCCTGACATGCATAACTAATAGTTCTATTATATAATCTAAAATCACTTCTGTTTATCCAAATACCTTCATCATGTTCCTACGAGTATGTATATAAACCTTTTCACTTGTGCTTCTAATTATATATAATTGAATTATTCAGGCAGAAGACATTCACCAATGAAACAAATGAAAGCCATCAGTAACAGAAAGAGAAAAAAAAGAGGTCTACATTACAAACCATTACTTGTGACGCCCCCACTTCTCCCAAGGGCAAATCCAAGGGTATCCGCGGAACGTTTGCCCAACTCTCGCCAAGATTCGGTATGATTCCCGTTCAAACTTAATACAATAATAACTATTAATGCCAGACAACGTAAGAAAAGAAGTCACTTTTATACATAGATATTCAATCTTACATTACAAGTCTCAAAATACATCCACTTTCTCAAAATAGACAACTTCCATAAGATGTCTAGTCAATTACATTCAAAACCCCAATCAAAAGTGCATCAAGCCCCAAAAACAACCATTATAAGTCGACTAAACAATTACAACCAAGGTACTAATCAAAAGAGTAATCTAGTCGGCTTTTCTCCAAACATCTTCCCATCTGGTCCTGTTAAGGAAAACAAATCTAATAGGGGTGAGCGGATGCTCGTGAGGCCAAGAAAAAAAAAAAACATGCACATGCGAACACGTAGTTCAAGTTAGGAGTAACAATAACATATGTACAAGAATTAAAACCAGAAAGTTCAAGTAATTCACAATTTATAATATAACACACTTGTTAAGAATACGAGAGCTCTCAAGAGCTAATTTCCACATGCTTCGCCAAGGCTCGATCTGATACCCACTCGTGATGACACTCCGTCATCCGGGTAGGTATTAAGTTCGTAGAAACTTCACTTACTACTTCTTTCATCCACTATTCCACCCTCTCGGATTCGTAACCAAACACGCACGAAAAGGGCGATACTACACAAGTATGCCGAACAAGATCTCAAAAGATCAAGTTTTTAAAACCACGCACGAAAAGGGCGATACTCCACGAGTATGCCGAACAAGATCTCAAAAGATCAAGTTTTGCTTTGTAATATTCTCATGGTTCATCAAGCTTCTCGACCAAACCCATGCCTGCTCGAGTCACAAGATTGGCCAATGAGATTTGGGCATCCCCCACGAGTACACGTATAATAGTCGACGAGATTCACTCCGATCGACATACAAGTCATGTTCACGTATAATACACGTATAAGTCAAATAAAGGAGAACGAGTGCGATAAAGTACACAATCGTCTCGACAAGTTTATGTATCATATATAACACTTGTACAATTCACATTTCAATCACGTAAGCATTTAACATACACTTGACACTCACCGATTCAAAATAAGTGAGCAAACAAAGCTTTAACTGTCCGCACCGAGATTCCCTTCGAAATCTCGTTGAGCGCTTGAACAATTAACAAGTATTTTTCACTCACAATCACGTATTAATCAAGAAAGAAGGTACACTCATTTAGACTAGTCAATACCTCAAACAAAGAACCTTAACCACTCAAAATAAAGGTTCAAAAGTGAGGTTTATTAACACAAGAAAAACTGATTTCCTCCATGAAATCGAGTTTAAAAGGATCAATCATTATCAAAAGGTAGGGAAGAGTTTCCAAAAACTCATTTCCCATCGTGTCGGAAAATTTCAGTTTTGCACGTCAAACTTAGAAAAATCAGAACTTGCACTCAGTCGGTCCAAAATTGGAAAACTTTATACCATTGGAATCTTGGTTCAAAGTACTAAAAGTTCCTAGAAGACACTTTTCAAAGACTCTAAACGGAAGACAATCAAATTTCAGCTCAAAGTGGCTGACTTGAGCATACAAGACAGTTTCGGTCATGTTTTTTCGGCACACTTTGGAAATTCAGCAAAATTCACAGAAAGTGAACTAGCCTCTGAAATTCGTAACACTATTAGAGTTCCAATCAAGGTTTTAAACACAATAAATGGAACTAGATTCGGAGTTTTGAGCATTGAGAGATAGCAGCTCAAAGTCGGCTGAAAATTACTCACTGATCAAGAATTTCCAGATTTGAAAAGGCAAACTTTGGTACTTCAGTTGGGTGTCGAAATGGTCTTAGAATAATACCAAATTTGGTACACACAATCTTCCACATGAGGACTACTCCTCTATCAAATTTCAAGTAAAAATTCGTACGGAAAGGTAGTTAACAAAACTACCAAAGTTCAAGAAATTTCCAAGACAAATCTGTCTTCTTGCTTTCTTTTCCTTTTCAAACATTTTGCACCACGAAATCAGTCCCATTTTGGTTCATTTGTAAAACCACGGTCCAAGAAACATTTCATAAGCAGTTCATAGTTGGTTGACATCAAAATTTTCAAAGCAAAGCATCTCACAAACAACCAAATCAGTTGGCCAGCAAAAAGTAGGGTTTTCCTGCTCTGCTGCAGTTTACAAATTGTACCATATCTCACTCAATACAACTTGGAATTGAGAATGGTCAGTGGAGTAGAAAACTAGATTCAAAAGGCTACATTTCATCAGAAGGAATCATTTTGAAAATCAGTTCATAGGTAGTTCGAATTCAGGTGACAAGTTGCAGCTTCCCACTGCTATTCGAACAGAACAGCAGAACAGAACAGACAACTTTGGTGAACCACTACGGATCACTCAGTTCGAACTAGATGGTGAATTTTATACTGTTGGAAAGATACAAATGTCTAGTTTCGAATGCCTCAAATGGCACTCGATTTTGACTTTTGTACATAGAGATATGTTCAATTAAATAGATACTGTTCATCAGCCCAAAACACGTTTTCCAGATTTCTATAAATTTCGAAAATTCAACTTTTGCTCAACAAATGCAAATGATTTTTGGTAGAAACTTTCTACACATAATATATAACATATATCTATCAGTTTCACAATCATTTGAGCCCCCAAAATTTGAAATATAGGTACGGCAATAACAGGACAGATTTGTCTAGCATTCCTGCGAAATTTTTCCTTCGATTCCTCTCTTCCTTTTCAAATCTTAACACTCATCTACACACTAACACACATATTATCATCATATCAGCCCATACAACGAAGGTGGGAACTCATAGAGCCCACTTCAATCAATCCAATACAAGTAACAACAACAATAATGAAGCTACAAGCTTCAAAACCAAGAATAAACCCACTAAAGCCAAGAATAAAAGATTGGATGGTGTTGGATGATTACCTCCTAACCTTGAGAGAAACCAGAAATTTTTGCACCACTAAAGCTCCAAGAAACCGCAAGGATGATGCCTTTCTTCTAGCTTAAGTGAATCTCCAAGTAATTTATGAGTTGGGTGCAAAGTTTGAGATGAAATGGAGGAAGATTTGAAATAAAATGGAGTGAGCTTCTTCCTTTCTTTTTCTTGCCGTTCGGCCAGCACTAATGGAGTGAGGAGAAGGGTTTTGATGTTATGTGAAGCTTCCTTGAGAAGCTTAAGGTTTTGGGCAAAATTCTAACAAAGTCAACTCGTAATAGTGCTCGCGCGCGCGCGTTTCGTATCCAATTTCTCTCGGGTTTGTTTCAATTGTGCACTAAACCTCTATTGTAATTCCTTTAATACTCTAATTATTCACTCTTAATAGTCAAGTATTAGTTTCTTAAATCTCCACTTAGCCGTTCCGGCTCGATTTACGCGAACTTCCAATTCGCGCGCGTTAAAGTGAAATTGAAAAGAAATTCTTATAACGATAATATAATTAACTAATATTAGGGTAAATAATTATAAAAATAACTATTTTTAAAAAAATATGAGTCCTCACATAATCTATTATGGATCATTCTTAATTCTCCAAGGTTATTGTACTCTCGGACCGAATATTGTCTCGAAAAACGTATACTCATTATTCCTTACTAAACGAGTCTTCGAAAATTAAATTTACTAACGGAACATTTTTTTTAAAATAAAAGTAAAACCTTTTTCCATGTAAATGAATTTAAAATGGTTGAAATAAATTATTCGGAGAAAACGAGTAAATAAATTTTTTTTAAAAATAAACCAGTAAAATAAAATAAAAATAAGAAAATTTTCGGGTCCTCACATCCTTCCCTCCTTAAAAGAATTTCGTTCTCGAAATTCACACCTAAAATAATATTACCCATTAATGGTCATGCTTATCAGATCAATCAATATCTTACACTCTCCAACTCATATCTCATAATTTCTATTTATTCAATTAGCAATCAAACTTTGATTTCTCCAATAGGCGTTTTAAGTTCCAAATCATAGGGTAACTTAATTGGTCTCACGTCTATCCCACTCATGAATTTAGAGTTCGCAAAAGAGAGTGTGTGGTACTCGGATTACTTAGAACCTTAACTAAGCAATGGAAAACAAGAAATCATATCTTGAACGACCTTAGTAGAATTGGAAACCTATTGATAGTCTAGTGCATAAATCCTAGCCGGCGCTTTAGGTCGACTGCCTCCAACACTAGATTGTTTCGATACCGACTTGTCTGGCCGTTGAGCACTACCTCTTTCTTTCGGTATACTCGGACAATTCGCAATCTGATGTTCAGTGCTGCCACAATACAAACACTTTTCTGATTTCTTCCGGCACTCATTCTCTGTATGGTTAGGCTTACGACAATAACCACAAATAACTTGAGTAACTACAGTCTGACCATTTGGAGGTGTCTCCCTCGGTTGACCTCGTCCATTGTGGCCTCCTCTTAATTGAGTCCTTTTTGGTGTACTAGATGTCTCTATTCCTCCCGTTCCTTTTTCCTTTTTAAAAGGTGGGGCACCCTTATCTGCTTGTCCAGGAGGATGATTAGGAGTGCCCTTTTTCTTGGCATGAAAATCCTTAACTTGTAGCCTTGCACTTTCGACTCTCTGCACCTTCTCTAGGGTTTCGGTGAAAGTAGAGATTTGGGCTGCTGCTAACCCCTCTTGAATCTCCACGTTAAGTCCCTGTACAAATCGCTTTATCCTTCTCCTCTCAGTGACTACCAATTTTGGGGCGTACTTAGAAAGTTTAGTGAATTTTCCCTTATACTCAGCCACGCTAGACGCCCCCTGCTTCACTTTTATGAATTCGTCCTCCCGTTTTTCTTGAACCAAGGGCGGGAGAAACTTCTCATTAAACTCTCTTAAAAGGTTTTTCTAGGTCCAAGGGGTTTGCACTCTTTCCCACTTTCCCCTTATCACATCCCATCAAGCGCGTGCTGCACCCTTAAACTGAAAGACAGCAAAAGTCACTCGCCTCTCCTCCGCATAATATAGGGCGGCGAAAATGTTGGTCATTCTTTCTAGCCAATTCTCCGTTAACTCGGGGTCAGATCCTCCAATAAATTTAGGCGGATTAAATTTCAAAAATCGCCCCAAGGCTCTATCTTCCCCTCTATCCTGGGTCCCAGGTTGGTTAAGTGGCCCTGGACCCTGTCTCTCAGTTAACCGTTCAAGGATATCAGTCATCCTATTAATGGCAATAGCCACTTGGTTACCCTCTATATTTTCTTGTCCTTGGGTCGGTCCAGTTGCCGATCCTTGTTCATCCACTTGAGGTTGATTTTGCCTAGTCTCTCATCCACGATCTCGACCACTCCTACGTCCGTCCATAATCCTAGTTATGCCCAGCGCAGGAAATAAAAGTAATTACACGAGGAAACGCTTAAAATAAGAGCCAATCATGAAAACATTGGAAATAACAATCATTAACATATATTTACACTTCAAGATCCATACAATTAGCAAGTCATTGGGTATTACAAAAATATAGCACACATGTGCCATAAAAGTACTTTTAGTCATGCATGACTAAAATAAAGCCAAGTGCCTCAAAAGTAGGTCACACAGTCAAACAAAAATACAATGGCCTTGGCACTAGCATCACCCCAGCTATTTCTAACCACAAAAGTCAAAAGTCTGTCACTCTAGGTCTAGTCCACAGTAAGGCTATCAGGTGGAACCTCATCCTCAGGGTTCTCCTCCGGATCCTCCTCCTCAGGAGTACCCTCAGGAGCCGGACTCTGTACGGTATCCATCACCTCATCAATCAGCATAGAGGTGTCGGCTAGAATCCCGGAAGCCCGATCCTGAACCTCCTTGACTATCCTAATGAGTCGAGCTCTAACCCTCCGAACCTCGTCACGTGCGGCCTCAATCCTAGCCACCTTGTCTACCATAGTCCCCTCTAGCTCTGTGATCCTGTCACCCTGAGCATCCATCATGGCACTCAACTCCTCAACCTCCTGAAGTAAAGATCTATTGGTATTCACCAACTGGCGACGCTCATCATCAAGAGCAAATATGAGGTCATTCGGATAAGCGTATGTCGCCCTACAGATACATCGAGAATACCTAGTAGAAGGTGAGTAACGCACACGAGCTCCTCCACCAAGAGTTCGGTAATAAATAGATCTAGGAGGCTCTACATAGCCATTGGCATGACCGTGATCATTAGCGGTATGTTCATTTCCATTATCCATCCCTGCAAAACAACCAAAATTTCCAGGTTAGAAACTTAAAGTTACTAACTCGCTCGAACATTACTTAAAGTACAACTAAGTTGTCTAGTCACTATTCTCGAGAGTAAAGTCTCTAAAATTTTTCCCCAAATAAATCTCTAACCTAGGCTCTTTACCGCCAAAGGCCATTTAAGAAATTCTCAAATACTCATTCTCTTTAACCACCGGAATACAATAGGTTAATATTCAAGTAAATCCCACGGTCCGGTATTCTAAACTTTTAGCCTAAGATACACTACAAAGATCTGAAACCTAAGCTCTGATACCAACTGTGACGTCCCCACTTCTCTTAAGGCGAATTCAAGGGTATCCGTGAAACACTTGCCCAACTCTCGGCAGGACTCGGTACGATTCCCGTTCAAATTTAATACAATAATAACTATTAATACCAGACAACGTAAGAAAAGAAGTCACTTTTATACATAGATATTCAATCTTACATTACAAGTCTCAAAATACATCCACTTTCTCAAAATAGACAACTTCCATAAGATGTCTAGTCAATTACATTCAAAACCCCAATCAAAAGTGCATCAAGCCCCAAAATACAACCATTATAAGTCGACTAAACAATTACAACCAAGGTACTAATCAAAAGAGTAATCCAGTCGGCTTTTCTCCAAAAATCTTCCCATCTGGTCATGTTAAGGAAAACAAATCTAACGGGGGTGAGCGGATGCTCGTGAGGCCAAGAAAAAAAAACAAAACATGCACATGCGAACACGTAGTTCAAGTTAGGAGTAACAATAACATATGTACAAGAATTAAAGCCAGAAAATTCAAATAATTTACAATTTATAATATAACACACTTGTTAAAGATACGGGAGCTCTCAAAAGCTAATTTCCACTTGCTTCGCCAAGACTCGATCCGATACCCCCTCGTGATGACTCTCCCTCATCCGAGTAGGTATTAAGTCCGTAGAAACTTCACTTACTACTTCCTTCATCCACCATTCCACCCTCTTGGATCCGTAACCAAACACGCACGAAAAGGGCGATACTACACAAGTATGCTGAACAAGATCTCAAAAGATCAAGTTTTTAAGAACACGCACGAAAAGGGCGATACTCCACGAGTATGCCGAACAAGATCTCAAAAGATCAAGTTTTGCTTTGTAATATTCTCATGGTTCATCAAGCTTCTCGACCAAACCTATGCCGGCTCGAGTCACAAGATTGGCCAATGAGATTTGGGCATCCCCCACGAGTACACGTATAATAGTCGATGAGATTCATTCCGATCGACATACAAGTCGTGTTCACGTATAATACACGTATAAGTCAAATAAAGGAGAACGAGTGCGATAAAGTACACACTCGTCTCGACAAGTTTATGTATCATGTATAACATTTGTACAATTCACATTTCAATCACGTAAGCATTTAACATACACTTGACACTCACCGATTCAAAATAAGTGAGCAAACAAAGCTTTAACTGTCCGCACCGAGATTCCCTTCGAAATCTCGTTGAGTGCTTGAACAATTAACAAGTATTTTTCACTCACAATCACGTATTAATCAAGAAAGAAGGTACACTCATTTAGACTAGTCAATACCTCAAACAAAGAACCTTAGCCACTCAAAATAAAGGTTCAAAAGTGAGGTTTTATTAACACAAGAAAAACTGATTTCCTCCATGAAATTGAGTTTAAAAGGATCAATCATTATCAAAAGGTAGGGAAGAGTTTCCAAAAACTCATTTCCCATCGTGTCGGAAAATTTCAGTTTTCCACGTCAAATTTAGAAAAATCAGAACTTACACTCAATAGGTCTAAAATTGGAAAACTTTATACCGTTGGAATCTTGGTTCAAAATACTAAAAGTTCCTAGAAGACACCTTTCAAAGACTCTAAACGGAAGACAATCAAATTTCAGCTCAAAGTGGCTGACTTGAGCATACAAGACAGTTTCGGTCATGTTTTTCGGCACACTTTGGAAATTCGGTAAAATTCACAGAAAGTGAACTAGCCTATGAAATTCGCAACACTATTAGAGTTCCAATCAAGGTTTTAAACACAATAAATGGAACTAGATTCGGAGTTTTGAGCATTGAGAGATAGCAGCTCAAAGTCGGCTGAAAATTACTCACTGATCAAGAATTTCCAGATTTGAAAGGCAAACTTTGGTACTTTAGTTGGGTGTCGAAATGGTCTTAGAATAATACCAAATTTGGTACACACAATCTTCCACATGAGGACTACTCCTCTATCAAATTTCAAGTAAAAATTCGTACGGAAAGGTAGTTAACAAAACTACCAAAGTTCAAGAAATTTCCAAGACAAATCTGTCTTCTTGCTTTATTTTCCTTTTCAAACATTTTGCACCACGAAATCAGTCCCATTTTGGTTCATTTGTGAAACCACGGTCCAAGAAACATTTCATAAGCAGTTCATAGTTGGTTGACATCAAAATTTTCAAAGCAAAGCATCTCACAAACAACCAAATCAGTTGGCCAGCAAAAAGTAGGGTTTTCCTGCTCTGCTGCAGTTTACAAATTGTACCATATCTCACTCAATACAACTTGGAATTGAGAATGGTCAGTGGAGTAGAAAACTAGATTCAAAAGGCTACATTTCATCAGAAGGAATCATTTTGAAAATCAGTTTCATAGGTAGTTCGAATTCAGTTGACAAGTTGCAGCTTCCCACTGCTATTCGAACAGAACAGCAGAACAGAACAGACAACTTTGGTGAACCACTACGGATCACTCAGTTCGAACTAGCTGGTGAATTTTATACTGTTGGAAAGATACAAATGTCTAGTTTCGAATGCCTCAAACGGCACTCGATTTTGACTTTTGTACATAGAGATATGTTCAATTAAATAGATACTGTTCATCAGCCCAAAACACGTTTTCCAGGTTTCTATAAATTTCGAAAATTCAACTTTTGCTCAACCAATGCAAATGATTTTTGGTAGAAACTTTCTACACATAATATATAACATATATCTATCAGTTTCACAATCATTTGAGCCCCCAAAATTTGAAATATAGGTACGGCAATAACAGGACAGATTTGTCTAGCATTCCTGCGAAATATTTCCTTCGATTCCTCTCTTCCTTTTCAAATCTTAACACTCATCTACACACTAACACACATATTATCATCATATCAGCCCATACAATGAAGGTGGGAACTCATTGAGCCCACTTCAATCAATCCAATACAAGTAACAACAACAATAATGAAGCTACAAGCTTCAAAACCAAGAATAAACCCACTAAAGCCAAGAATAAAAGATTGGATGGTGTTGGATGATTACCTCCTAACCTTGAGAGAAACCAGAAATTTTTGCACCACTAAAGCTCCAAGAAACCGTAAGGATGATGCCTTTCTTCTAGCTTAAGTGAATCTCCAAGTAATTTATGAGTTGGGTGCAAAGTTTGAGATGAAATGGAGGAAGATTTGAAATAAAATGGAGTGAGCTTCTTCCTTTCTTTTTCTTACTGTTCGGCCAGCACTAATGGAGTGAGGAGAAGGGTTTTGATGTTATGTGAAGCTTCCTTGAGAAGCTTAAGGTTTTGGGCAAAATTCTAACAAAGTCAACTCGTAATAGTGCTCGCGCGCGCGCGTTTCATATCCAATTTCTCTCGGGTTTGTTTCAATTGTGCACTAAACCTCTATTGTAATTCTTTTAATACTCTAATTATTCACTCTTAATAGTCTAGTATTAGTTTCTTAAATCTCCACTTAGCCGTTCCGGCTCGATTTACGCGAACTTCCAATTCGCGCGCGTTAAAGCGAAATTGAAAAGAAATTCTTATAACGATAATATAATTAACTAATATTAGGGTAAATAATTATAAAAATAACTATTTTTTAAAAAAATATGAGTCCTCACATAATCTATTATGGATCATTCTAATTCTTCAAGGTTATTGCACTCTCGGACTGAATATTGTCTCGAAAAACGTATACTCATAATTCCTTACTAAACGAGTTTTCGAAAATTAAATTTACTAACAGGACGTTTTTTTTTAAAATACAAGTAAAACCTTTTTCCATGTAAATGTATTTAAAATTGTTGAAATAAATTATTCGGAGAAAAACGGGTAAATAAATTTTTTTTAAATAAACCAGTAAAATAAAATAAAAATAAGAAAATTTTCGAGTTCTCACATTACTTGTTGCTCTTCTTCATAGTTATTTTCACTTTCAAGGTTTAGTTTCACTCAAGTAATTGGTAATTTTACAGGTAATCAAGTTGTTGATGGAGTTCATGCACTGCAGTTTATTAATGAGAATGCAGATAGATTACTTACCAAACCTGATTGTCAATACTGTGGAGCAAAAAGGATGCACTCTGAGACACCTAATTTCTATTGCTCTGACGGACAAGTAGTTCTACATGAAAACAAGCTTCCAGATATTCTTGTAGAATTATTTATTGGTCACTCTGATGAAGCTTTGTCCTTCCGCACATATGTCAGAACATATAACAATATGTTTGCTTTTACTTCTTTTGGTGTACACTATGATAAATCCTTTTTCAAGAGAACAAATGGTATTTATACATTCAAAGTTCAGGGACAAACCTATCACTTCATCAAAGACCTTATTCTGCATGGAGGATGTGGATTATATCTACAGCTCTATTTTCATGATACAGACCATGAGCTTGAAAATAGAATGGCAGTTTTCGAAAGATTAACAGAAAGTATAGTAATGAGGATCATGGAACTGATGAAGTCTAATCCATACGCATGCTTTCTGCGAAGCCTCAGAAATGTTCCAAATTTAGATTCATATCAGATAGTGCTGAAATCACATTCAGAAAATGATCAACGAGTATTCAATCACCCAACAACCTCTCAAGTTGCAGCTCTTTGGACAGAAAGACAAAATTCAGAATCAAGTTATGCTAGACACATCCAAATTTATACAAAAGAAGGAAGGGATCACCTGGTGCAATATTATTATGGCTGTTACGATCCTCTGCATTATCCACTATTATTTGCACTTTGTGAAACAGGCTGGCATCCTGGCATCAGAAGAGTAACCACAGAGAATCCAAAAAAGAGAAAAAGATGTATTGGGAAAACTAAATCTACTGCTATTCTAACCAATTACAAATCTGCTCAAGAAATGATATCTGCCGAAGAACAAGGTAGTTTCTGCCCTCCAATGACTTATACATTAATCATATGCAAATGACTTATACTTACCTATATACATTAGTTATGCATTACTTATATAATTACACATGTCCACTTACTTATATGCACAACACACTACTTCCATTGGTTATATGCAGAACACACACTACTTATATTTTCTAAATATATTCAGCTTCATCCAATTGAATCAATAACTTATAGCTTATTTATGTAACTTTCAGCCTGCAATGATCCTGAAAACAACAGTGAATCCGTGTCAATGCGAGAATATTATGCTTATAAATTGCAAATGAGAGATAAATATTGTCCAAATATACTGAACACTGGAAGATTACTTCAGCAGTATGTTGTTGATATGTACATAAAAATCGAAAGCCAAAGACTAGATTACTGTAAGAGTAAACAAGAATTTATAAGAAGAGAGCAACTACAAGGCGTTATGGATAGCGTCATAGCAGGTCAATGCCAAGGTTCAAAGGTAGGCCAGCGAGTGGTGCTTCTAGCTTCATTTATAGGAGGCCCCCGTGACATGAAAAAGAGATATGTTGATGCTATGGCTTTGGTACAGAAATTTGGTAAACCGGATTTATTCATTACGATCACTTGTAATCCTTCATGGCCAGAAATAAAGGATCATATGCTGCCAACAGATGAAGCACACAACAGGCCAGACTTACTCACTCGAGTCTTCCATGCAAAGCTTGATGTATTGAAGCAAGAATTATTCAATAAAGAGATATTTGGAGCTGTTGCTGCTTACACCTATGTCATTGAGTTCCAGAAACGCGGTCTGCCTCATGCTCATTTCCTCATAATCTTGAAGCCATGTTCAAAACTTTACTCCACAGATTCTTATGACAAAATAGTTAGTGTAGAGATTCCAGATGCGACAAAAAACCGACATCTTTTCAACATGGTTCGCAGACATATGATTCATGGTCCCTGTGGGAAAAAAAATCCAAACAATGTCTGTATGCAAGGGGAACATAAGAAAAAATGCAGAAACAATTATCCGAAGCCATTTGCTGATAAAACCTTTCATGGAGATAATGCATACCCCACTTATCAAAGAAGGAACAATGGATACAAAATGATGGTTCGTGGACATGAGGTGGATAACAGATGGGTTGTTCCATACAACCCTTACCTTCTCACAAAATTCAACTGCCATATAAATGTCGAAATCTGCTCTACAGTAAAGGCAGTGAAGTACATATACAAGTACATCTACAAAGGTCATGACAAGATCCATTTTCGAGTGAATTCAGACAATTCTAATGGCTCAAATTCTGATGGTTATCTATTTGCAATTGATGAAATCAAAGACTACCAGTCAGCTAGGTGGGTATGCGCTGTGGAAGGTATATGGAGGATATACAGATTCTTGATATTTGAAATGCATCCTTCTGTCATTCACCTACAACTTCACTTAGAAAATTGTCAGCCATTGAACTTCAGAGAAGATCAAGACTTATGTGATGTAGTAAGAAACAGATTTGCTAAGAGAACTATGTTAACAGAATTCTTTTACATGAATTCTACTGATTCTCTAGCTCAGAATCTCAAATGCACTTACAAAGAGTTCCCTGAACATTTTGTCTGGTATCCAGGAAGGAGAAAATGGGAGCCAAGAAAACAGAAAGATTCTATAGGCAGGATAGTGACAACAAGTCCAATAGAAGGAGAGCGATACTTCCTCAGATTGCTTCTCACACATGTCAACAATCCAACTTCATTTGATGATTTGAGAACAATAAATGGAGCATACGTACATACTTTTCGCGAGGCAGCAATTCTGAGAGGTTACTTTGAGTCTGATAAGTCATAAGAACAATGCCTCGAAGAAGCAAGTTTGTATCACATGCCATATAGTTTGAGAAGATTATTTGCGACTCTGCTTGTTCATTTTCCTCCTTCAAATCCGAGGTATCTTTGGGAGCAATTTCAGGAGCCATTATCTGAAGATATCAGCAGAATTCCAGAAATATCAGTTGATCAGATTCCTTTGCAGGTATTATGCCAAATAAATGAGTTTCTACAATCAATGGGAAAAGACATTAATCAATATGCTTTAGTTCCAAATACCATGTATTTTGATGGCTTGAACAAAAACACCCGTGATACAATAGCTGAAACAAGAATCTCTGTACCAGAGCATGACCTATTAGCAATTAAACAACTAAATGCTGATCAGAAAAAAACTTTTGACATTATCATGAATACAGTTTTTGTTCACAAGAAAGGAACCTTCCTCATTGATGGACCAGGTGGAACAGGAAAAACATTCCTCTATCGAGCAGTACTAGCAGAAATCAGGTCAAAAGGGTACATAGCTCTTGCTACAGCATCCTGTGGAGTTACGGCTTCGATTCTGCCAGCTAGAAGAACAGCTCACTCAAGATTCAAGATACCAATTGGTGGAACAGCAGATAAGCAATGTAGAGTTAGTAAACAAAGCTCATTGGCAAAACTCCTTCAATCTGCAATTCTGATAATCTGGGATGAAGCTCCAAGGCGCATAAGGCCTCAATTGAAAGTGTTGACAAACTTCTGAGGGATATAATGGACTCAAACGATCTGTTTGGATCAAAGGTCATTGTTTTTGGAGGCGATTTCCGTCAAGTCTTGCCAGTGGTAACAAAGGGATCAAAATCTGAATTTATTGATGCAAGCATAGTCAATTCATACATATGGCCACAACTACATAAGTTACATCTGACTCAAAACATGAGAGCAAGACATGATCTAGAGTTCACTCAATATCTACTTCGCATTGGAAATGGAACAGAACCAGTTATCTTCAACAATTCTATCCAGATACCTCCATCGATGCTAATAAGATATACAAATGAGGAAGAATCAATGACTGCACTGATCAGGATGGTGTTTCCAGATTTGAAAGCTTTTTCTGAGGAAAATTTGTCTGCAGTTAACCGTGCTATACTGACAACAAAAATGACTTTGTCGATGAAATTAATGAGAGGCTCATTGTACACTTAGAAGGACAACTGCAAGAATATATCAGCCGAGACAAGTGTATCGACAACTCTGACCAGACAATCATGGAGGACTTGCTAAACAGTTTAACTCCAAATGGTTTCCCGCCCCATAAGCTACTTCTTAAACCATATTGCCCTATCATATTACTGAGCAACATTGATGCGCCTCAGGGATTATGCAACGGCACTATACTCATATGCAAATCCTTCTCCAATATCATACATGCTATCATAACATGTGGTGAATTTGCTAGAAAAGAGGTCTTCATCCACAGAATTTGTTTTAGAGCAGAGAACAATTCAGACTCATCAGTATCATTTGAACGCATTCAATTTCCTATTCGACCCTGTTTTGCTATGACAATAAACAAAGCTCAGGGACAAACGCTTGATTTTGTTGGCATATATTTGCGTGAACCAGTTTTTTCGCATGGACAGCTATATGTAGCAATGTCAAGAGCTAAGAACAGTAGTTCTATCAAAATTCTTATTAAACCATCCATATTTGATGACCAACAAGACTCGATTACTGAAAATATAGTATATACAGAAGTACTAGATCTAGCTTACCAGTAACTGCTCTAAGCATGTGCATACGACTTACTTATCTATGTTCATAACTGTATATCTCTTATAGTCTTCATTCAGTACTTATGTATTTGTATTACAAGTCACAGGAGGAAAAAAACATGATTCCATTCACAGAGATAATCCCTGGACTACAAAACTGGACAGCTGTGGTTCAGGTTCTGGACAAGCAAAAGGCATTACTCTCAAAAGCAGGGAACCGATATCAAAAGCTGATATTAATTGATGAGCAGGTAATCCAAATTCTCAACTCCACTCTATATGCTTTGTTACTCAACCTTTATATTCAAATCAACACAACTATAATTGTTATCAGGGCACAACAGTTGAAGCGATGATTTATAAATCAGACATCGACTTCTTCAGAAACCTTTTCCAACTCTACAAACGATACATTCTCTGCAATGCTAGAGTTGAGTACACACCATCAGAGTATCGCACTCATCCAAATCAGTGTACATGGTACATAGACAATTCTGCTGTTGTCCAAGCAATAGATGAAGTTCAGCCACCTCAGATTCCAGCTGTGTTCAGATTCTCATCCTTTAGAAGATTCCACCAGCACATAGATGATAATACAGATATAGGTAACTCAGAAATGCATGTGCTAAACTAGTAATATATGTAATTTTCATAAGAGTTATGACTTAGCACATTCCAAAATCAGATATCTTAGGCATTGTTGCTGAAGTTCATCCTCGAATACAGAGAGCTACTACTGCTACCAGAGAAGTGGTGATTATAGATAAAAGGTATGTAAAACCATCCATTTATTCTATATCAACTCTAAACCATTACAGATTGATCAAAATATCCTCTTCTAACAAAGTTTCACTCATCAATAAAACACAATGCAGCATGATGCCAGTGGTTCTGACTCTTTGGGGTGAGCATGAAACAGATGAAGGCCAAGCGATTGCAAATGTCATTGACACAATGCCACTAATTGTTGCACTTCGAATTAAAGTATCATCATATCACAGTAAGTACATAACAAATTTCTCATCCTTCACATATTTTCTGAGTTAGTATGTATTCATAATACTATGTACCTTACGACACATAAATATTGCAGCACTGAACCTCTCCACAAAATTTGGATCAAGCATTCTGCTTAATCCTCCAATACAACAAGCTGCTGATCTCAAACAGTGGTACTAATCCTTCTAACAAGTAATCATTCGAAAATATTTTCTATTAAATATATTGTAAGCCTTACAAATAAAACTTTTATCTTGACTCACAAGGGCTACTGAGACTCAAGCAGAAATCAAGAAACTGATAACAGAAAAAGCATACCACAATCGAGCTAAGCTTCTGCCACAACCAAGAGTTGATGAGCTAACCACTATTCAAGACTTTCTTGCGTTTCCTACGGTAAATTCTACTTCTCATCCTTTATTACCAACAACATTTCACAGATATACTTTCTTTTTGTGCTCTAGAAAATATGCTTTCTTTTTTATGCTCTAGAAAATTCCCACAAGCAGTATCAAAAGCCAGAGACTCTTATTTTGGTTCCTTTTTATTTCAGCATTTTCATCTTCTTGTTAAACATGTTGAATATTCAAATCTACATCTCAATTTAGCTATCAATGTAACTTGAACAATAGTGACTTTAATACAGAAAAAAGCCTACTGGTTGCGTGGTACTCCAAGATTACTAGACAAGAGCCAACGATTATGGTATAATGCTTGTCCACAATGCCATAAATCATTTAGAGGAAAGCCTGTTTGGAAAATTGTTTGCACTTCATGCAACAAACAAGTGAATATTGCTCCAAGATGCCGATTAACTGTAGAACTTGCTAATTATTCTGGAGTTTTGACGCTTGATCTTTATGACAACGATGCTCTTCAATTACTACCTTTCACCTATTAGAGATGCAGGACTTAGAAAACAAGGTAACAAATCCCTTTTCATATGTATTCAGAATACTCTGAGTAAGAACTAAGTGTACTATATTTAATGCAAATCTGTTTATCTTACTTCTACAGCATGAACTGAACTATGAAGCCATTGAAGAAGCCATTAACAGTACCGTGATAACATGCTTTGTGAAGAAAATGATAAACACCCATGCATCCACGAGTACTGAGAAATACTCAGCCATTATCCTACACAAAACCCCCCTGGCAGAGATTTTATCACAAGTTCCTTCCAGCATTGCTTACTCAGAGTCAAGCACAGAAGCTCCAATCACCACTCTATAGACCAATGAAACTCCACTCACTACTGCTCCAAAAGACACAAATGTGCATGGCAGTTTGCTCTCGGCTCTGAAAATCACAGAGAGCCCAACTAAAAAGCAACGTACCGAAAAGTCTGAAAAGGAAGATTGAAACTGCCATATAATACTTTTTGTTAGCAAATATTTTTGGACCTCTACTGGTATTCCACAACTTTTGATCCCTGAACTTTGGCTGCTCAGCTTTCTATTCCTTAACTTTTCGTTCCTGAACCTTTACTACTCTTTATGGTTTGTATAGTTGTTGAACTTTTGATGCACTTTTGCTTCAAGATAGTTAGCTGAGCTTCGTGAAAGTGAAAATAGACCAGAGTTATATGTAGAGTAATTGCAACTATTTTCCCTTCACTGCCTCTGTTTGATTTTGTGCAACTTTACAACAGTTTATTCCTTCACGCCTGGAAATCCATTTCAACTTTACAATAGTTTATTCCTTTTACCTTCATTTCAAAAAAAACACACAACAAACTGCAATCAAACCCAACATTAACAAACTATGAAACACAAAAACATTTCCACGATACATATAAATCATATAACAAACTTATACATATAACAAACTAGACCACATCTGGAAATGATTCCACGATACAAATCATACAAACCAATGAAAACAAACATAGCAACGCCCTACAAATTTCTCCCAGATGCGTCAGAAAAGCCACTCATCGCGCTTTGAATTGCTTTCCTCTGTTCTTCAACTTCTACTTCCATACGACGAGCAATGATTTGAAGAAATGGAAGCTGTCCAATATCTCCTATTGCACTTTCCAATACACGAGCTTTCTCTGGATGTCGATAAAAAGATTTGAACAAGTCATATATCTCATTCCTAAGTAAAATATTATTCGCTAGCAGCCGATCTGCACCACTCAACTTCCCATTATCTCCATTATGCCTAGCCAAGTTTCCCAACACACCACTTAGTGATACTCGATTCAGCATAACCTCAACATCTGGATGCAAATCATGCAATACTGCAATACAATTGTGAGTATAATCCATCTTCAACTCACAAAGAAGCAGAAATAAATTACTAATAAACCATACAAAAATTTATAACAATACAGCAACTAAATAACCAAATCACAGAACTAACGAATTTATACACACCAAGTACATCATAAAGGAAAAACAAACAAATACAAAAAACAGAATAACACTATACACATGTGAACTAAACAATACTGACAAAAAGATATGTGCCAGACAAAAAACTACTATACACACGTGAATTCTCTTAGTCTTTCTCCAAACCAAAACAAAAAGAATCACTGCTCAAAAACACATGTCAACTCGTCCAACTTCAATTTGGCTGATCATATTCCTCCTACATCTATAACATTGTTGGTACACTATATTATCTTCAAACATACCACTCTGTTTAGTCTATCAATGTTTATCCCAAATCTGCTACAACTATTCATTGTTGACTCATTAAAAAATGTCATATATGACACGAAATAGTACAAAATATCAAATAAATCTTGTTCATTTCATTATCTATTCAATCAGCTTTTAAATTTTTAAACACCTTCATGTATTTTCTCTGTCATTCATCCAACATTGGATTCTTGTCAAAAACTACAGATTGAATTCCCATTCAATTTCAAATTTCCTACAAACTTTCATTGCATAATAATTCATTGTTCAGTGGTTCCAAATCTCATACATAGCATGGAACAAATATCCTTCATTTTATTATGCATTTAATCCACATTTAAATTTTTAAACACGTTCATGCGTTTCAAGATACAAATTTCTAAACACCTTCAGTCCACAAGTTTTGCTTCAATAAACAAGTTTTGCTTCCCAAAAACTACAGCCTACATTCGCATGAATTCTGACCAATCAAAAACTAATACATCCCAAATCTTAAACTTTTTTACAAATTTTCATTGCATACCATCGTACCACACATATACAAATAAAAACTCCACTACTTTATACAGCAGATACAAATACAAATGATGCTACTTTATGTAGCAAATACAAGATCACCATATCCTTCAGAAACTGACAAACACATCTTAATGCCTAAACACCATACGCCAAAAACCGTACGCCAGAAACAAACAATACCCAAACTAACAAACACATCTTGGCAAAGCCAAAATCTTTAATCAGTTTCGCCACCCAAGTCACTAGAAGATGGCGGACTGGGAAAGTAATACCTTTCTTCTAACACCTCCAACCTTATTCTACTGGCAATCAACCCCAAGATCGGATAGCCCCTTCCAGTCCTAAACGCAGCCTCCAAAACCGAAGCCCAATCATCATGCCTATAAAATTCTTTGAACAAATTACATATCTCATTTTTCAGCAAAACGTTTGCCACCTGAGCTCGCGCAACAGGTTCAGCTTGTGACGCCCCCACTTCTCCCAAGGGCGAACCCAAGGGTATCCGCGGGACGCCTGCCCAACTCTCGCCAAGACTCACTACAATCCATAATTCAAATCTCGAAATACTTCAAATATTTCAATATATAATTAAAGTACTCCAAAATATTTCATACTTACAATCAGTTAACCTTCAAGCTTAATACAATCCAAAAGAGTATGTACTACAACCATCTGTTATAATACAACTTAAAATCTTCAAAAGAGAACAATCTAGTACTATTCACAAGCACTCTTGGTCTCGAACCCTGTTAAGGAAAACAAAAACGTGGAATGAGCTACACAGCCCAGTGAGGTTCCAAGACACTCTAGCAGTTCTAATAAATCAGGTAATTTGAGCGTGTCACATGTATAGTTCCAGGTTGCATATTTGGCACATTAACCTGGGATAGTTATCATTGTACGAGTAATTTGAGCATAATACAAGCATGGTTCAAGATTGCATCTTGGCACATTAGCATGATACAGTTATCAGTATGCAAAAATAAATACACATTGAAGGATACGGTGTTCCAGTGGAACCATTTCAGTCAACTTCACCTTATAACTCCAGTGATCCCCTCGATTGTCTGGCCATCACCTTATCCCTCCAGTGGTAATACTCGAGTATACCGAAACGGTGTCCTAGGGTTCCAATCTACCCGACCGACCCCAGTCCTGGCTCGAGTAGATTAGTAACCAAGGGCAGGGCCCAGTTCAGTTTAGACCTTACAACATGCACAAGTAATCAAGCAAATTGATAAACGGTAAACGGTATACGGTGAACGGTAAAAATTTGACATTTTAGTAGGTCGAGTGAGATAAAGTACACACTCGCCTTAAAACATTGGCAATTTCACAAGAGCAATTATAGGTAACACTTAACATCCAAACACGTAAGGGATATGCCATAATTTCATATGAATACGGAATTCATGGTAATCAAGTAATCAAGTAGTCAAGTAAATCGGTGGGCAGTAAGTAATCAAATAGATCGGTAAACGATAAATAATCACGGTTAACGGTAAGTAGTCACGGTTAATTGATAGACATTATTCATCTTAGTAGGCCGCCTATTGGCCATCTATTTTTACCACTTAAGAGTCGAGGAGATTCACTCCAATCGACTTATGCAACCATAGCATAGTCAATCATTGAAACGCTTCATGTAAATATGCATTTCAAGTATTTCATATCGAATAATTCAAGTACATATTACTTAAATGAGAACGAGTGCGGAAACACATAACACATAATGACCATGGATTGAATATATCATAGACTATTCAAATCACGTACTCCTATATAGAACACTCACCTAGTCAATACAAGAGAGTAAGTGCTCAAACAAGTGTTTAGGCGTCCACTTCGAGTTCCTCTTGAAGGTCCCCTTGAGCGCCTGAGCAAATAATCATCAACTATTACACAATATCACTTAGAACCCCTAAATATCAAGAAAGATTGCACACTAGTACAATTTAAGAAAATTTCACAAATACGAGCCTTAATTACTCGTAAGTCGAGGTTCGAAAGCGGGGTTTTAAAAGTACAAGAGAAATCTGATTTGCATCTTTAAAGTCAAGTGTGAAACGGTCGAGTGATATGGAAGGAAAATGGAGAGTTCGAAACCTTCGATTTCCTTTAAGATCGAAATTTCAGATTTGTCGAGCGATCTTTGTAAAATCGTATTTCACTCTCTGTAAGTCCAAAATTGGAAAACGTGGTACCGTTGGAAACTACTTCCAAAGTACTAAAAGTTCCTAGAAGACACTTTTCCATGATTCCAAATTAAAAATATTCAAAACTCAGCTCAAAGTTGCTGCCTTAAGCCTACTAAAACAGTTTTGGGTTGGTTTTTGGCCAACTTTGAAAATTCGGCAAAAATCACAAAATTCGATCTAGCCTCTGAAATTTAGAACTCAATTAGAGTTGCAAGCAAGGTTTAAAACACCACAAATGGAGCAAGATTCGGAGTTTTGAGCACCAAGATATAGCAGCTCAAAGTTGCTGCAAAAACGAAGTTCACTGGACAAATTCCAGATTTGAAGCTGGAACTTTGTGACTCTAGTTGGGCATTGAAACGGACTCAGAATGGTACCAAATTTGGCAGTATTATACTAACATATGAGTACTATTCTCCTATCAAATTCTACGCAAAAACTAGTATGGAAAGACAGTTAACAAGACCACCAAAGTTTGGAAAATATTTCCTAGTAAATCTGTCTTCTTGCTTTTAGTTCGTTCCCGAACATTTTGCACAATGAAATCAGTCCCATTTCAGTTTATTTATGAAGTAAAGGTTCAAGAAACATTCAAGATACATTTGGTAAGTGATTAACACCAAGAAATTCGAAATATTAAGTCCCAAATCAGAGGGGTCACCAATCAGTCCAAAAATGAGGGTTTTCAAACTCTGAGTCAGTTTCGAACTTTGGCCAAAACTCACTCAATTCAAATCAGAATTGAGCGTGGTTGGTGGCATTGAAAACTAGATTCATAAGGCTACAATTTCTTAGAAGAAATCGTTTTCAAAATAGGTCCAAAACTAGCTCGTGTTTGAACATCAAATTGCTGCTCAAAACAGGGCTCTCTGTGAAAACGTGAAACAGGACTGTCAGGTTCAAATAGTTGGTACGGATCACTCGGGTGGAATCAGAACATGCATTTTATACCGTTGGAAATATGGGAATGTCTAGTTTCCAGTGCCACAAACGGCACTTGATTTCGATGTCGGAGCAAAAAGATATAGCTGAAACAAAAATACTGCCAGGGCAGTGACGGGAAATTTTCCAGATTTGCTGTCTTACGAAAATTCAACATTTGGCCAACCAAATCATGGAAATTTTTGATGAAACTTTCTACACATCTCATACAACATATAAACATCATAACTAAGCCATTAGATCCACAAAAATTCGCCCTAAAGGCCACGGACAACACGGGCAGAATCGGAAAAATTCCTCCTTCACTACCTTTAAACTATCCTTCATAATCTCACTTATTTCTACTAATTTAAGCACTAAACCAACATTAACAACATTAAAACTCATCAAATCAGCCCAACAAGTCATAGTGGGAATTCATAGAGCCCACACAACAATTTCCAACATAATCCAAGCTACCCACATGATCATACGAGTATATACGTGCAATACTACTTCCATGAACGAAGATTTTCAAGGTTGATCGTTAAATACCTTGGTTGATGGTTCTAGCAGAAATTTTCGGTCACCTTAAGCTCAGCAAAACCGTGGAAATGAGGCTCCTTTTGTAGCTCAAGTTGTTCACCAAGTTGTTAGCTAAGAGTGGTTAAATTTTGAGGTGAAATGGAGAAGATTTGATGAAGAAATGAGGAGAGAATTTGTGGAACTTTGGGTGGTTTTTCTTTCCTTGGTGGCCGGCTGTTCTTGAGCAAGAAAGGAAGTGGCGTTGCTGATGAAGAAGCTTCCTTGTGAAGCTTATAAGTTTGTGGACAAGAATTGCTCCAAAAAGTCAACTAAGAATGGTGTGCGTACGTGCGCGTTTCGTGCTCGATTCCTTTTGACCTTGTTTCACTTGTGCACTAAACCTCTAATGCACTTCCATTCATAGTATTATTATTCACTCTTAATAGTATAGAAATAAGGGTCTAAAGTCCCTCAATTAATCACGCGCGTGAAAACGCGTATTTCCAACTTGTGCGCGATAAAGCGAAACTTCTAAGAAATTCTTATAACGATAGTACCACTAACTAATAATTGAACACTTAAACATAAAAATACCTATTTTAAAACTAATGTACAAGTCTCCAATTTTTCCAAACTTATTGTATCCTCGATTCGATTATTATTTCCAAACGCGCATTCGCTATTCTCACTTATCTAGCCTTCCAAAATTAATTTTCGTAACAAGTCATTTTAAAAATACATGTAAGCCATAGTTCCATGTAATTGGGTCTAAAAAGGTTAGAAAATAATATTCGGGGCATTTGACCAAATAAATAATTAAATAAACTAGAATTAGGAGTTTAAAATAGGTAAATTTGCGGGTCCTCACACTGGATGATTTCGAAACCCATTTCCCATAGGATAAGCTGCTCCACGAACAACAGCCAGTTGATTCACCTCTTCATCCACCTCTGGATAATACAATTGAACAGTCGGAAATCTCGCGCTTCCACCCGCCATCTCCAAACGTTAACTATCTGCAGACAAGTACCAAACACACACTTCTTACCCCTATCTGACCTTCAAGTATATAACCAAGAAACACTACTAGACACACGTGAATTTTCTATACTTCTTACTGTCCTTCCACCCAAGAAATTACACGTCTCATACTAGCTACACATGCAAACAAATAGCTACCATGCAGACGTCAATACACCATACATTCTGGTAACTTCAAGACACAAGAACTTTCTGGTATATATAACAGTAATAAATATATATAACAATTATACATATATACGGATATATCCTATACATATATACTACATATATACTACATATATATAGATATAATACTAATATATATACACATATCTATAAGTAATATACAATAAAACCTATATATCATAATTGCAGATATATACAAATATATGCATATATATAGATATATACATATGTATTAATTAATATACATAATAATTATACATATATACAGATATATCCATATACAAATATATCACATATGTATACAAATATATACAGATATAATACTAATATATATACACATATCTATAAGTAGTATACAATAATACATATATATCATAATTGTAGATATATACAAATACTTACATATATACAGATATATACATATAATACTAATATATCCTTCATATAAATACATATATATAGTAATATAACAATGTAATAATATACACATATATATAACAATAATATATAGTAATAAATATATATACATATATACATATATATAACAGTAATACACACTAATAAATACATATAATAATTATACATATATACGCATATATCCATATACATATATATTACATATATATACAAATATATATAGATATAATACTAATATATATAAGTAAAATACAATAAAACATATATATCATAATTGTACATATATAAAAATATATACATATATAGATACTTACATATATTAATTAATATATATATATAATAATTATACATATATACACATATATCACATATATATACAAATATATATACATATAATACTAATATATATAGACATATCTATAAGTAATATACAGGAATACATATATATCATAATTGTAGATATATAAAAATATATACATATATATATAGATATATCATAATATATCCTTTATCCTTTATATATTCTTTTGCTTCATATATATAAGAACCACTTGGTCCTTCTACTATTGCTAGGATTCCGACTTCATCTCAATGCTTCAGCAAATTCCCAAATTATTGAATTAAAAAAATTGATTTTTTTTAAGAATTAAACTCCAATAAAACTTTTGAATTAAAATTAAAACTCAACTAAATTATTGAATTAAATGATGTTTCCACCACTTAACCTGAAAAAAAACTTATCCAATGCATAAAAATGTATATAATAACTCATAACATATACATTTAGATATTTTTAGATAGATTTAGTGATAAAGATAAAAATCACATAGATTTTACTCTTGAATTTTTACCACAGAGTTAAAAATACTCTATTTAACTAAAATTCTAAAATTATCCATCAAAGCATTTGACCACACGTCCACAAACCGAAAACCAAACTTCGACAGAGTTACCGCCTGCTACCCAGCGCCGCGCATTGCACGGGAAACCAACCTAGTAGTTATATATGCTGGAGAAGCAATCAATTCATAGTAACTAGATGTAATTTTGACTAAAAGTAGATAAGTGAAATTGTAGTAAACTATTTATAAAAGTAATGAAATTTAGATGGCAGCTGCCCGTTTGCCTCTCTAATAACCAAGGATTACCGAATTACTAATTGTTAATTGATAAGCACCCTTATAACAACCAATTACTACTCCAAGAAATTGATCCTATGCAACTCATAATGAATACTAGCATTGGACCTACCTAATCAAACTACACAGGGAAACATTAACATATTAAAGTAAACAAAATACTAACAATTTGGTTTAATTTTTTCTATAGTTCTTGTTTCAAATTAAGGTCCTCAAATTTGGACTTGCCCAACATTCACTGTAACTTCACAAATGCCTTCATAAAAATATCAGCATCTTGTTTGTCAGTTTTACAAAAATCGAATCTCAATCTCTATCTCAAACCAACTTACATGTGAAGTGATATTGGATATCAATATACATATTGTGCCCGTGGAAAACTGGATATCTTGGATCATCACTTGAGTAAAAAAAAAAAAACAAAACCATGAGTTTGAGTGCTAGTACTTGCGATATACCTAAGCATCCTCTTACATGCTTGTAAGTGTGGATTCTTCCTAAGTTTGCTAATCGAACCAAAATTCAAATTGATATCTAGCCTGATGTCAAATATTTTGAAACTCCACACAAAAGTTTTGAATTATTAGAATGCATAGATCCATCAGTGCCTTTCTCAGTTAACTTTAATTTTTTTTTTGGCCAGAGTCAAAATTGGCTTATTGTATTCATCTTAAATTTCTTCAAAATGTCAACTGAATATTTTTTTCTGAGAAATAAAAAATACCATGATTAGATGAAAAAAAACCTCCATTTTGAGGAAATATGACATCACATGAGAAGAAGATCTAATGTATAAAATGTGCTTGCATGGACACCTATAAAAACCAGAACAAGAAAGTAAGCATTTCTAGTACATTATGCTATCAGGACTTGTTTGAAACCATACAAAACCCTCTTCAACTTGTATACCTTATCTTCTTGATATTTTTTGACAAAGCTTTCTGGCCGTACTAAATAGACTTGTAATATTCCAAAAAAAAAAGAGGGGTTTGTTTTGTAATTAAAAGAATTGGAGAAAAATTTGTGAAATAAGAAAAATAACAAAATCGGAAAGCTAGTAAATCCCATGATAGTTCAGTTAAGGAAACCTAACAAAATGAGAGAGAGAGAGAGAGAGAGAGAGAGAGAGAGAGAGAGAGAGAGAGAGTGAAGAAACGCACTATCAAAAGAGTTGAGCTGGTTGTCAACAACAGGGGAGTAGGCTCAAAGATCAAACATCCAAATAGAAAATTAGCATGATGGATTCTTAGTTGTAAGTTTCAAATCTTTTCTCTTCTTAGATAATCTTAAGAACATATTGGAATAAAAAGATTAAGAAACAAAGAACTAACTAATTTGTTACCATGAGTGCAAAGATTGGAAAAATGGCTAATTTAGTCCTTTGACTTTTTTACTTAAACCAATTTTGTCTTTCATCTTTTATTTAGATGTTTTTAATCCTCTAACTTTAATTTAGTGACAAATTTCATCCTTTTATGACAGCACCACCAATTAAAAACTTTCTAGAAAATCAATACAATTACAAGTCAAAGACTATACAAAAACAATAAAACATAAAACTTTTCCATAAAATGGGGGAAAAACAGAAAGTTTTCATCAAACTGGGGAGAAAAATGGGAAGTTTTCATGAAAATGGGGAGAAATAGAAATTAGTCATCTCCTTCTCCAATGGCAAAGCCGGGCTAGCCATCTTGAGAACTTGCATGTTCACAAGGGGTAGACTAAAAGAAAATGCTAGTACCATGTCATGAGAAGAAGACGAACTAGTTAATAATTGATGAAAATAGATAAGTTATTCATTTCTTTGTTGAAGGAAAAATAGATTGTTTATAATTAATTAAATGTAGAAAACTTCAAACTCTCACAATCGCATAGCTAATCTTTAGAATTTATACTCCAGCTGGTCTCAAGTTAATATAACTTCCCACATAATTCTTTTTTTCTTTTTCCAGATTTTCTCCACCAATGCAGAGGAAATGAAAGTTCGAACACTCAAAATTTCATCTATAAAAAACCTTAACTCCTTTACCATTACCATCAGAACTTAACCAACCTCTCAACAACTTAATTTCAGCAATTGGAATCACTAGGCGGTCCATAATTTAGCTTTGGGGAAAAAAAAGTCATTGATGTCAAATAAGATTAAAACCAATTACCCAGTCATCACATTTCCTAGCTCACTTAGCAGTCAGCGAGCTCAATTCAAATTCTAACAAGTCTCAGCTATAAGACTTAACCAATGGCCCTTTGGGTTGTTAGCCACCACCAAAGACTTTTGGTAGGGTGGGAGATCAAGGGTTCAAATCTTGTCTTCCATCGCCGTGCCACTATATGTGGCTTCTCCTAAATCCATACGGATACGTAGTATTCCCGTCCAGTCCAATGGTGGTTCAGTTCCCGTCGATTTCTCTAGACCCCGTTGGACCTCTTCCCCTTCTCCTAGTGTAGGCTAGAGTAGGAGTAAGAGTAGGAATAGGCTAGGTTAGATGGTTGCATTTGATAAAAAAAAAAAAACCTGTAAGACTTGCCTGACCTATGTGATTATTGATTAATTGTTAAAAAATTGGTATTTTAATTAATTGATTGACATTTTGTCAATAACTGATTAGTGTCTCCTATTAATGATTATTGATTGGTATCTTCTGTTAATTAATATTTCAATCAATTAAATAATCAATAAAATCAATCAATTAGTCAAAGATATTACCCATAGTTGTGATTTATGGTAATATTTACTTGAAGGAAGAAACCCTAGGAATTTGATATTTACTTGTAAGGCTTCTTAGCCTAGCCTATAAATAGGTTGCGATAATCCACATATTATGTAGGATTCTTTTTGATTAAGCATAGGTTAGAAACTCTATTATTTTAAATCTACATTCTTTCTCCATTTATCTTATACTATTATACACAATAAGGCCACAATGGAGGAAGGAGGCATACTAGATTTAATTTCTACTTGATGACATTAGTAAGAGGTAATCTTGTTAATATTTCACTGCTTAGTACATGTAAGTGTACATTTTGTATAGCATGTTGTATCAGAGCCAACCTCTATCCATGTTCTTTAGCTTATAACTTCATGACTTATTAGCAATTTAATAAAAGTTATAGAGATTCGTATAAAGTTTAGACGAATCAAATCTAATTTGTAATAGGATCTGTGGTCTCATTTACTCAATAATTGAGAACAAATGGCTAATCCTATGTCATTCATATGATACTTTAGTTGGCTTTGCAATTCATTCATATTTGCTCCAATAATCCGATATGAATTGCAAATAAATTGAATATTTCTCGGACTTACATATTTGTGGTTGTAGGCATTTTATATATTGATACACACTGCTGATTGTTGTTATCAATATAATATAACAATCTAAAGAACATAGAAAGAGTTTGTTATTCGGCCATCAAGTATGCAACTCATTCGAATTTTACTTTCTTATGTCTATATGGGCTAGACATCTACATAATAGATATTGCTCGATTCGTTTTGCATGCCAGGTCCTATCTTGATTGTAGTGATATACTACAATAGTGCATGTGCCTATTTTATTTGTGGCATAATCTCAGGATGCTAACATGTTGCAGTAATCAAACAATTATATATTCAAGGAATTTATAATCCACTGAAGTCGTTCAGCAATAAAAAAATTAATATTATACTCCCTTGATCGCATTGAAAGTATCATGCTTTCCTTTTTGGTTTATCCCAAAATTAATGTCACTTACCACAATTGGCAATGAAAACTTTCCCCCTTTCCATCTCATGCCCTTAAATATGCCATATTCTTTTAATCTTTCGATAGGCCCCAAAAAACTACAAGAATTGCACTTGATATGCGTGAGTCCCATAGCAAGTGCAAACAATGGTTGTGCAAGATACTTTCCCAAAAAATAGTGGAGACATTCTTGAGGCATGGGTCCCATACGTCTTGTCACCACTCCATTTTCTTTCTGCCATTCAAAAAGTTATAATGCATAGAAATTGATTAAGGGTATTACTAGAACTTAGACCAAAATCATTTGAAATCTTGGCACTGTTGAAAATAAGTGCGAGACCCGAAGTGCGACAAATATTTCGGGACAGAGGGAGTATTAATCTGTACAAGGTGATTGGTTAACTTTATATGAATGGATTTGCATACTCATTGAATCTCTACTGACTTGTTTATATCATAAATATGAGATACATGTCTAGAAACATGATTTTTGATGTGAATCAAGACATGCCAACACCCAAGATTCAACTCCAAGATGTGTCGTTTAATTAGTATTGATGGCAAGGCTATAAATTGTCAAGTACCTTGCTGTTTGTTGGTCGTTTGTTAGTGTCTTTATTTTGGTCAGCTTACTTTCTAATTGGGCCGAAAGTATAGTTGATTAATTTAGTGGTTTAAGTAATTAATTTCAGTCCAAAGGTCGGCCATTGTCTTATAATGGCCGAAGTATTGCTACTTAATTAGGGAAGTCATTTAGTCCAAGTTACATTAGGTTTTGGAGTCCATGTAAGGCTATAAATAGCCTAGTCTTCTCTAATATTTTGGGTTAATCAGATTTGACAATAAACTTGTGAGTTTTATTCACTTTCTCTTGTCCAAGAGAGCTTCCTTTGAATACTTAAGAGTTTTCTTAAGTTATTCGATCCGAACTTATCAATCAAGTACCTCCTTGGTTGTGGCGTTCATCTACCTACAAATTTGGTTCGTTAATTCGATTGGTTACGGGTTGAGATAGTATTAATGTTGTTCGTAACTTCTAGAATTAATTAGGGTCAAGTTTTTCCACTGTCAAACCTTCGTGTTAGTCGTCTAGATCCGGGGCAAATTGATTCGCGGGTTTCGTCTTCGACGGAGTTCGTGTTACAACAATTTTACATTGATTATTGATTAATTTCAATATCAAATTTTATGCCTCTAAGTTTTTTGTTATTATTTGGAATTATGTAGTATATTGTGCACTACAAATATGTTCATTTATCTCATATTATGATTTAATTATATAGCGTCAACATTAATGTGATTGACTACATTAAGATTTCACAAAATTTCTTTACAAAGTTTTTTCTCTCGCATATCAATTGTTTAATGCATAAAATATTTTAATCACATAAATAATGGTGATTAAAATGAATGGGAACAAAAAGGAAATTCAAAATTTCTTTTGTTGAAATATAAATTATTTGACTATTTTGATGTCTTTATAAAGTCTAGCAAACTATGTGTCTAAGAGTAGCCACAGTATCTCAGGTATTTGTTGTACAAAAAATTTAATCACATATAATTCAATGAAATCAAAGACTCCTAGTCAACAAGTGTACTACATAATTTTTACGAATTTTGACAAGTGCTTATTTTACATGTTTTTGTGTGGTTAATTATGATTGTTTTGGTTTGTTTTTCTTCAAGTTTGCATAAAATAACTAAGGTTTAGTTGAATTTTGCATTTTATGGTTAAAGTGAGAAAAATTGTACTTCTATGAAGTTAAGTTGTTAAAACTTCATATTTTTGTAGGTTTTAATGATCCAATCATCAATGGAATGAAACCAGAAGCTATTTGGATGATTCTTGATGATTTGAAACTGATTTCAAGTGAACGTGAAGTGCAAAAGGATCAAAAGATGAAATGCAATCAAGTTTAAGAGTGAGAGGGATTGGTAGCCCTGACACATTTTACTATTTCAGCTATATCTTGAGTTACAAGTATCAGATTGAAATGATTTTTGAAACATTTTAAAGGTAAGATGCAGAGCTACATTTCTTATGGGAACATCTAAATCTAGTTCATATGTTTTCATGGTCAAAGAGCTGAAATTTGAAGTTGAATATGTTCCTTGGTGGATATGTTGAAATTGATTATTTTTGAGGAAATATATTAGTTGGTGATATTGGTATATTTGCATGTTGAAACTTGGGATTTTTGCAAAAAGTTAGAGCCAATATTGTTATGTGGTTGTGACTTAGCCAATTCATGTCAAAAGTACTAGAGTATCCTTTCTAATTCTTTTTATCTCCTTCGATATTAAGTATAGTGTGAAATCTAAGTATGGAGGAAGGTGTATAAATTTGAATTTGATAATTTCATGCTTGTTGATATGAGTTTATGCGCAAGGTAACTTGAGATGGTTATTGTATAAGCAAAAATTTGATTTTGGGAAACTTAATGTCTTATTGTGAGAACCCGAAAATTTTCACATTTTCAAGTATTATTTTTTTTCTGTGCCTATATTTATACTGTCCTTTGAAAATATTAAATGTTTTGTACATTTTAGAAGTAAGTACAATTTTTAAATCATTTTCCTAGTATAAGTTAGTGTACATAACTTGAAGTGCAATTGTTCGATGTGGGGCCCGCTAGTGCGATATAATTTTTCCGATTAGGTGATGAAATACTAAGTGATATTATTCTACATTGTGTTAGAAGATAATTGGAGGTTAGTTAGCTACTTGAATCATTGGAAGGAAGGAGATAAGCTTAGAAACTTCAAGAGGCCACATGTCATGTTTGGATTGGAGGTTGGACTTTGACCAAGAGAATTAACTTTCTTCAAAACCAAATTTTGACCAAAATTCCCTCATTTCTTTCCCTTGCCTTGGCCGAACTCTTGGAGAGAAAAACAAGAGAGAGAGCTCTTCCATTTCTAGCTTAAATCCTTGCTCAAATCTTGAGCTTTAACCAACCAAATTGAAAACTACACCATACAAGTGCTAGCTAAGAGAAATTGAAGGCCTTGGTGGAGTTGTTGTGGGAGGAGGAAGTCTAAGCTACCAACTTTCTTTGAGGTTTCAAGGTAAGATTGCTAAGAACACCCTTCTTTGGTTCCAATAGATGCTAATTAGTGGCCTATGGTGGCTTGCTAACATGATTAATGGATGATTTTGTGGATTAGTGGAGAGTTGGTTAGATTTCTGATTTATTGTGAATTTTCTGCCCTAATCTGATCAGTTCTGTTCGTCCATGATGGAGGCCGAATTGGCCTTAGCTCAAAACATGAAAGTTGTAGAGAATTAAGTGTAGATTATGGCTGTAAAATTTCAGCTCAATCGGAGCACGGTAGCCTGTGAAATGACTATTTTACCCCTGCTGCCCTGTTTCTGTCCGGAAATGATAATCAGCCCCTGTATTTGGCTCTTTTGGCTGGGAAGATTACTGAATTAGCTTTTGATGCCTTCTTAAGAATTGTATCCTTGTATCTTAGCTTTCATATGGCTTTGGAATCAACTGAATCGGAGTTTTGTGTGCTGAGTTATGTTGGAATATTTGGGCCTGGTTTTGGATGGCTGTAAAGCTTCAATTGGTTGCATTTTAAGGGTGTTTGATATCTTATAGTTTGTGTATGCAATTGTGGTTGAAAATTGTGAGATTGGTGGTTGGTTGTAGGATGGAAAAGTAAGGAAAAACAAGGGGAAATGCTGTCCGTTTATTTTCTTGAACTTGAGTGAATGGATATGAGATTGGAATGTAGTTTTGTGATGCATTAGACTTATTTTGCTTACTTTTCTTAGAGTAACTTAGTGCCACTTTAGTAGAGTTATATGAGCTGTTTCACTTGCACTTGTACATTTCGTTTTAACCATGATGCTTAGTTCTAAATGTTAGTTTTGAACTTCAAATACGTGTTCATTTTCGTCCCGAAACAAAAGGAGTGGCCTAGGGTTTCTCGGCCGCAAAACCTAATTTTAACGCGCAAGATTTTAAGTGTGAATTCAAGGTATTTGACTACCTTTTCCATATGATTTTTAACCAAAATACTTGTTATATATTAATTCTTTGCAAATGTGTTAGTTTTGAGCCAAAAACACGTTTTACGAAAAATGGAGAAATTCTACTGTTCACTATCCGGCCGCATATCCGGCCAAGTTCTGGCCGGATTCTGACGTGGCACTATTCCGAATTTTCCGATGAAATTTTCTAAAACTCTTTTGAGGTTAATTCTATGTTTGGTTTGAGAAAACCTTTAGTTACTCATTTCCTTTGATCAAAATGTACTCTTTCCACTTCTAAAATCATACTTTTACTTTGTATTAGTTTTATTCGGATTTCTTTGACTCACCCACATATTTGGATGATAGAACCATAATATTTTCTCATGATTGTTATTAGGGTTTCTTGGTGACCAAAGTTGATATCCGGAGGGATACTTTGGACGTAATTTTGCTTAATTAGGTGAGTGTTCTATATACGATTTGTTTTTAATGACTATGTGAATTGTTGTGACTATTTGGATTGTTGCCTTGTTATGTGATTGAGGTACGCTATATTTCCATTGACTACGTGGCTTGTTATGGTTATTTGAACTCTTAAATGTTTCAATGAATACTCAAAACGACTTTTCTAGGCGAGTGTGTACTTTATCGCACTCGACCTAAATGAACGTGAAATTTTCAATGATTGAGTGATTGAATGTTACTTGTGCATGAATGTAAGCCTTCGGGCTGAACTGGGCCCTTGCCCTTGGTTATTGGTCGACTCGAGCCAGAAGCGGACTCGGTCGGGCGATTAGTGACCCTGGGTGAATGTTGGTATACTCGAGTATGACCACGACGTTGGCGGAGCGAGGGGAATGAAATGAATGAACGAATGACATGAAAATGAAGGAGTTTTCACTTACAAACATGTTTTTAATGATCGGAGAAATAAGGACAATGTTGAACGAATGAATGAACGAATGAATGAACGAATGGCTCCTCGTGAGCCCGTATCCTTTTAATGAATGTGTTACAATTGCTTTATATTGTAAATGTTTTCGAGATTTCATGCTATTACGTGTTAAATGCCTTGTTTAATTGTTTGGTTATGTATATAGAACCTCGCTGGGCTTCTAACTCATTCCACGTCTTTTGTTTTCCTTAACAGGGGTTGCGAGCAAGGGCGAGAGACCTGTATAGTTTAGCCTTTGGTATTGTTTTGGCTTTTGATCTCGTTCTAGTGCTTGATTAGGGCTGGAATGTACTAAGAATTTAAAAGCTTATGTATATATGTGGGACTGTATTTTTGGTTGAGCTTGAGGTGAATGTAATTTTATGGTTCAAGATTGGGTTTCGTTTCCGCTTATTCTCGAGGCTTTATCTTACTTTCTTTGATGTGAGTGAACGAGTCCTGGCGAGAGCTGGGCAGGCGGTCCGCCGAACCCTTTGGTTCGCCTTAGGGTAAGGTGGGGCTGTCACACTTATAAAATGTAGTTTATTATGCCAAACTTTCTTTAAATTCATGAAGTATATTGTTCTAGGTTTATTTATGTAAGTTGTGTGATTGGTATGATTGATGAATGGAGACTTTTCTTGTAGTTTTTCCCTAAGTTCTAGTTTTTACAAGGGGAAAACCACATGAAAACCACTCAAACCTTTAATAATATGCATAAAGATATATGGTTAATTACTTGATTTAATCATTCATGTTAGAGATGATAAAGAGGTTAAAAAATAAGAAAAATATATAGACACTTAAGTATTAATTGTGTTTCATGAAAGTATAAATGCAAATAAAGACAATTTTGTTCTCATTAGTTGAATGACAATAAAGACCAATGTTGTTTATAAGAGAATGATTTAATACTTTGCTTTCATTGAGAAAAATGACTCAAAAGATAATATCAATTGTTGAGTGTTATAAGTTGTCATATATTTGATGAATTGATTAAAGTTTGTCAATTCATATTGTCAATATAGTAAGTTTCCAATTATACAAAAACATATGGAGAGTGAACAAAAAGTTTCTTTACAGGAGCTAAATATGTTCACATATAAATCAGTGATGTATTATTGCTCATTTAAAGAAAATTTATTTTTCTAAAACATTATTTTCTTATTACTTTAGAATTTTATTTTCAAATTAATTACTATTGAGTATGATTCTAAACCTCATTATCCAGTGATAGATTTCAAAAATAATAAAGTTATTCACTCTAAAGTTTTTAGTACCATCTTTTGAATTGAGCAATATACTGCACTTGACCACAATAACCACATTGGCAATAAGTATGTTTAATCACTAAGAGAAACTTCTTAAATTTTGGTATAGGAGATTGAGATACATCTCTATAAGAAAAGTAAAGAGTTGATAAATCATAAATCTTTAAAAAGTTTAGATTTATTAATTGTGGTATTTTAAGTAGACCGTATAAGTAGGTGGGCAGGGATGGGTTGGGTGATTTGGGGAGAGGGAATATAAATGAGAAATCTTGGATTCGAATCCTCCTATTTGCACTAAAAAAATAGACTGTATAAGTAGACCACTCAACCATTATGGATGTCATGAGATTTTTATTATAATACTAAAATTTTGTGAATTATTTTCTATTCTTCTGTGATTAGTTAGAGATACTTATTTATCTCATTACTAGAAACCACTAGTCGTGAGGACTAGTGATCCGGTAGTTGAACTCTCGCTTGGTAGACCAAGGTTCAAATCCCACCTAGCAATTATGATACTTTATCAATTTCTTTCAACATTATTTGGACAACATTTCAATTATGATATGGATGGAAATCAAGTTTAAGATATTATGTTAAGTTTTCATGAAGGTAATCAACCTATACATAAAAGAAGTTGGACAAAAGACATAAGGTTATCTTGCTAATTCCAAAAAATTTAAATTCTTTTATCTTTTACACTTCAAGAATTATTAGAATTGGAGATTTAAATTTCTTGAAAAACATGAACTAAATGGGAGTGTTTTGACTCAAGAATAGAGTTTGAAAAAGTAAGGATTTGTATTCAACTCCTTTGCATATGAAAAATTGATGGTTTTCTCAAAATAATTATTTAAATTATTTTAGATAAGCAATCAATTGAAAAACTCCTTGTCAAATAAATATATGAAGATAAATTCACCTTGAACCCATTGGTCAAGTTATCTTTGAAACAGTGGGAGGTAAATTGAAATTTGATTTTTCTAATTATTATTGTTAGGTTTATGAGTAAAAGATTATGTTGTACATTGATTTGAGAGATGAAGAAAGAGCAGTTAATATGTAAATAAGGACCTGAGATCTAATAGCTTAAGTTTTTGGGTTAAAGTTAGGTTTCAGACTTACATATTGGACTCTTTGATGGGCTCTCTCGAGATGTTTCTTCCTAACAAGTGATATCAGAACTCCATTGGGGTTCTAGTTAATTATTTGAGATTGAGTGGTTAGTGGTATACCATGGCTTTTGGAACTATACAGTTTCCGATTCAACCGTTTAATAGAACTACAAGTTTCACTCTTTGGCAAAGAAGAGTGAAAGATGTTCTAGTTCGGCAAGACTTGACAAAAGCGTTGAATGGAAATAACAAGAAGTTAGAGAGCATGAAGGATGATGAGTTTGAAGAGTTGGATGCAAGGTGTGCGAGCACGATTCGATTCTATGTGGCGGACAACATTATAAATAATGTGATAGATGAGGAAGATTTGACAATAGACCTCTATAAAAAATTAAAAAAGCTTTATTTGGCTAAAAGTTTATCCAATAAACTGCATTTGAAGTGGCAACTTTATACGCTAAAAATGGAGGAGGGTGGCAGCCTCGTGGATCATATGAATACGTTCAACGGAATTTTGGATCAAATCCAAAAAGTTGGTGTAGACATTGAGGAAGAAGATAAGGCCCTTTTACTTCTTACTTGAGTCTTTGATTCTTATGAAAGTGTCGTGACGACCCTATTGTATAGGAAAGATAAGCATTTGGAGGATTTTTCATTTGCATCTAAGGCAACATAGGAGCATAAGAGGCCTCTGGTAAATGGACTTGTTATGGCAGGGATTTATTTGTTCTCCAAAAAAGATAAGAAAATTAGTTTCAAAATCACTAAACTTCTGTTTGACCTATTTTCGGGGTTAAGGATCGACAAGGCTCTATAGTACCGATAGTGTTGGCTGACATTTTTGTTGCGTGTACCAATTGTTAAAAAATGTCAAAATTCTTCTATGGATCAAATCGAATCCTACATATCTGGGCCATAGAATATTTTTTAAAACAGTTGCCTGCTCCTGATGGTCTACCGTTGATTAGGTATAATTGGATAGCTACCCATCATAAAAGAGTTGATAAAAGCAATGTGCCAAGGAATGTATCAGAATGATTGGACTTTCTGAGGGTATTATCAGATCAGAAGATTAGATGGGTACTACATTGGACCGACTGTTTCAATCTTGCTCTGCGTATCAAATCATCAGATTTTATATCGCTATTGGGAACTCAAGGCATCATGGCATACACTCCGAAAAGGTTCCTCAGACAGTTAGGACGCGTTCAAGGAGCACCACTTACACATGATTTGACCAGTTTCACCATCATTTTTGACAAAGGGATTCGTCCAAACAAAATTTCGATGAAAATACCAATTATTGAAATTTGGGGAACATTGTCTAATGATGAGGATATCATTTATGTTCCACAACTTAAGCAGATGGCTTTAGTTACCCCACAATAAGAGGAGTGGTTCAGAGACTTTAATGCCTAGTAACCACCGATGAAACGTTCCGAAAAAGTCAAGAAATTAATGGCTATCATTGAGGTGAAGGACAGAGAAAATGCACAATTGAGGCAATCTGTGGAAGTGAACAGGGGTTTGGCAGAAAAGAATAAAAGACTTTGTGAAGAGATGTAAGAAAAATAATAGGAGTTGAAAAGAAAGTGTGGCAAGCTGTATGATCAAACCGAACACATGCAGAACCCCTATTCTAGAGAGTGAAAAAACGTTGTGGTAGATAGATTGATAAAGTTTAATAATCTTGTACGTAATCAGTTTTGAAAAATGATGTAGATGATGGATGAGATTTTGAAATTCATCAATGAAATGATGATTATCTTTTGTAAAATTATTTCTGAAATACAGGTTTTGTGAACAGATCTCATTTCAAAGGTGTTGTATCATACTAGACCGACCCTTGACAAAAAGGGCTCCCCATAGGACATGCATTCAAATTATTTAAATATTTCCTAACTCTTTTCTTTTTTTTTCTTTTTTTTTTCTTCTTTTGAAATAAAAGTTCGATAGGTCTAGTCAAGAATAAATTTCTGAACTAGTTTCTCATCTACTCTCTCAGGTATTCTTAAACATAGCTTCACAAAGGAGCCCCATCATCACTAGGTCTCGAAGTAGAGTCTTGAGACAGCCTGTAAACATAAGTTCAGTGCCAGAAACTTCTAAAAGATCTGCTATAGTTATGTCACCAAATTTCATAGTATTGGAAACTCAGTTAATTTAGGTGCTCGGTAAGTTCAATGAGTTGAGTGCTGAAATAATTGCACAACGGCGTGTAATTGATCAGTTGGTTGTAAGCAATAGTAGTGGTAGTGTCCCGAACGATCAAGAACCTGTTGATAATCACCCACCTGCACAAGACCATCAACCGCCCCACACATCCAATATCCAAACAACTTTCCTTCCACCTTTCACTAATTCTCTTGAAAATATCTTTACTCGATTGAATCCAGACATTTCCTATGTGCATCCGAATTATGCATTGATGATTCCAACCAATAGTTAAATCCCTCAAACCCATTCACAAATCAATCTGAATATTCCTCTCAACCCTCAGGGACCCCACTACCATATTACAGAACCTTTTATGTTGGATACTACCTCTCAAGGGAAGGGGGAGATGGAGGAACAATCCGCACCTATTGACAAGGACCTGTTGAAAAAGTTGGATCGATTTGATAAATTTATGAAAAAGAATGAAGGCTTGAGTAGGCATGGTGGGTTGGATTATGATGAAGTGTGTCTTTTTTTTTATATTTACCTGCCGTTGGGATTCAAAACCCCCAAATTCAATAAGTATGATGGAACTGAAAATCTTAAGACGCATCTCAAGATATTTGCCAACAAATTAGGTAAACCCGTGGATGATAAAATTTACCTATGCGTCTATTTTCAAAAAGTTAGGAGGGAGATATTTTGGACTGGTACTCAAATTTGAAACCTGGAAAGGTCAAAATCTGGTTGAATTTGTCAACAGTTTTTGTAAAGCAATATGAATTCAACTGTGAGTTGGCACCGACATGAACAACACTGGAGGGTACCAAGAGAAAGCCATCGGAAGATTACAGGATCTATGCAAAGTGGTGGAGAAAATTAACTGCCAAAGTGGAACCTCCTATGAATGAAGAGAAGATTGTTCATACTTTTATCAAAGCTCATGACCTACCCTACTTTGAAGAAAGTTTTCGCATGACTGGAAGTTTGTTTGCTGCTATTATTAGTAAGTTAGAGGAGTATGATGAATTTGTCAAGACAAAAAAGATTGTTAATGTATTGGTATTGAAGTTGCAGTTGGATGCCCTACAAAATCAAAACAACAATGGAAAAAAACTCCCGTTCAAAAAGAAAGAATGAGAAACTACTTTTATATGGGATCAAGGTCTATCCTTTAGACCTAGATTTCGAAACTATCCCACTTATTCTATCCTTTACCCACATTACCCTAACTCTCAATCGGTTTACCATACTACTACCCAATTCCATCATTCCCGGCCAAATCACTTGAATACCGCACCGTTACCTCCAACTTCACAACCTGTCTTTCAAAATAACCCTCATCCTATTTATCATTCTAGACCAATCCTGCAAAACAACAACCCTACTCAAAATCTTTTGCAAACCAGCGAAGTTCAAATTCAAAAGCAATTTCGAACCTTCACCAACTTAGACCGACCTATTGATCAATTGTATGAGCAATTAAAAGCAGTTGAAAAAATTGACACCATTCCTTTCAAACTCTATCTCAGAGGTCCTCCTACCGGTTATGATCCACAAGCAATCTGTACTTATCATTTTGAAAATTTAGATCATACCACTGTCAATTGTTGGGCTTTAAAATATAAGATTTATGGCATGATTGACGCTGGAGACATCCTTCTTAGAAGAAACGGAGAACAGGGACCAAATATCAGTAAAAATCCTTTACTTAAACATGGAAACATTGTAGGGGTTATCATCGTTGATGAAAATTTCATCAATCTCGTGCAGTACATCATAGATGAAATTGAGGTGTTTGGTGTAATGGAAACTGACCATATAAGAATGAGAAAGTTGCTGTCTGCTGAAGAGTTCATGACTAAGAGTATAAACGATATTGTTGAGGAAAAGTTGAAATCTCTTGTATACGAAAAAGAGGAGCCATTTGTAATAGAAGGAGAACCTTCCGAGATTAATAATTCTAAAACTCCTTTTATTCTGGATATGTCATCTTTTGAATGGGATATATCAGAACCTATTGTTCCCGAATTTTCGGAACAAATGCCAATCAACAACTTGCAAGAGATGTCATGCAATTATGAGAAGCCTATTCTATTGATTAGAGATAAGAAATATTTAAAGGGTATCTACTATTATCAGATCTGGGAGAATTGTGAAAAACCCTGAAATCGATGTTCAATCCAGAACCAAGGTTAATTCTCTGCTGCGCAAACCTCCTGTATTTGAAAAATGAAACTGTGGATTTTCTAAAGATGCTGAAGAGAAGTAAGTACAAAATAGTAGAGCAGTTGGATAGAATGCCTCCTTAAATTTCTTTTTTGAACCTGCTCTTGGTCTCTAAATTACATAGAGAAGCATTGTTCAAAATCTTGAACGAGACTCAAGTACCTAAAGATATCCTTGTGAATAATTTTTTTAACATTGTGGGGAATGTGCTTGCTACCAATCATATCGCCTTCTCCGATGATGATCTGACTGCATAAGGGATTAAGTATAACAGAGTCTTGTATATATCAGTAAACTGTAATAAAAAGTTATTGCCGAGAGTCTTAGTAGATATTGAGTCAGTATTGAATATTTGTCCATGGAACACTCTCACCAAATTTGGATTTCTTGACATCAAATTTCGCCCATCTGCAACTATGGTTAGAAGATTCGATGGTTAGAGGAGGGATTCTATGGGTGAAACCAATTTGGTATTAGAGATAGGTCCTGTTCAATTCCAAATTACTTGCCAAGTCATAGATTTTTCCAGTGTTTATAATATTTTGTTTGGAATGCCTTGGATACATGCTTCCAATTCAGTGCCATCTTCTCTACATTAAATGTTGAGATTTATTGTGAATGATCAGTTTATTACAGTGTTTGCTGAGGATGACTGTGTTATAATCGTTAATGCAAAATTCAAGGGTAAAAGTAGTAAAAGAACTCCAATTTTATCTAATCACATTGTTGATATCGTCTCAGTGGGATGGATATTCAGGAATAAGTTGCTGACTAAATCAGGTTTGCCAGAGGTCAATGTCATGATGGCTAAAGAGATGATCCAAGACGGAAATGAAAAAGGAAAAGGTCTTTGGACGAGAATTGCAAGGAACCAATAGAAATTTCGATGCAAAAAGATCTATTTGGACTGGGATTTCATCCAACTGCTAAGGATAGAAGAGAAATGGAAACTCGAAAACAAGCTGAAAAGGAGGGTAAGCAAACTATCCTATATGTCCCATCGCTATATCACACATTTTCTCGTCCATCAGAGGTGATTATGTCAGAAAAGAAGGATCCTGTTGAGAAAGTTGAAGTGGACTTATCTCAATTATTTGTCGGAGCTACTTGTGATAAGGAGCCATCAGAAAATTCAGAATTTTTGCCAATTTCTTAAGGAACCATTCAAAATTAGACTGCTGATTATCTTTCCTCTCGAAGAAAATTTCAATAAATTTAAGGGGATTATTTTTTGGTCTAGATTTATATCCGGTTAGAGTTGTAGTTTGGATCTTTTGTTAAAAAAATTACTTTTATTTTTTAGACCTTTATTTTCGTTTCAATTAATATAGCTTGTCTCATTCAAGAAAATTGTTGAAACGAAAATAAAGATTTGGATTAGATATGTCTTTAAATAGCAATCATATCTATATATTTGTCATTTTGTGAAGTTTCGATGAATTTTGAACTCAATAAAATGGAAAACTTCTCCTGCATTTTAAATTATTTTCTATTTATTTATTACGTATGTTCTATTCTATTTTCAGATGACCACAAATAAAACTGCAATCTCGATATTTCTCATGAACTTGAAATCATACAATCTGAAATTCAAAACGAAAGCGATAGCGAGGAAGAATATGAATCCATTTCAAGGGATGGATTCAGAACAATATGAAGAGGAATTCAAATCGAACTTGAAAGAAACAGAAATTGTCAATATTGGCACTGAGACGGAGGTTAAAGAAGTTAAAATTAGCATTCATTTGAATAAGAAGTAGATGGAGGAAATGATCTAATTCTTAATATTATTTCAAGATGTGTTTGCATGATCATACGATGATATATCATGGATCTCTAGAGATATAGTGGTTCACAAGTTGTCAACTGATCCAAAATTTTCACCTGTAAAGTAGAAACCACATACATTCAAACCAGAAACGAATCTCAAGATAAAGGAACAAATCGTGAAACAACTTAATGCCAGGATCATTGTGGTATTCCATTATTTTATTTGGCTCTCGAATTTTATGCCAGTGCTTAAGAAATTTGGGGAGGTGCAAGTATGTATTAATTATAGGGATTTGAAGAAGACAAGTTCGAAAGATGATTTTTCTTTGTCAAATATTCATATTCTTTTGGACAATACAGTTGGACACGAAATTGAATCTTTTAGTGATTATTTTGTTAGGTATCATCAGATTTTGATGGTAGAATAGGACAGAGAGAAAACTTCTTTTATTACCCCATAAGAAACTTTTTATTATCAAGTGATGTATTTTGGATTGAAAAATGCTGGAACTATATATCAGAGGACCATGACTACTCTGTTCCATGACATGCTCCACAAAGAGATTGAGGTTTATGTGGATGATATCATAATTAAATCTAAGAAGGTCGAGGACCATTTCATTGATTTAAAAAAGTTGTTTGAAAGGTTGAGAAGATATAATTTGAAATTGAACCCCATGAAGTGTGCTTTTGGAACTCCAGTCGGCAAATTATTGAATTTATTGTCAGCAAAAAGGGTATAGAGATAGATCCTGCGAAAATTAAAGCAATTCGAGATATGCCCATTTCAAAAAACTCAAAAAAATGTAAAGAGTTTTCATAGAAAGATAAATTTCATTGGTCGATTCAATGCACAGTTAACCTCCACCTGTGAGATTTTGTTCAAATTGTTGAAAAAGAATGCACCAATAGATTGGAATGAAGATTGTCGGTAAGTTTTTGATAAGATCAAGCATTACTTGTTAAATCCTCCGGTCTTAGTGCCACCTCAACAGGAAGACCTCTGATTATGTATTTATCTGTTCTTGATGAGGCTGTTGGATGCATTCTGGGGTAGCATGATGGATCTGGGAGGAGGAAACAAGTCATCTACTATTTGAATAAGAAATTTATAGCATACGAGGCTAACTATTCTTTCTTTGAAAGAAGTTATTGTGCTTTAGAGTGGACAGCTCTAAAATTGGGGCATTACTTATTCGGTCATACCACACACTTGATTTCTTGTTCTGATCCTCTAAAATACCTGTTGAAAAAATCGCTGCCCACAGAGTGTATGGTTAAATGGCAAATGATCCTTTCTGAATTTGACATTATCTTCACAACACAAAAGATAGTCAAGGGACAAGCCATAGCAGATCATTTCGCAGAAAATTCGAGAGAAGATAATTACCAGCCGTTGCACACCTACTTCCTTGATGAATAAATTTTGTTCATTGGAGCAGTTGAGGACATGAGTGAGCAATATCTGGGATGGAGATTATTCTTTGACGGTGCATCGAATTCTTTTGGAGGTGGAATTGGAGCAGTTTTGGTGTCGTCTAAAGGGAAACACTATTCTGCTATTGTCAAATTATGATTTCCTTGTATCAAAATCATACTTGATTTCTTGTTCTGATCCTCCAAAATACCTGTTGGAAAATTCGATGCCCACAAAACGTATGGCTAAATGGCAAATGATCCTTTCTGAATTCGACATTATCTTCACAACACAAAAGACAATCAAGGAACAAGTCATAGCAGATCATTTAGCAAAAAATTCGAGAGAAGATGATTACTAGCCGCTGCACACCTACTTCCTTGATGAATAAATTTTGTTCATTGGAGCAGTTTAGGACATGAGTGAGCAATATCCGGTCGAATTCTGTTGGAGTTGGAATTGGAACAGTTTTTGTGTCGTCTGAAGGAAAACACTATTCTGCTATTGTCATATTATGATTTCCTTGTACTAACAACATGGTTGAGTATGAAACTTGTATTTTTGGATTGAAAATGGCATTGGACATGGAGATCAAGGATCTGATAACGTTCAGTGATTTCGATTTGCTTGTGCATCAGACGCTTAAGCAGTGGGTAACTCGACAGTCGAAGATTATGTTGTATCATTGTAGCTTGCTTTGTTTGGCTAGTAAATTCAGGAATTTGAAGTTCAGACATATTCCCCATACCTGGAATGCCTTTGCTGATGCTTTAACCACTTTGTCTTCGAAGATCCAACATCCAGATGAGCTGATGATTGAACCTATACAGATTTAACTTCAAGATAGGTCGGCGTATTGTCTAACTATGGAAAGGGTTTCTGATGGTCACCTCTGGTACAATGACACTAAGGAATGTCATCAATTCTGTTGCAAAAGATTTCTTATGCAGAATGTCATCAAGACTCTTTTTGAATGGAGAAGTGCTATACAAGAAAACATCTAATTTGGATCTTCTGAAATATATCGATGAAGAGGAAGCCGATTATATGATGAAGTGTATAGTGGTGTTTGTGGACCACACATAAATAAACATATATTGGCCAAGAAAATCATGAGAACCGGGTACTTTTAGCTTACCATGGAGTATAACTATGTAGATTTTAATAGAAAGTATGTCAAATGTCAAATGCGTGGTGATGTTATACGTGCTCCTTCTACAAAATTGCATAGTATGATTGCTCTGTAGCCATGTTCGATCTAGGAAATGGATTTGATTGAAACTATTGATGCTCCTGCTTTGAATGGGCATCGATTCATTTTAGTGGCGATTGAATATTTCACTAAATGGGTTGAAGCCGCATTCTATAAGCATGTGACTAAGAAAGTGATGTCGAATTTCTTGAGAAATAATATCATCTGTCATTTTGCGGTACCGAAAATATTGATCTCTGATAATGCCAAGAATCTCAACAATGATATAATGAATGGATAATGTGAACAGTTCAAGATCAGACATTAAAATTCTGCTATTTATAGGTCTCAGATGAATGGAGTTATGGAAGTCATAAATAAGAACTTGAAAAATATCATTCGAAAGATGACAGAAGCACATCGAAATTGGCATCAAAAACTACCTTATGCATTGATGGCGTATAGAACAGCGATCAGGACTTCTACCAGAGCAACTCCTTACTCTCTTATATATAGAATGGAAGTAGTATTGCCTGCAGAAGTTGAAATCCCTTCCTTATGCATTCTGATGGAAGCTCAAATAGAAGAAGCTGAATGGGTTAGAGAACGCCATGAGCAGTTGTCTCTAATTGATGAAGAGAGGTTGAATGCCATCTGTCATGAATAATATTATCAGCGAAGAATGGCTCGTGCTTATAACAAAAAAGTTAAGCCTTGTTTGTTTGAAGTCGGAGATAAGATTTTAAAACGAATTCTTCCAATGCAAGAGGAGACTAAAGAAAAGTTTGCTCCCAATTAATAAGGATCATTCATTGTTAAAAAAGTGCTACCCAGGGGAGCGCTTATCCTTATGAAAATGGACGGATAAGTTTTTCTTCAACTAATAAATGCAGACATATGCAAAAAAATTTTCATTTGATTATAAAAAATTTTTCTTTAAAATTACTGCAAGAGATGGGTTTAAGGCAAGCTTTCTTTCCATTTTCCATTTGGATAGCTTATTCTTAGTTTTTCCCTTCTGATTTTTCAGAATAACTTATCCATTTTCCGCTTGGTAGCCTTTTAAGATCACTAACCCCATACTGGGGCAATTTTATTTCCTTGTAAAAAAAAGAAGGAAAAAGAGAAAAAAAAAAGAACAAGAAAAGAAAAAAAAGAGAGAAAGAGAAAGAAAAGAAAAAAAAAAGAGAAGTTCTATTAGAATTAAACTGGGGGCAATTTTTCATTTCTTATCAGCCTTACACTGGGGTAAAAAATTTTTGAAAGAATGCGATCCCAAAATTATTCCAAACCCATCATATGATCTACTTTCAAGTCCTAACCTTTCTTGTATACCCTATCTGATCCTAATTACAAGAGTCGAAATATTGCAGCCTCCTCTTTTGCAGTATTTTTTTAAAAAAAATTCTTATTCAATTGGCAAATATGTAAATATATCTTTTCTGAAATATGTCAGAGAAGATTGTCTCACTAATGCCACTAGTTGTCAAAATATGACTGAATTGATACAGTTGGCGTTAAAATTGTCATGTCTATATCTCAGGGTGAAAAAACCTGAAAAGACACCTTTTTAAAAAAAAGAAAAGAAAAGAAAAGAAAAAAAACAAAAAAAGAAAAGAAAAAATACAGAAAAAAAGGAAAACCAGTGGAGATATAACCTTAGTGAAAATCCGAAAGAGCATTAGGTAGGGTTTTGGAATACAAGAGAATCATAAACGGAGGACAAGATGCTGAGATATGAAAGTTGGTGACTATGTTGATTTGAGTTTCTTTCATACTGTTGTTCTTTCACCGACAATGAATTCCAAAATGGATGACGTCGAGGGGGTTAGATGGAGCATTTTTCTTCATCAAAAGCCGTTCTCTAAATATGTGTCTAGCTTTTAACCCTTGGACTTGTGTTCATAAATTCAACAATTTTGTTTTGCTATTCTATTTATGTATTTTATATCATTGTTTATTTCGTATTCGCATCATTGCATGATGAATAATATATTTTTTCAATAGTTTATATTTCTCATTTATTGGGTTTCATTCAAAAGACAATCCCCTATAATTTATCCCAAACGAGTCATGAAATTGAATGTCCTACGATAACAAAGCATGAATAATTGATATTAGAAAGTTGTAAAGATTCAGAAGGAGTTGTGGACCAAATCTAAGGGAGCGATTTGTCGATATTTAAACTCATGTTTATACGGTTCTCAAGACAAAGGGATCACATGGTGGTGGCAGTGTTTTCATCACAATTGTTTCCTTTTTCTTTTTGCAGGTGAAATTATGTGATACAACACTGGTTTGGTTAAGCAAAATTCGCACTAGGGCAAATTCTAAAAGGATTGAGTACCAAACTTGACTGTACATTTTCAAAAAAAAGAAAAGAAAAATCATCATTCCTTTTCTTTAAAGTTTGAAAATTCAAGAAGACTGTAAGTCCACCAAATTTGTCGTTGTTTTTTGAGCAACATGCATTTTAATCTTCCAGTTCGAAAGTATAGGACTTGCATTTTCATTTCTTCCACTAGTTATTTGGGCTCGGTTTAATCCCATCAATTATCTATATTTTGAGCATATTTTTTCATTCTCTTGCTAGGCATTTGGGCTTGGATTCAGTCCCACTGAACAGTCTAAATTCTTGACGATCAAATTTAATTTTCTGTTGGCGAGTATCAGTGTCGGCCGCACGCATCCTTATACCCCCTTCATGACAATCAAATTTAATTTCCTGTTGGTGAGTCTCAGCATTCGCCGTGCACCTTCTACCCCCTTCTTGACAAATCAAATTTAATTTTCTAATGGACGAGTCTGCAGCGTCCCACTGCACACCCTTCTATCCCTTCTTAACAAATTATTTAATTTCCTATTGGTGAGTCTCAGCCTCCACCACACACCCTTCTATCCCCCTTCTGAACAAATCATTTAATTTTCTGTTAGTGAGTCTTAGCATCCACCACACATCCCTTCTATCTCCCTTCTTGACAGTCTTTTAATTTCCGATTGGTGAGTCTCAGTGTCCACTGCGCACTCTTCTATCTCCCTTCTGGACAATCTTTTATTTCCTGTTGGTGAGTCTCAGCATATACCGCGCCACGCATTTTAATCCCCCTTCTTCACAATCTTTTAATTTCCTATTGGTGAGTCTCAGGCATATACTGCGGCACCATTTTATCCCCCTTCTTAAACAAACTCCATTTAATTTCCATATTGGTTTAGTCTCAGCCGTCGGCGCGCGGCGCCCCTTTATCTCCTTTCTTGATTGGTTGTTTAAGTAAATTGTGTTTTATCACCTCATTTGTGTTTCCCAATTAGAATTTCTGAGAGGTTCAGGAAACTTCTTTATATCTGTAGAGATCACTGGACGGGACACGCATCTATTTTATCATAGTTCATTCACATTTAAAACTACATTTAACCTGATTTCCATAGCGGGATACGTAGGCAACTCTAGCACTAGTTCAGTTGCATCTTTTACAACGTCATTGCATCATTTTGTCCAATAATTTTAACCAAGTGTTGGTTTGTTATTGTTTAGCTCAGGTGCAGTTAGAAGAAACAAGTAAACAATTTGGTGGCTACGTTTTATCTTGAGTTTCTTCAAAACTCTAGACAAAGAGGAGCAAACTGTGGACACCTAAGTTTTGTCAAATTTTAATGTTTTCTTTGGATTTTTATCTATCTAATGAGCTATTTATTTTCTTACATTTTTTTCTTTCTTTTCTTTTTTATTCTCTTCTTCTTCTATTTTTTAGGTTTATTTTAAGAAAAAAAAAAGAAGAAAAAATCACCCCTAATCATTTCTCTTTTACTAAGTACACTATTAACCTATTGTTGCAGCTCAATTTTTTTCAGTGATCTTTCTTGTCATTTGTAAAAAAAATCTATCATTTGATCAACCAAATTCACTAAATTTCTTTGGCTCTCTCGGATCTCTCTTTTCTCTCAAGGAAACAACACAACAACAAAAAAAGGCTCTCCATTTTTCCTCCCAACCTCACTTTTTTCCTCTCAACTCACAACACTATCACACACTACACAAAAAAAAGAAGAAGAAACTCTCTCGGCTCTCTCTTTCTTCCCCCTCGTAAATTCCACTACAATAACAAACACACCCACAGACACAAAATTCAACACAAAAGGGAGCAGACAAGATACGGTCAAGGCTTGGAAATTGCATCGCAAAAACCTTCAACCAAGGGATTGCCACCCTACATTGAGGTATTTTTTCCAATTTTGTTTAGCACATTATATCCAATGTTTCAGTGTTCAATTCCCTTTTGCCTTTGCTGGTTTCTTTTGTTGTTGGATTACTAAGTTCTGGGATGGCTCATGAAGAAAACATTAGGAAGAGAAGAATGAGATTTTGATATGTACGTGATGTTTAAAAAAATGTCTAAATGAAAATCGAATTAAAGGAGTGAATTTGGTGTGTATGTTTTTGCTAAGATAGATGGTCCTAACTAGCACAAGGCTTGGAAGATGTCTTGGTTCTTCAAATTTGGAGTTTTGTTTAAACTTAAAAAAGCTAGAAACGATTTTTCAAAAGGGTTAATTACATTTACCTCCCTTGAGATTTGACCAAATAACGAATCGATGCCTGAGATTTGGCCAAATAACAGTCCACCCCTTCTGAATAACCAGACATTTAACAATTACCCACCTGCTGTTAAGAGGCATTAGTTGATTCCACTTGACATCAGGAAAAAAGAAAACTTGGGATGACGAAATTGCCTTTATTGTGTCCAACTGTCATCAAGATTTGTTCAAGTTCCGAAATACCCTTTTCATTAAAAATATATATATAATATTGGGATTATAATTCTTTATCATCACATCCCAATCACGTGCACTTGCCTACCTTTATTTGTACAAAAAGAGAGAAGAAAAAGACTTCCCCATTTTTCCCTAAGTTTAAAGAGCAAAAACTTCAAGAGCCACAACAGCAACAAAACTTCGAGAGAATCAAGCTATTTATGTAAAAACCAACTTGCCACTACATCAGGGTAAGCATGTGCTGGTTCCGAATCATAATATAACGGTGAGTTAACATTGAAAGAGTTATTGTTTAGGGGTTGGGATTTAGGAATTTATGGAGTTGCCTCTAATTAAGACGGAATTTAAGGGTTCTTTTAATTATGAAATTATCATTCTTGGATTAATTTTCATGTATGTGTAATTTATTTGCTTTTGTTGGTATTTTGTTATTTCGTGGCCACATTTATGATATCTCAAGGTTTGTGGTTTATAAAATTACGATTTATGGTCTGTTAATAAGATGAAATTGAAGAGTTTAATTTAAAAATAATTTGCAAAGTAAAAACAATGAGTAATAATTTTGTAGTTGTTAGCAGTGAGCCTAATTGATTAGCTTTTAGTAAGTCTTATGAGGGTTAATTACATTTTGTAGGAATTATATTTTTTGTTACTTTAATGCCTGCTCTAATTGATTTTGGTTGCTGTTAATTTTTTTACATTTATAAGATGAGTTTTATTTTGTAGGAATGGCTTCATCAAGCAATAGCTCAAATATTGAAAATTTGAGATTTGAGAGCATAAGATGTGGTTGTGTCAAATAGCTTCAATTATGGTATCTCGAACACAAAAGAACCCCGGAAGGCTTTATTAGAATTGTAGTGTGCATGGATGGTTGAAGTGGGTTTTTGCCAAATTATGTTGTAGAGAATGAGGTCAACTATAACCCAAGATTTATGCCAAGGTGCAAGAGATGAATTTACTGAAGTGAACTATAACCCATGGCTGAGGAGAAATGGCAGATGGAGACCTTGGTGCAGCAAGTCATATGATCCAAAGAAATGGTGCAAATAAGGTGCTCTGGTCCATTTGGAGTTGGCTTGGGCATATTAAGATATTGGTAGCAATAAATCTTGTGAGAACCCGTAAAATTCCCTATTTTATATCATTTTATTCTATTTCTTTTCATACATTTTCTTTATTTTATTTTACCACCTTAATTTTCTAGACATTTTATAAGTGAATATAGTTTTTAAACCATTTTTCTGGTATAAGTTAGTTTGTGTTAATTTTGAAGTGTATTATGGACGTGGGACCCGCTAGTGCAGTAAATGCGGTAAAATTTTGTTTATTAGGTGAAGTTTTGTATACTGGGATATTATTTTTACAAGGTGCTATGAGCCAATTAGAGGTTAGCTAGATAGATTAGCCTTGGTAGACAAAAAGATTAGAACAAAACCTTAAAGGCGCCACGTGTCGCGGCCCTATTTGAAGTTGGACTTGACCAACCTTTCTTGCCTTTACTAAAACCTAATTTTGACCAAAATTTCTTCTCATTTTCATGGGCCTTAGCCGAATTTGGTGAGGAGAAAAACCAAGGGAGAGAGTTCATTTTCACTTCAATTTCTTGCTCAAATCTTGAGTTCCAACCATAACGTTTGCAAATCACTCCATAAAAGTGCTAGCCAAAGTAGTTTCCAAGGTGGTTGTGGAGTAAATTTGGGAGGAAGAAGACTAAGCTACCATCTTTCTTGTGGTTATAAGGTAACTTGCCAAGAAAATCCCTTTCTACTTCTAATACTAGTATACTTGTGGTTTGGAGTTGCAAATATGTAGTTTTATGAGTTATTGATGACTTGAGGTGGTGAGATGGGAAAATTTCAGTTTTATGGTGAATATTTTGCTCTTATTTGATGCTTGACCATTAGCCTTGGATTGATAGATTTTTATGTGTAATATTGAGCTTTTATATGATAGGTTTACTTGTTTACAAAGAATTTCAGCTTGTATGTATAAATTGCAGATTAGGGTTGAATCTGCCCTGTTTCTGACCTTCATATTTGTCCATGTTAGAGGCCCAATAGGTCTTTCTCAAAACATGAAAGTTGTAGGTAATGCAGTTAACTATCTGCCTGAAACATTTCAGCTCAATCAGATCACTGTATCATGTGAAATGACTAAAATACCCCTGACTGCCAAAAGCTTTATTTCAACAGACAGTTTTCTGTTTACTCTGAGATGACACATTTTGACCTGGAAAATGAACGAATTGGCTGTCAATATCTTCATAAGATTTGTAGGTCTATGTCTTAGCTTCGAAACAGAATAAAGTGTACCCCAATCCCAACAAGTGTAGCTTCAGTTGTGACAAAAATTCCTATAAGACGTCAAATCTGTTGTTTAGCTAGTTGCCTTTAAAATTGGTTTTCGGTCGCATTGCTAGACTTGTCTTGTAATTGTATGACTTTGAGTGTAGTTGAGGAGCTATTGTGTTAAAGTTTACTTATGTGTTGTATTGGGCTGAGTTGAGAAAAAAAAAATGAAGCCATAAATGGCTGGAATATAGCGAAATACAAAGGGCAATGCTATCCAAAATTCTAGGGCTACTTGATTCCTTTGAGTTCGGGTTGATTTGGCTCGAAAATGAAGGGCCTTTGGGGTTGTTTCATGTTTTTGAGACCAAACCGCTACCTTTTTACTCCAAAGCCACATTGTTATCTCCTTTACGCTAGTAGTTAACTTGTCTAGGGCCTACGACTTGTAGTCGGGCCTCATTTGTGCATTCCGTTTCCTGGGTTTCTGGGTGTGGGAACCCTAATTGTTTATCCTTGGTTGTTATTAGGACGCGACGGTGATCAAAGCCATCCTTTGGGAGGAAACTTTTGAAGTTATCCTTGCTTGAACTGGTGAGTGTACCACTTGCATGACTTGTTGTTTACTTGATTACTTGTACCTGCAATTCGTGACTTGAATGACTGTAATATCTGTTATTCTGGACGAGACGAGGGTGTACTTTATCGCACTCGTCTCTCTTGCCTGTATGACTATTTACTATATAAACTGGAATCTGTTACTGTGCATGACCTGATGTTGTTTGGCGGTGTATCCAACGACCTTCCTGTTAATCCTGAGCTCAACCCCAAGGGGAGTTAATGGAATCGAGCCAGCAAGGGCTTGGTCGAGGAAAATTGACAAACCCAATGGGAACTATTCTTGGGGAATCTTCGGGTATGGGAGACTCTAGATTCCCGGTATACTCGAGTATTACCCATTCTTGTTCTTGTTTGGCGTTCGGGCCCGGCAAGAGGTATGTTTGGTGAACGGGATTTGGCATATGAGGGGTATGTGTGTTTCATTAAACGTTGACGAGAGGTCAACGAAGTTTGGATCAAGTACTGCAACGGGAATTTGGCTCTTGAGAGCCATCTGTATCCCTTCTATTTGAGGTGTTTGTTCATTTCTTTATTTGGCATGTATATGATTGATTAAAAGGATGATCCATGATTCTTGACTGCTTGTATTTCTGCGTACCTCATAGAGCGTAAGCTCAACCCGTTACTTTTGTTTTCCTTACAGGAGCAAAATTTTGCAAACCATGATTTTGAAGAAAAGAGTAGAGCTAATTATATTTATAGTTTTGATTGAGCTCCTCTGTAATGGCAAAACCTAATTGGTACTTTGATCACTTGTGAATATTCCGACTTGTATTGCTAGTTAAACTTTTTGAAATCTTTCAATGTATATACATCTCAAAGTGTTTAACCATGTAAATTAAGTGTACTTGTTTGAGATGGTGCTTTTAATTTGGCTTTGGTGAACACTTCTGGTATTCGTTGGGGAATTTGGACAAGTGTGAAGTTTGATCGAGAAAAGAAAAATTTTGGCGGGAAAACTGTTCACAGAATCCGGCCGTATATCCGGCCAGTTCTTGGCCGGATATCTGGCCGGATTAGCAGGGGAATTTGAAAAAAAAAATTTGAAGTGCTCACTGCCTTGAATCCGGCCAGATTGTGACGCGGCCACAGCTTTTCATTTTAATTTTTCGTTTTCGTCCTTCATTCTTTGTTTCGTTGAAGCGTTTGATTGCATTACTATCATTCGAAATGGTTTGGACTTCGTGTGTTCGGCTTAGTAGTCCTGGCGAGAGTTGGGTAGGCGGTCCGTCGAACCCTCTGGTTCGCCTTAGGGGAAGGTGGGGCTAATCACAAATCTTGTCTTGTTGGCTGCATACTTGGTTTGCCCAACTTATAAACATGTTAAGAAGTTGAAAAAGTGGCATTGGCTTTTCTAGATTTTCACGGCACAATATGTGTTAGCTGATGGAAATGTCTTTTGTGTCTAGTTTAAAATGCTACAAAGACTTGTTGTAAATGTGCTTGGATGAAATGGAACCTCTAATGTTATTTCAGTGGTATAACGTTGGTTGTTTCGAGTTGTTTATAGTCTACTTCATTTCCATGCAATTTTAAAAAAAGAATCCTGTGACAGCCCCAACCTCTCCCTAGGGCGTACCCTAGGGTATTAGCGGACTGCCTGCCCAACTCTCGCCAGGACTACTAAACGGTCACACACGCGAAACCAAGTGCAAAAGACCTTTAGATAGGGCAATTACATACATTCCCAACATATAATATTCATTACACATGAAGGACCATTTAACATACACATGTTGCCAAAAGTCACAATCCAAAAGGGGATATTCAAATAAGATACATTCAGGGTTTCTACTGGCCGAGGAGCTAAATAAAGAAACAAAACTATTTCACTAGCTCAACTCGCTTCTCAAAATCAGGTAATTCCCAAAAGTTTGCCTGTAAGGAAAACAAAGGTAACGGGGGTGAGCCTTTCGCCCAATGAGGTAACTAACAATCATGCAGCCCCAAATTCACAAGTAACTAAGCTCAGTATACACAATCAATCGCACATAGAATAAAAGTGCCGTAACAAAGTTCAAATAAAAGGATACGGGTGGCTCTCAGGAGCCAGTTTCCCCATTTCAGTTCTTGTTCGCATCCCCGTTGACCCTCCGTCAACGCTTAAAGAAAGTAACATGACCGTAGACCCCACTTTACTCCCAGTACCTTCCACCGTACATTCCCCTTACCGGGCCCGAACACCTCACAGTGATTAAGAAGGTAATACTCGAGTATACCGTAGGGTCGAGGAGATACACTCCACTCGACAACCAGTGACCCTATGGTTGTTACCTAGTCGACCGGCCCTTGCTGGCTCGACTCGAGTAACTTCCACTAGGGCTTGAGCTCAGTGATCACAGTACAGTGGTAGGGCGCATGCCCATGGTTCAAATCATACACAGTGCAATTTCTCAAGTATATCGGAAAGCAGTTATACAAGTAAGAGAATGAGAGCGGTAAAGTACACTCTCATCTCATGCACAGTTCACAATCACTTAGTTCACAGTTTCAAGGACAAATAACCACTTAGGCATTTAAATCATGCCAATAGTACACTCACCACTTCAGTTAAGCAAATTCACAGATTTCCGTCCGGCGGACGCCTTGGATCACCCACACGTCCTATATAATCAAGAAAAATGCAATTGAAACTCAAATACGGGTCGAGTACCTCTTAAGTGGATCGCTAAAGCAAAATTCAATTATAGATTCAATTATAGTTCAAAATGGAAAATACATCGAATTTAGGGTTAAAAGTTCAAGAAAACCCTAAAGCTTTTCACATTTACCCATTCTTAACCCAGATTCACAAACCCTAATTTCTCGGAAATCGGACAGCATTTCCCCTAAATTTCAGCATTTCCGCCCTACAAAAAAATCACACAATTCATCCAATCCCACCACAATTTCATATACCAACCAAAGGCTAGTAACTGCACACTATTAGGGTCACAATACCCTTCAATCATAGCCAATTACAAGCTCAATAAGTAACCATAAGAAAGCCCCAAATTGAAAAACCCTCAAGCTGAAATTTCCATAGAAAGCTGAAATTTTCCGCACAAAGCTGAAATTTTCCGCAATTCGCTACAATTAACGCATAACAACTCCAAATCACACCATAATAAACCATCAATTCAAGCCAACTATGATCATCATATGAAAACAGAAAATTCCCAAGAAAAATAATAAATTCACCTAACTTCACTTTAATCCACAAAATATTCCATAAAACAAGCCTCCTTAATCATTATAAGCCACTAATTTGCCATTATTATGGACAAAAGTTGAGTTCCAAGCAAAAATACCTTAACCTCAAGAAAGATAGCAACTTAGAGCTTTCCTTTGCAAAATCACTCCACAAGCACCTTCAATCTCACTTAATAAGCGATTTCTACGGAGGAATTCGGATTTTTATCGGTTGGTTTTCAAGATTTGGACAAGAAATTGAAGCCAATGGTTGAAACTCTCTCTCTTTTCTTTCCCTTCAAGTTTTGGCCAAGAGGATGCTAAAATGAAGATGATTTTGGTCAAAATTAGCTTTTGGTAAAGTTAAGGAAAAGTTAGGCAAAACTTGGCCCAATCCCGTCGCGACACGTGGCACTTTTTGGATTTCTATCTTATCCTTTAGCTTGCTAATTACCAAATATCTAACCAACCTCTAATTATCTCTTAGCACCCAGTAATTAAATGCCTTACTGCACAACTTAACCTAATTGGCCGAATTTCTCTCACTTAACGCACTAGCGGGTCCCACATCCGCTATTCGCTCAATTTTTTCTTGTGAACTCACTTATACTAGAAAAATGACTTAAAACCTATATTTACTTATAAAATATATGTAAAAATGAATATAATAAAGAAAATATAGAAATTGTGTGCACGCAAATCAATAAAACCCTAAAACCAGATTTTTTTTTCCGAGTTCTCACAATCCCGCTACATTATAATGCAAGTGTGTCGTCAACTATATTACAATTGCTGGAGCATTACAAGTCTGCAAACCATTGTAAATTGCTGCCTAAACAATCAAAAGAAAGTCACTACATACACCTTAACGTTTCATCATCTGCTATCGTTTCCACTGTTGCAAAAGCTAACACCAAAGCTGTACAGCTGGGCCTTTACCATTTGCACATACACTTCAGAATTAGAGACTTGTGCTACAATCATTCCCTCTTTTAGCTGGGCTGCGGCAAAACAAACAAAAAGAACAAAAGAGCTAGTAAAAGCAAACAGAGAAACAATGATAACTTAGTTCCATTGTGCTGTGAATCATCAAAAGAACAAAAAGACCATACACTAGTCACAAAGTTTTATCAGTATCAGCACCACATATGTGCTATGAACCATCAACAGAACAAAAAGACCATACCATGGCCATAAAGTCTATTAAGTACAAGCACAACAGACTGAGAAGTTTCATAGTACTAATGAAGATCAGAATCCTAATTGTCTTCATTTGCAACCATGTCAACAAAAAGCATATTAAACAAATCCTGAAGGCTAGAACATTGCATATTTGTATTGAGAATTTTTTTCAGAAGTTGCTGGCAATGTTGATGTAGGCCCTGGTTGTGCTGAAGTAGGAATAGATCCTGATACTGACCCTTCATTGTTGTTGCTAGCAACTGATCTTCTTCCAATGACCATAGCAGCAAGATTTTTGCCCAGTAGATTTGAAGCTCTTGAACTCCCAAACATTTCTTCAGGTGTTTGAGATAAAGCAATATTTCTAGTATTGCTTTCTCCCTACAATTTCATGCATGTTTATAGTTAGCAAAATCTACAAATATTAGAGTTTGAGTACATGAAATATAATAGTCACCTGAGAGACTTGAATGGGTGGCTGTGTACTTCCAGCAGGTAGAGTAATTGATTATTGTGTGGGGCAATAAGTAGATGTTGGTCTGCTAGTTCCAGCAGATACACGAGGTTCCATTCCACTAGTCTAACCAAGTAACTTCGGTAAGAATGAAAACAAGGTTAGAAAATGCTTAAGATTACATTTAACAATAAGAGGAATGTAAGAGTTTGAATAGTGCACTCCACCTTTCTTCTCTTGAAATTGCCTTTTCTATCCCTCTTTGGACCCCCTTCACAAGCTCTTTTATTGTGCCCAAATTGTTGACACAAACTACACTTTAGCGTGGATGATCTTTTTCCTTGGCCTACAGCTCCTTGCTCCCTTCTCCGGGCCTTTCTTGGCCTGCCAGCTTTTCTTCTAAATACTGGTGGTAGTACTTTTGAAGGATTCACTTCAATAGGTGGCCAAAACTTTACATCTGGGATTGGATGAATGACTTCATTGTATGCTTTTATGTAAAATTCTTTTGTCTTGCTAAAATCACAATAACTTTCCAAATCTGCTCTCTTGTTAATAAGAACAGCTGTTGCATGCTTGCATGGTATTCCAAACAAGTTCCATACCTTGCAATCACATGTTCTCTCATTGATGTTCACAATGTAAGAAACATTACAATCCTTCACTTGGAATTCGTTACCACTTACAAGTAGTATAGTGCACTTTTTACATTCATTAGCAAGTACATTAAGTTTGTTTTTCACATTTGGAACCACATTATTTTTAAAAAGACAGCCTTTTTCAAATCTTTTTAGCAGCCTACTCATCAACTTAGATCGAATATTGTCCAGCAATGTTAACACATTCTTACCCCTTAGATCTCCTACCCAATGATTGAAAGATTCAGCAATGTTGTTTGTGATGTAATCATTCTTCAAATCTTTGGGGAAAGCATGCCTAGACCATTCGTGAGCTGCAGGTTTTAAATCCTTAATTTTAGCCATAGCCTCCTTAAAGTTTACTTCAGTGTAAGCCCTGGAAGCTTGCCAAAATAATTACCTAAGCATAACTCCTGGAAAATGGCCTCTAAAATCGCTATATATATGCCTGCAACACTTTCTGTTCACTGCCCATGGTACCTTAGAGTTAATGGCTTCAATCAGTCCCTACAAACACCAAAAAATACATGTGTTAAAAGCCCAAATTCAGTGATTGATTAATTGAATGAATTGTTAAGATCTTACCTTTTGCCTATCAGTCATGAAAGTCCAAGGCCTATCCCTTGGAAAGTCATCAAGCATTGTAGCTAACCATTCAAAGAAAAACAAGATCTTACCTTTTGCCTATCAGTTATGAAAGTCCAAGGCCTATCCCTTGGAAAGTCATCAAGCATTGCAGCTAACCATTCAAAGAAAAACATCCAGCTTTCTTTATTCTCACTCTCAACAATGGATATTTTGTCCCTTTCAACATCTTCTTTAAATTTAGGTTTACATCCATATAGGAAACATTCAAATGTGATAAATTTAAGGGTTAGATTAGGAAAATTTTTTATTAAATCTCGCAACCGGTTTAGACTAGGTTGAAAGGATGCTTTAGGCTTGAATCAATCGAACCTTTGCCTTCCATTTCTTCAACCATGACTCCCAAACTTATTTTCTCTTGTTTTCAAAGATCTAAAATTGTCAAAAAGGGTTTATTTTTATTTTATTTTTATTTAAATTTTGTTAACAACATTTTGGGTGACTTGGTACATCCAAACTCAATATCAAGTGGCAACTCTTATTTTTCTTAAAAACCCTTTTTAGACTAAATTTTGGGCCCAAACTGTCACATTCTTTAAAATCCCATTTTAGGCCCTTTTCACTTATTTTTAAATAAAAAACCACATCTTTTGTGAACACCCTTTTCATCCCGTAAAATAGGGCGTGATAGTGCGGATCTGATTGTGAAGTCCGACAAGAATGCCTTGACTTTAAACTTGAAGTAGAGTTTAGAAAACCACAATTTGAGTTGAAGGTTAGGCACAAGTTTTCCAATTTTAGAGTTTTTAGATATGTGTTGGTAGAATGTTTGGTCAGAGAGGGATATGAAACTGATTGGGTAAAAAACTGCTCAAAAAAAATCATTGCCAAGTGTGCAAAGGGCTGTTCCTGGAGGATTCGTACAACACCAATCCAAGGTGAAACTACCTTTCAGATTAAATCATTGAAGGTTAGCATGTTTGTGCTAGACATTACAACAACAAGCATGCATCAGCCAAGTATTTGAGCATGATGTACCAAGACAAGATAAGACGTGACTCGAAGTGTGGCTTGACTGGATTTCAGAATGATGTTAGAAGAGATTGAATGATTAATGTGTCCATTGCCAAGATACGCAAAGCAAAGAGAAAGGCTAAAGATGAGATGCTTGGCACAGACATGGAGCAATATCACCACCTTTGGAGTTATGTAGCTACAATCCGAGAGGCAAATCCTGGTAACACTATCAAGATTAAGCTTGATATGCCTGCCGATGGTTCGCAAGCGACATTTGAAAGATTGTATTACTATCTTCATGCCTGCAAACAGCGGTTCCTCCATGACTGCAGACCAATAATTGGTCTTCATGAGTGCTTTTTGAAATTTGCATTTGGCGGTCAGTTGTTGTCAGCAATTGGTAGAGATGGCAACGACAACATGGTTCCAATAGCAGTAGCAGTGGTAGAAATGGAGAGGTATGACTCATGGAAGTGGTTCCTGGAACTATTAATGGCTGATCTGGGACTGGGTATGGAAAACATACCCTGGACATTTATCTCAAATAGACAAAAGGAGCTGGTCCATGTAGTGAACTAGTTATTTCTAAATTCTGAACACAAGTTTTGTCACGCCCCAAATCTGAGTCCCTGGACTGGATTTGCACCGTGGCACACTGTATCTATAAGATCTTACTCCCATAAATACAAGACGTCATAGTTATAACTTAAAAAATTTTACTAAAATTTAAAACTTACAAATACTAATGAAATACATACACTTCACTAAGGGTCCGTTTGTTTCAACTGAAAATATTTTCCAGATTTTCCTATGTTTGGTAACTAATTAAGTTTGGAAAATTTTTTTAGGTAAAATATTTTACCAAAATCGGTGGAAAACAACTTCCGTTTGCGAGTTACTGAAGTAGATGGGACGCGCTCCTCATCTTGCATCTATCAAAACAAAATGAAATAGGAGCTAGAGTCATCTCATCCAAAAAATAGAAACCATGATTCAGGTGAAAGCCATCATCTTCATCGGCCCGACAATGTCTTCGACCTCGACAAGATGTGATAACACCTAATCTCTATTAGGCTTTATTATTTGAAAGAAAATCTCTACAAATGTCTCCCTGGTTTTGGAGATTTTATGAATTTAAGATGATGATTTCAAAACTTTTACATTTGAGAGTTTGAGGATTTAAGATGATGAATTCAAAATCTTTTACATTTTTTTAATATATAATTTTCTTTTCAATAATACTATTGGAATTTAATGGTTTGGTAAACATTGATTGCTCTGAGCTTGGGTTTCTGTAGTTCTCAGCTTATATCCAATGAATTTTGTTGAAATTTTTAGAATTTTGGTGATTTTATGTGAAATTCCGTTTTGGTGGTGGCTTATAATGGAATTGGGCTATTTCTCCATGAACAAACCATTCTTAGTATTTAACAAACACAACATGATCTGCAGTCTAACTAAGCTATGTTTCATGATGTTTCCAAGAATAAGATTTTGATTGCTTAAAGTAGGGGAGAAAATACCTAAAATAAAAATGAGAGGAGAAAATGCTCACACACTAGCTTTATATTTTCGTTTCATTTATGGACCTTTTGTGGTTTAATTCTTTGTTTTCTCATATTAATCCTTGACAATTTGTTGTGTGCACGTTTATGCTTGGAACTTGAACTATACCTTTAAGTTGTGGGAGAACTTATGTTAAGATTAACACCTGTATTAATCTTGACAATGTGAAATATAAGTATATAATCATCAATGGATTAGGGATTGTTGGTTGCTTCACTGTTGGAACTAATGGAATTATTTGACCACTTCATTTCTTTTTTGGTCTGTAACGTATATATACTTTTATAGTGATGGTTCTTGCTACAATGCAACACTAGGCTAATGGTCTTTCAGTAGCGATTGTTCATTAGCTATTCTTTGATATTGTACCTATGTGTTTCTTGAGTCACAATTCTTCAGGTGTGATTTTCAGTGCTCAATTGAATGGGGTATGCATGAGTAAGACATTTAACTGCTGATTTTAGTTAATCGTGTTCGATCGGTTCATTTATTCTTCACTTTATTATTACCATAGAATGCTGATTAGACTTGTGTGTTTTTCTTTTTTTTTTGGTTACAGATGTTTCTTTCTTCATGATAAACTAGGCAACTTCTTTGAAATGAGCAAGTTAATCAATTTAGGCATAGTTATTAAACCCGACCCGGGAGGGAATCCGGTGAAGGAGGTGGATCAACGGGTCACTGGTTCAACCAGTGGGTGAGTGGTTGAACCAGTGGGTCACTAAATATATTTAAATATTTTGTTTTATAATTTTTTGATATAAAATATATGATATAAATTGTAATAAACAATGTCATAGCAAATGTTCATTTAATTTAATTTGTTATAGAATAATTAATTCATATAAGAATCAATAAAACATAAATTTATTTAATAATCCACCAAATTTCAAGTGTAAATTTTATCTATATTTAGTGTAATTATCTAGCTTATTTACGAAATTTAAGTGCAAAAAATTATTAAAAATAATATTTATCTTTAAAATGAAGGGAGAACTGCACCAATCGTCCCTTACATATCACAGATGTGAAAATTTAGTCCCTCAGAAAAAAAATGATCAATTTTAGTTTCTAACAAATAAAAAATGATCACCTTTAATCCATTTTCACTGTTCCGAACAAATTTTGGCCGGAACTCACTGGGCCCACATTCAATACCCAATTTTTAAAGGGCAAAAAGTGGCAAATCACCTCACTAAACTTGGACAAGAAAGAGGAAAACTCTCTCTCTCTCTCCCTCTCTCTCTCTCTCTCTCTCGTGCTGGAGGAGATTCAGACTACTAAAAATTTTCCCATTCGTCAAATCATGAAGTTTTCTTGTCTTTCTTGGACTCCCCATATCTACCTTTGTTTGGAAGTGGAAGATTCAAGGAAAAAGGGTGAGAAGCGAATATATCTCCTATATTTATTATTTCCTCTTCCTCCCTAGCTAATAATAGTACGTTTTTCCCTCTTGTCTTTCCAATCAATTTCTTCCTCTATCTGGTAATGTGAGGCTTCACTTTTTTTTTTTTTTGGTTCAGCACATAACTTCTTATTTAACATTCTCTACCTTTTTCAATCCGTATCTCCTTTTCGTATGTTTTTGCAGAAGTTTATGGAGTATTAAATTTCATCTTCTTTTTTTTATTCCTTTCTTCTTCCAGAGGTGCCCCACAAGCTTGAAACTTGAAATCCATCTCTGTTGATTAGTCGTCCCCTGATCTGAGGTAAGAAGTAAGAATCCACTTCTCTGTTTCTGTGTAACAGTAGTTTCCTCAGTTTAATATGCATACAAAATGAATCTTTTTATTCTACCCCTGTAAGTTAATTACTTAAAAAATTAATTTGGTCCCCTGTAATCTTGTTTCGACACGGTACTTGGTAACAAGGTCATCATCTAAACTTGGTAAATCGTATGCCTGCAGTAATGGTAATGGTGCTTGCTCCAACACTAAAATTTGTTTTATCTGCTTCCTTGATCATCTTCATCTCATTAAGTTCAGTCCTTTCTTTATGATTTCCCTGCATATTCGTTTAATCCAGCACAGTGGAATACGCGAATGCTATACTGTTTAAATTGCTAGGTATTAAGATTTTGGGTTGAGATGAATTGCAAATAATGGTGGGTTAATTTTTGTGGTTTTTAATGAATGTTTAACTAAAGTTTTGCACAATTGGTTCCTTGCATAATTGGTCAACCGTAATTTGCCACTTTTACCCTTTAAAAATTGGGTATTGAATGTGGGCCCAGTGAGTTCCGGCCAAAATTTGTTCGGAACAGTGAAAATGGATTAAAGGTGATCATTTTTTATTTGTTAGGAACTAAAACTGATCATTTTTGTTCTGAGGGACTAAATTTTCACATCTGTGATATGTGAGGGATGATTGGTGCAGTTCTCCCTAAAATGAATTATGTAATATGTTATTTTTTAAATTCATTTTATAAGTTATAGAGTTTGGGGGGTCATAAATTTTTATTAAAAGATTCCAAATAAATTTGTTTTAGAGAAATTTTTTTTTAAAAAAAGATAGAATTGACAAAACATTTGTATATTATAAGAAAGCTACTATATTAACATATGGAGAAGTAGTTTGGTGGTAAGCATATCATAGCTTTAGCTAGAGATTTGAGGTTCGAATCTCAGCAAAGCCAATAAATTTTTTCCCTCAAAACCCGATTCATGGACAAAACCGGTCGGGTTTCCGGTTTAATCCGGTCCAATCGCCGGGTCGTTGACTAGTCAATGGTCTACATGCTGAAACGATCCAATCTAAAACCCACCCCGACCCAATGGCCGGTTTGACCGCCGGGCCAGACCGGGTTTAATAACTATGAATTCAGGTTCTTTTTTAAATTATTAAGTGCGTATGATGTGATCCAAGCACTTGTACATCATGAAAAGTACTAGTGGATTGTGGTTGATAACTTGCATACAATAGCATACGTTTGGAATGATTTGGGCAATAAAATAGAAGCTAGATATTGGAATGAAAAAAATATGACAAAATGTAATATTTTAATAGATATAGGAGTTAATGGAAACAACTTTTTCTTCTTGAAGATGTGACACTCACCCTTGTAGAAGTCAATGATTCCAGTTCATTTTTATTGCAGGACAAGCAGAAGTTCCAGGTGCAGTTTATGTGGCTTCTATTTCTCAAAGCACAAAGAGCTCTAGGATGTATTCCTTGATTAGCCATGGGTTTGTTGGCAATGTGTTGTTTAGTCAAGAAACATATTGGCCATTTCGATGCAACACATGAAGATTACAATCACAAAGAGAGGTTGTATAAGTTTTTAAAAACCTTTCCTGCTATTTCACCGGTGGCTTTGGTCATTGAAATCGTTGCTTATTCCAAGAATTGGATTGGAGTTTGATTCTTCCTTGGGAGGTTCATGGGGTTGTTCAATGGCCTTATATGGCCTGGTTGTCCTTAAGATTTGATTATGCTGCTGCACCCTTGCTATTAATGCTTTCCAAGTTTTGCATTGTACCTTCAAAAAGAGTCATTGGATCAACTAGTGCTTTGTCTTGGATGTTTCTAGACTAAGGTCAAGAAGTTGATGCTAATAGTATGAAAAGCATATCACATTGAGGATGACTCTAGTTTTCCAACGGTTCTTGCACGGAATCCATGTGCAATGGTAAAAGGAACAATCTTAAATGCAGATTATATAGTTGCAGTAAAGCCTTTGAAATCTATAAGAACTGCCAAATGAATGATTGACTTGCTCATTCTAATGTTTCTTTTTGGTGTGGGAAAATGTGCTGCCATAGAAGCTTATCTTATTTTGTGTTATCTTTTTCTGCAACTTGATCTTTTTGCAATTACTAACTATTAAAACAAAACCTTGTAGTGTGCGACTAGTCAACTAGCTTTCTATAATGGGCTCTATATCTTGTCTAATGCCTTTTTCTTTTTCTTTTTTCTGTGTTTCCTTAAATTTACCATTTATGCATTGGAAGTTGAATTACCCATTTCTGAGTATTTATGAATGTTATGTTATGACAAGTCATAAAATTCATAATTTTCATGATCTAGTTGCAGTGATCATTTTTCCACCAGTTTCTTCTTCTTTTTTTAATCATTTTTGGTTATTAAACAAGTTTTTTTGGCTCTTGACAAATAAGCATGAGAAGTATATAGATAAAAAAAAGTTTACACAAACAAGAAAAAAAGGCAAGGAAAAAATATAAGACAAACTTTCAAGTAAGTAATATGTAGTCCAGCAAAGCTTTTTAAGAATGGTAAATCCAGGATCACTCAATTTTGATAGAAATGAATATATGGTTATAGTGGATAGAAAAATAAAAAAATTACAAAAAGTTATAACGGATAGAAAGTAAAAGCGATTGGCAAAGAGAATAACATTTAAAGGTAGGAAAACATCAAAAATGAATTTGGAAAATATTTTCACTATACTAACCAAACACTTGAAAATTATGGTGAAGGAAATGGTTTTCCAGGAAAATAGCTTCCATGGAAAATATTTTCTTACGTCCAACCAAACAGACCCTAAGTGAAACTTGATTTCAAGCCATTCTCTTTCTTGACCTTAATCACGTCTTCAAAAAATTCCTTTAATTGTTCTACTAGAGTTATTCCCTTGGTGATGACATATACTTCCTTCATTTTGTCTTTGCATTTGAATGATGAAGCCTCACATTTTTTCTGTTCCTTGAATTTCATGTGACTTCCTTTAGGGACACGATCTTTCTAGTTGAGAAACTGAGCAATAATAGCATCCTGGTCCTTGATATGTTTCATCATTGTTTCCATCATCTTAGATATGTTCAGGACTTGCTCTTCCAGACTTGCAGTGTTTGTTACCATAGCAGTAGAGCTGTTAAACAAGCCGAGTCGAGATCGAGCATACGACAATCAAGCTCGACTCGAACCTCTAATCGAGCTAGCTCGAGCTCGCTCGATTAATAATTCGAGCCTCACAAGGCGTTCGAGATCGACTCGATGCACTGGATAGAAAACTCGAGCTCGGGCTCGAACTCGAGTACCAAATCGAGTCGAGCCTATCGAGCTCGAGGCTCGAGCTCGAACTCGAGTGGATCTCGAGCCGAGCTTTTCGAGCTCGAAGCTCGAGCTCGAACTCGAGTGGATCTCGAGTCGAGCTTTTCGAGCTCAAAGCTCGAGCTTGAACTCGAGTGGATCTCGAGCAGAGCTTTTCAAGCTCGAGCTCGTTTACGCAGCACATCAGCTTTTGTTACTCATATTTAACCTGAATAAAGAAGATACATATTTCCTGATATATCATCTTCAATTCGACAAGCCATACCAAATGACAATACAAGATAGAGTCTAATACTGCAACAAGCTCGAATATAAAAAGCTAGAACCTACTAAGTAATAATTATGGAGTTAAAAAGAAGTTAAAACTGCAGCAAAAATCATCAAATGGAGGAACAAAATGTCCAAACTCGGATTACAATGTCCACTCAAGATCAGATTACAACATGTCCAAACCAAAATGTCTAAACTAGATCAGATTACAACATGTCCAAACCAAAATGTCCAAACAGGATCAGATTACAACATGAAAAATTACATAAACAGCCACCAAGCAGCATCAACAGCCATCAAATCAGGTTGTGAATGATTCAGGAAGTTCAACTTCCTCAAATGTGATTGATTCAGCCGCATCAAGTGATTCCTACAAAACAAAAGTATGAAAGTTATAAAATTCTTCAAAATCAGATATAAGGAAATTGTAACAACAACAAAAACATCCAATTAATTACTTACGCGAGACTTATTCTTTAGGCCATGAAGACTGCGGATCCAATCGTTGCCGCAAAGCAACATTTGCACCGTCTCAACTGACATAGAAGCTCGTCGATCATCAATTACTCTACCTCCGGCACTGAAGGTAGATTCTGAAGCCACAGTTGTAACAGGAACGGAGAGTATATCGGCAGCCATCCTCGACAAGATAGGAAATCTCAATCTTTCCCCTTTCCACCAACCCAAAACATCTAGATTTGCATTTGCATCACAAGCATACCTACTTTCCTCTAAATAAACATCTAAATCTGATTTTTCTGGTGGAGCCCTGTCAATTTCACTCACATGCATATAAAACTTTTCTTTACCAGTTAAAACAGCCGGTCCAGTCATTTTTTGTTTCTTACTAGAAGAACTAGAACCTTCATTTTGCCTCCTTTTTACAACCTGCCTCTGTTGTTGTTCAGAATGGGAAACAATGTGACAATCAACATATTCATTGTAAAGCTCATAAAGAATGATTAGCCAAAACAGAAATTTAGATGGAGCAAGCTGCTAAGGATTTTGTATTGGTAGAAGCTTCTAGCTTTGGAGCAAGTCTTCCTTTTCCTTTTTTTTCTTTCTTTTTTTGGTTTTCAAGTTTGGTGAAAAAGGTCAGAAATATATTAGTGAAAATCTTGATCATGCATAAGCTAATTTGCTTGCCTATTGAAAATCATGTTCTAGAGTAATTTTCTTTTTGTGTACACTCTATAAATTTTTAGATGATTCTTAAGTGCAAAATTATCATGGTAAGTCTGTCCTGTCCTTAAAATCTTGTTCTAAGCCAAGTTTTCATTTGGATTCTATATTAATTTTAGTTATACAAACCTGAGAAATGGATGATGGTGGGCAAGGCAAGATGGAATAGTGATATTCCTTAACATATAGAGAACTAAAAAGTAAATAAAGCAAAAGGAAAAGAGTGCTAAAAGCCTAAAATGACAGCCTCTAGGCTGATTCGTTCATGGGTACACAAGAAGAATACCAGTCCCAGGTGCTTTCTGCATCAGCAAGCAAAAAATAATTGACCTGAAAATTCTCCACTCAAATCATGGAAAAAGATGTTTTGACTTATTGTCATCCAAAAGAAAAGACTCAAAGCTCCAACAATCAAGATAGTTCTAACACATCCTTTTATTATTATTATGGTAAGAAAGAGAAATTGCATAAATTAAACAGCACTTAAGAGAAATTACATCCTTTTCATTTCTTCTATACAAATCTACAATAGTGGCAATTGGGTGGGACTTAGCTGACTGATCAGCATCTCCAAATAATTATTGTCATTGAGTATCAAAATTCTATTTTACATTGGCTGGTTTCAGTAAATGGATGTAGCAGGCTAACTATATTCCCAACCGACACCATAAGTGACCATTATTTCAGCATAGAACCCAAAAGTATAACTAGTATTGCTAGAATATCAGAACCTAATCTATGATTAAAATGTTATATCCTAAGTTAAGTGCTATAGGAATAGGACCACATCAAAAATGGTCCTAGTAGTAATTTGCAGTGAGTATGGAGTGAAGAAATGCAGTGAGTAACTGAGTATGAACCACATCAAAATGGAAAAAGAAGAAGAAGAAGAAGAAGACAAGCCATACATGTCCAAATCTGTTCAGAAATCAGAACTTTCAGACTCTATTTTCTGCTGAGTTTTATCAGAAATTCAGAAGAATCAGAACCCAAAAAGAAGAATGTTTGGTGACATGCATTTTGGTTTTGGAGCCCAAGTCATGTATTGATTAGGGTGTTGTGCAGTTCTACTCTCTGATTGAGGTCTGGGAAATGATAGCAATGGCCTAATCAATCACAGATTTCAGTGCGTGTTTGTGAGTGTGAGAGAAAGGGATTCATATTTATTTAGTTCTTCCCAAGAATAAAAAATAATGCAATAGCTTACCCAAAAAAAAAAGAAAAAAGAATGAGCTGGAAATTTTATAGATTAACAAAAGCTTTACAGTTTCAAACAAAGGTTCGATAGAACTATATAATTAGTGTAATTCGACACTGAGGAATCCAAAATTTCTCATCTTGAATGATACCTAAAGTATATGAGCTAATCCTATTACCTATACATGAAATCTACTACCTAAGAAGATACCCAGTAGTATTTAAGGGTATCTAAACCCCATTTTTTTAGTCACTTGTACGCTATTGATTAAAAACTTACACAAATAGAGTTTCAAAGCTCATATTTATACCACTGCACTTGTTAATGTGATGCAATTATTGGAAAATCTAGTATACATCCCCACCACGCGAGCATTATTCATTACAAACAAGTTTTGATCACTGTGTTTCGTAAGCTATGAGTTTATGTCACATTTTTCTATTCTTTTCTCTGCCATTGAATTTGGATAAAAAAGGTTGTCCTGTCTTGAAAATTCTCTAGTTGCTTTTTGCACTTTTTGTGCTTAATTAGTCACGCATGCATGAAATCCAAATCCCAAGCAATTGACTTCAGGCCATATCCGGTTAACCTTTCTAACTCACTGCTTAATTGAACTTAAATGACAATCAAATTAAAGTGAAGTTGTTTGGACATTAAGACAAATAAGCATGCATTAGACCAGACAGAAGGCGTTCGTATTATTGACTCCAAAGTCACATTCAAAAGATGCTTCTTGATCATTATACCTATTGTTTTACAATTCCCTCGATTATTTTCACTGGATCTATAGTCGAGTCATCCAATGAATAAATTGCAAAAAATAAGAAGAAATGGTTACCAGAATGCAGTGAATCGGGATATGGTAGAGGCCCCTGGCTCTACCGAGGTGGCTCTGTACGGCGCTGCTCACGGTCACGGATTCACGAGTTGCTCCGTAGATGGTTTCTGTTGGCGTTGGGACTGAGCAAAATTGGTGGGACTGAGCAGCCAACCGCCTACGGTGAGTTGGTTTCTGTTGGGGGACTCAACCCTGATGTGAACAAGAAGATAATGGTGATGGAGGTGAGATGAATGGATTGGTGAGCTGGTGACGGTGGTGAGAATGGAGGGTGCGGCTGCGGCTGTGGAAAGAGGAAACGAAAGACAGAAAAAGGAAAGAAAAAATTAGGGGTGGCGGCTGGCGGTGAGATGGTGGACGGATAGGTGATGGTCTTGACGAAGGAATTGGAGAATGGTGAGTCGGTGATGGACTGACGGTGGTGACGTGCGTGCGGCTGCCGGCTGCGGCTGCGGCTATGGAACTGCTAAAAGGAAAGACCAAAAGAGGAATTGAGGAAAGAACATTTAGGGCTACGGAGCTTACCACATACACGGTGAAATGACGTTAATATCCCTGCCCTTCGAGCCTACCGAGCTTCAACGAGCCAAGCATAGCTCGGTTCGTTTATAAAACGAGTACTGATTAGAGCTCGAGCTCGGCTCGTTTCTCTCTATAAACGAGCCGAGCCGAGCTCTTATCGAGCCGGGTCGAGCTCGGCTCGCGAGCTACCCGGTTCGATTAACAGCTCTACATAGCAGGCATCATGATGAAAGCAGAAGATATTGTAGAGTCTTCAATAAGAAGTACGATTGAGCAATTTCATGGGAGAATGTTGATCCAATACTTGATAGTTTATCATCATGCTTAGAGAGTTTGGATCCAAATCTAAATTCAAGCATGGCAAGGGTCTCCTCAATTGAAGAGGGAACATTTTTAAGTCCCAATGTAGGAGGAGATTTGGATGATGTTGAACAAAAAACAGGAGTTGATGTAGATGGAACCTCCATTCTACTTTGGGTGGAGGTTCTTGTCATACTTCTTGTCACATGATCAATAGCACGAGGATTTGCAGCAATATGTGCAGCCTCACTAGCAAATTTGGCATTAGTAGCCTTGAAACGAGCAGCTATGGATTTGTTGTTCTTTAGAACCATAGTTTGATATATGCAGTCAAATATGCAAAGAGAAGAGATAGAAGGCAAAGATGTTCCCACCGGGTGTATAAGAAATTTGCATGCAATAAAATTTCAAGTCTGCAAGAAAATTACAAAAGAAAAAGAAAAATATAAGACAAATACGAATTTTATGAATTTAAGAAAAATATCAGTTACAATCTCTGGAATTTTCTCCAATTTGTTGAAAATATCCTTCTATTCTTCTCTTTAAACGTTAATCTAACGGCTTCACAACTGTTCTTGGATCGATTGTTCACTTCTTCAAATCTTGATATAAAAGATTTGAAGAACTTTGATGAATATAATGGACACTTCAAACTTTGATATGATGAAGATTTGAAGACACTTGAAGATTCAAGTCTTAATATGAGAATGACCAGAAGAATTTGCAGATGCAGAGCTTTTGCAACCTTGGAGCTTCAAGAAGATACAAGATATGAGATATATGATGTGTATCTAAGTTTTGGTGGAGAGACCCATATTTATAACTATAGAATGAGGTAGATGTTGAAAACATGTATGTCACCTTACTTGTCTTACAAGACATGTAATCATATAAGGATTGCACCATCTTGAATATTATCTCTTTATTTTGTATTTATTAATAAAGAGATAATGCTGATAAGTATAATTTTCTTGATTGGCCAGGTTGTAGAGACATGTGACCTGGCACAATTTAACTGAACAATCCCTTGCAATAAATGACATATATAAGGATTAAATAACTTTAAATATTATCTCTTTAATAAAGAAATAAATATTTAGATATTTATTTACAATTTTGCTAAGTTATAGAGACGTGAAATAACATAATTTGATTGATAAAGACATCTCAACATTTTTAATTGGGCGGGACACCTTATCTTGACATATGGAGAGATATAATTGGTCGTTTAACAACCAAATTTTCACGTGTGTATGATATATGGCAGTATCTGATTGGATAAAAACAAACCATAAAGATAATTTATAAATTAATGGTAATTTTTTAAAATTAAAATTCCACTGTCTACAATTAACACGATTAAGATTTTGAACAATAGCCTATAAAAAAATATAAATACTTAGATATACATGCATATCAAAGCCATTAGAATAAGTTCAAAGAAATGAGCCAATTTTTTAATCTTTTTTCATAAATTGTGAATCAGAGACATATTTTTAATGTTTTCCTTGTTGAAATGTAGGCTTAAAGACCATTGATAAAAACAGGTATACAAACATAGGGTCTGTTTGGAATCCATGTTTTTTGCCTAATTTTTCTTCTACAAGTTTTCTAACAACTTTAACAATAGTAATTTTAAAAAATTCCTCAAAAATTTTTAAATACACACATTAAATACCCAAACACACATAACAAAATTTTCCTTCTTTCTTCTTCTTCCTCCTCACACCTCCATCTACCACCACTTCCGCCGACATCAGCAATCCTTTTTTTCTTTTCTTTCTTTCTTTCTTTCCTCCCCTCCCCCTCTTTCTCTCTCTCCTCCTCTCTCTCTCCTCCTCCCTCTTTTCTCCTTCTCCCTCCCTCCATCTTCCTCCTATCCCCTTCCCCGCAACCTCCTTCTCCCCTCCTGGAACCCTCCCCTGCTAGTAGCACGACCAGTCGGGAAGGGGAAGGAGGGAGGAGGAAAAGGGAGGGAGGGAGGAGGAGAGAAAGAGAGAGGGGAAGGAAAAAAGAAAAGGAAAACCAAAAAAAAAGAAAATTTGTTTTCCCAACTCTCAAATACACAAAAAATTTTCTATTGATTCTACAATAAGTTACATTAAAGTTTTATATAAATACCAAAAAACACACCTTCCAAAGAGACCCATAAGTATCATAGATGTATACTATTTCAGCCTTCTCAATAAGCACAAAAAGTAACATTAAAGTGTAATAATACCTTCAGTAACAGGAACTATAGGCTTATAAAATATTAATGGTGGCCGAGAATTAATCTGATTTTATTTTCTTTGGTAAGCCTCTCTTCTCATTGCTAACAGCATCAAACCTTTTTCTCAGAAGATATGCATATCTCTCTCTATATTTTTCATTATGAATAATCTTTCTTGTATCCTAATTATCAACCTTCTTAACAACCGCCACACTGTATTTTCCATACCATATTAGTAATATAAACTGTATCTATAGAAACATACACAATCAATAAATGACGAAACATTGATACTGCATTTTGTTTTACCAACAACTAACACAACTATATATAGCAAATTAAAAAATAACCACACTAACCTCAGAAAAAGAAATTGAAGTAGTAAAAATCTGCTGAACCAAAAAACTATCAAGTGATTGGTTGGAAATCAAATAGAAAGATAGAAACTCAAGATTAACGGAATACAAGACAATAAAGGAAACCTAACAAAAATGGACAAAAAAAACAAATTTCTCCTACCAGACTAAAAGGGCAAGAGCAATTGGTGAGTTCAAAATTCTTAGAGAAAGAAAAAAATGAAAAGCTATAAACTATCTCAATGAATCATGCACTTTTGGGATAAAATATAAAATTGTCGCCCTTCCAAAAACTAAGCAAGAAAGCACTGCTGTAGTTCTGGTCTTCAACAGCTCCAAAAAATTTGAAAAAGCATAGTTGGACAAAAAATAGCAGCTTATAATGACCGTTAATTCCTTATAGGCAAAAAAAAATTCAACAAATGAAGAGATTAATCTATGAGGGTACTATTGGATTTATATTTCTACAACACACTTTTAGAAATACCTAGTCCAGGAGACTTCAAAATTTAGTACATACCTAAATAGAACAACTGTCATAATCAACTGTATTTTTGGTGCATTACTATAAAACAAAAAGTAACTAATATAGATGAAAACCAACCAAATAGGCAAAAGGTTGGAAAACGTTTAATAGGCCAAAGCATAAGCAAAAGAAAAGTGAAACCAGCCGCAGCCACAATAGTTATAAATAATTGTAAAAGATAAACCCATAAATCCAACCAACAACTGCCCCATGAAGTGTTGTGTCACAATGTTCAACAATGATTTATGTGGCGTGCCAAATTACTAAATGCAACAATTTAGGAGACAAATGAAACCTCTAAAACTTTGAAACTGAAGTGTTTTTAGTATATATTTAGGAAAGCTAGAAGTCTAGAATAGTTGCATTTTGAAATTCAGCAACTGAACAAAATTTTTTTTTTAAAGTCAGAATTGGCCCAAGAAATTTTTTTTTTATAGCATCAAAATTGGCCCAAGAACTTTTTTTTTTTTAAACCAACAAGTACCCCTAATCGTATTTGCTTGGCCCAAATAGCTGAATAGGTGCCCTAAATGAATATAAGATTTAAGATATTCACTTTACCCATAGTAACTAATACAAGTAAAAACTTGGGAAAAAAAACGATTTGCTGTAACAACATGGTTAACTAAAATACCGTTTCAAAAATTGACCATCAATTATTGCATTTTGATTTATAAGTTTCTGTAGACAATGGAATTTTAATTAATTTTTAAAATCACCATTGGTCTATAAATTATTTTTACGACTTACTTTTATCCAATTGGGTATTGTCGTATGTCATGTACACTTGGGAAAATTGGTTATTAAATAGCCAATTAAAAATTACCACGTGTCATACACACTTGGCTATTTGGTTATTCGTCGGCCAATTATATCCTCCCGAACGTCAAGATGAGGTGTTCCAACCAATTAAAATTGTTGGGATGTCTCTACCAATTAAGTCATGCCACGTCACATATTTCCTATGACTTGGAAATTAAGGATAAATATCTAAATATTTGTTTCTTATTAAAGAGATAATATTTAGAGTTATTTAGTCCTTATATATGCCCTATATACTGCAATGGTTCATCCAATCAAACGGTGCCATGTCATATGTCTACGTAATCCGGCTAATCGCAAGAGACATTTATGGGTGCTATATCTTTATTAATAAAGAGATAATATTCAAAGTAGTGCGGTCCTTATATGACTGCATGTCTTGCAAGCCAAGCAAATTAGTATACGTGTGTTCAACATCTGCCCCATGCTACAACTATAAATAGGGGGCCTCTCTACCAAATGCAGGACGGACACACATCAGGAGGCATCTCATACGCTCAAGTATTGAAGCTCCAAGTTACGAAGGTCTGGGTCTTCAAGCTCTCCAAGTCTTCCATATATCAAGGCTTGAGTCTCCAAATATTTTCAAGTTCTTCAAATATTCCATATCAAGATTTGAAGGAATCGGTGGTTGATCCAAGTACAAGCTGCGAAGCCCCTGGATTGGCGTTCGAGGAGAAGAATCGAAGGAAGCTCTCTATAAGTTTGAGAAAATTCCAGAGATTGTACCCACATATTTTCCTAAATTTATATATTACATATTTGTCGTGTATTTCTTCTTCTTGTCGTTTTGCAAACTTGAAATTTTAATCGCATACAAATTTTTGGCACGCGCGGTGGGACCATCTCTGCCTTCCATCTCTTCTCTTCGAATATTCAACTACATACATCACCAATGGCACCAAAGAGCAACAAAACCATGATTGCACGTTCCAAGGCCGCTGATGCTAAGCCTGTTCAGGAAGCTGCATATGTTGCCACTAATACCCGCGCTATTGGACCTGTGACAAGAAGTATGACGAGAGCTTCCACCCAAAGTAGCATGGAAGCTCCATCAGCGTCAACTCCCGTCTTTGGTTCAACATCGCCAATGAGCTATTCTTCCACGGTGGGGATCGAAGACGTTCCTGCCTCGATTGAGAAGGCTCCTGCCATGCTCGAACTTGGATCCGAATCCAAATTTTCTAAGCATGATGATGATTCATCAAGCACCGGATCAGCCTCTTCCCATGAAACTCTTCAATCAAAATTTTTTATTGAAGATCCCGCGGTCTCTTCTGCTGCAATGCCTGCAATGATGACAAACACTTTAAGTCTTGAAGAACAAGTGTCGAACATGTCCAAGATGATGGAGACCATGATGAAACACATCAAGGACCAAGATGCTCTTATCGCTCAACTGCTCACCCAGAAAGATCACGCTCCCGAAGGAAGTCATGCGAACCCTAAGGAGCACCAAGAGCGTGAAATCCTCTCATCTAAAGGCAAGGATAAAGTGAAGGAAGTATATGTGACCGCCGATGGAACTATCCCCGTTGAACAACTGAAGGAACTTATTGAAGGTGTGATCAAAGATAAAAGGGAGGGTGGTTCAAAGTCAAGCTTTACCTACTGCAAGCCTTACACTACTAGAATTGACAACCTAGCAATGCCTGCTAGATATTAACCACCTAAGTTTCAACAGTTCGATGGAAAAGGTAGTCCAAAACAACATGTGACCCATTTCATCGAGACCTGCAATAATGCTGGAACCTATGGTGACTTGCTAGTCAAACAATTTGTTCGGTCCTTGAAGGGCAACGCGTTTGATTGGTACACTGATCTCACTCCGGGGTCCATCGACAGTTGGGAACAGCTGGAGCAAGAGTTCCTGAATCACTTCTACAGTACTAGAAGAACCGTCAGCATGCTAGAGTTGACTAACACTCGCCAATGGAAGGATGAACCTGTGGTCAACTACATCGATAGGTGGAGAAGTCTAAGTCTTAACTGCAAAGATAGACTGTCCGAACCCTCTGCTATAGAAATGTGCATCCGAGAAATGCATTGGAGCTTAAGTTACATTTTACAAGGTATACGTCCAAACACATTTGAAGAATTGGCTACTCGTGCTCATGATATGGAATTAAGCATCACGGCCAATGCAACTGATGGGCTTCCTATTCAAACTCCGCGAGCGCAACCGCATCGTCAAGGCAATGAAAGACAAGGAAATAAAAAAGGGGGCAAACTTCCTTCAAGACTCAGTAATAAAGAGTCCATGGCAATAAATAAGCTCCCATGAAGATTGCTACCAAGGTGAGCCGAAAGGTCACCGAAAAGTTAGACTCCTCCCAAAACAAGCCGATAAGAAGACCCAATTTGAAGGAGATGCAGGAAAAAGAATACCCATTTCTTGAATCTGATTTACAAGGAATGTTTGATGATCTTTTCAAAGAGAAACTTCTTGAACTTCCTGATATGAAGCGCCCAGAGGAAGCCGGTCAGGTCAATGATCCAAATTATTGCTGTTATCATCGCCTGATTGGCCACCCTCTCACAAAATGCTTTGTCTTAAGGACAAAATTATGAAATTAGCCCGTCAAGGAAAAATCCTCCTTGAAGAGGATAAAGTATCGACAAACCAAACAACAATAATGTTTGGGTCTGTGTGTTGTCCAATAGAAGTTCTATCCATACCAAACAGTGCTCTGTCTGTAAAAGGGGAACTTGAAAAACCTTCAATTGAAAATGTTATTGAAGATGACAATGAAGGATGGACTTTAGTCACTCGAAAGGGGACTCGCAAGCCAAAATAAAGAAGTACATCTTTTCGAAAAGCATTCGTTCGACAAAAGCTAAAGTGATAATGAAACAACAAAATGTAACAAAGGAACGAAAAGAGGTGGCCGCAACACCAGTCTCTTCAAATCATCCGCTCCTTCAAGGGGTTCGACAACCCGTGACACTGAGAGAATTTATACCCAAGGGGTATTTAAGTGAGGATACTGATAATTTTACTTCTTGTAATGTCGTCAAAAACTGAAAATCCTCGAGTCGCACAAATTAGCACTGAATTTGAGAAGAAAATCAAATCGATAACAAATCACCGGTGGATTGTACAACGACTATCATTTTTTTATGATGACGATTTAACAGTTGATTTCAAAACTCACAATCGACCTTTGTTTGTTAGTGCATATGTCTGAGAACAGAAGATGAATCGGATACTCATTGATGGGGGATCTGCTGTCAATATCATGTCCGTACGTGCTATGAAAGAACTAGGAATTTCAAGTGATGAGCTCTCCCAGAGCCGCCTCATGATCCAAGGATTTAACCAATGGGGGCAAAGAGCGATTGGCCTCATAAGGCTTGAATTGCTCATTGGCGAATTGCCTTCAAGTGCATTATTTCACATTATTGACGCCAAAACCTCTTATAACATGCTCTTGGGAAAACCCTGGATTCATGAGAATGAATTATACCGTCTACTCTTCATCAATGTTTCAAATATTGTCGAGACGGTGTAGTTAAAAAGGTTACTGTAGATGATAAACCTTTCACTGAGGCCGAGGCTCACTTTGCCGACGCCAATTTTTACCTGCAGAAGAAGCAAAAAGAAAAGAATCAGTAAAGGAAGAAAGTCAAGATTCCAAAGTACCTATTTTGCCGTTATATTTCAAAATCAAAGAGAGAAGAAGGTCAGTCTTCTTTTATCAGAAATGACGCATCAAATGTTCCGCTCACCCAAAATAGAGCCTGTTAAAAGTGAGAAAGCGAACTTGCAAGGGTTCGTCCGTCCCAAAGAAGAACCTGCAGTGGAACATTACTCATACCAACTAATCGGACCCAAGAAGGTTTTTGATCCAAACGCATATAGACTTCTTGCTAAGGCCGGTTATAACCCAAATGAGAAGCATGCATTGGGCAAACTCCCCCTGAAGTGACTGGCGAGAAGACTCATGGATTAACACCTACGCATAAAATATTAAAGAAAGGGCTATAATGTTGAAAGTTCGTCGATGGGTCTTGGTTATCAACCGTCTTCTCCTGTTCGTATTAATGATCAAAAGGGCAAGTTGTAACTATGTGAACGAAGAAATGGAGGTCACAAGTCGAAAGAGGTCTGTTTTCGACAGATTGGGAAATGAGTCAAAGCGTACTTCTGTGTTCGACAGGCTCGGCCCGCAGCAAAAATGTTGAAACCGCCCGTCTATAAGAGATTAGGCAGCAAAAAACAAGAGTACCAAGTTGTCAAGGAAGAAAATCTTACTCCAATGAAGAAGAGTGGTCCGAAAAAGAGTTTCCAATTTCTTTATGCATTATGGAAACTTGTTTAACGTAAGGATCGAAACCATCTTTGAAGAACAGGGTCAAGAAAGTATTGCTCTTGCCATCATATTACAATCAGCGATCCTGAAGAAGAAGAAGAAGATGCAGATGACGCTCCCGCTGAACTTGAACAAGGAGTAAAAAATACAGTCGATATGTTAAAAGAGATTAACCTTGGCACAAGTGACGACCCTCGCCCAATTTACATAAGTTCTTGTATGACGCCTGAAGAGGAAAAAAGTACGTTGATTTGCTGCTCGAATTCAAAGATGTCTTTGCCTGGAATTACTCAGAAATGCCTGGTTTGGATCCAAGGATCGCTGTTCATAATTTGTCTGTCAAGCGAGGAACAAAACCTGTCAAGCAAACTCAAAGACGCTTTCGACCCGAATTGATTCTCTGATAGAAAATGAGATAAATAGATTATTGAGCTGGATTCATACGAGAAGTGAAATATCCAACATGGATTTCAAGTATCGTCCCTGTGAGGAAGAAGAATGGGCAAATCCGAATTTGTGTTGATTTTCGAGACTAAATGAGGCTTGCCCGAAGACGATTTTTCCACTTCCCATCACAGAATTAACAGTAGATGCTACAACAGGACATGAAGCACTGTCGTTTCTCGATGGATCGTCTGGCTACAATCAAATACGTATGGCAGCTGAAGATGAGGAGCTCACCGCCTTCCGCACTCCCAAGGGATTTACTGCTATAAAGTGATGCCGTTTGGTTGAAAAATGCTGGAGCGACATATCAAAGGGCAATGCAAAGAATTTTTGATGATATGCTTCCATAGAAATGTAGAGTGCTACGTTGACGATCTTGTGGTAAAATCAAAGAAGCGAGAAGATCATATTCAAGACCTTCGAAGAGTTTTTCAACGCCTTCGGAGATACCAACTGAAAATGAATCCTTTGAAGTGCGCATTTGGGGTCACTTCTGGCAAGTTTCTTGGTTTCATCGTTCATCAACGGGGAATAGAGGTCGATCGATCTAAAATTGATGCCATTGTAAACATGCCTGAACCGCGAAATATCCATGAATTGAAGAGCCTTCAAGGAAAGTTGGCTTACATCCGGAGGTTTATCTCTAATTTGGCGGACGATGCCAACCTTCAGTCGACTGATGAAAAAAGGGGTACCCTTCGAGTGGGATGAAACTGTAGAAATGCTTTTACAAGCATTAAAATACCTCATGAATCCCCCTGTGTTAGCTGCGCCAATTCCAGGAAAACATTGATCCTCTATATTTCCCTCAAGAACGATCGGTTGGGGCCTTACTTGCTCAAGAAAATGATGAAGGTAAGGAGAATGCACTGTATTACTTGAGTCGGATGATGACATCTAATGAGTTGAATTACACACCCATCGAGAAGTTGTGTTTGGCACTTATATTTGCCATTCAGAAGTTGAAACATTATTTTCAAGCGCACACTGTCCGACTCATATCCAAATCCAATCCCATTAAATATGTCATGGCAAAACCTGTACTGTCTGATCGACTTGCGAGATGGTACCTTCAGTTTCAACAATTCGAAATTATTTATGTACCTGCGAAGGCTGTCAAAGGGCAAGTATTGGCAGACTTTCTAGCCGATCATCCCATGCCTGCCGAGTGGGAGTTGACTGATGAACTCCCCGATGAAGAAGTGTTTATGGTTGAATCTCCGTGGTCGATGTATTTCGATGGAGCTGCTCATCGTAACGGAGTGGTGCGGGAGTTGTCTTTTATACTCCTGAAGCAGATATATTGCCGTACTCCTTCACTTAACACGTCGGTGTTCAAATAATGTGGCCGAATATCAGGCGTTAATTCTCGGGCTTGGAAACGGCTGTAGACATGAAGCAGTTGCATCTTAGAGTGTATGGTGATTCAAAATTAGTGGTAAATCAACTTCTTGGTATTTATGATGTCAAGAAACCTGAATTGATCCCATATTATAAGTATGCAAGACAACTCATGGGATATTTGACAATGTCACTATAGAACATATCCTAGAAATTTCAACCAACAAGCTGACTCTTTGGCAAGGGTGGCGTCAATGATCACTCTACCTTCTTATCGAAATCAAATTTCAATATGTCAAAATTGGGTCATACCTCCGATGTTCGATGAAGAAGATATGGTGGAGAAGAAAATGCTTATCATATTTTTGTCCATGAGATTGAAAAGGAGGATTGGCGTCATCTCATTATAGATTACCTTAATCATGGAAAGTTACCAGAAGATCCCAAAAAAAGGGTTGACATACGTCGTCGAGCGCCACGCTTTATTTACTATAAAGGGACGCTTTACCGAAGGTCATTTGATGGAGTGTTTCTACGATGTCTTGGAGAAGATGAGGCTATGCAAGCAATGGAGGAGGCTCACTCTGGATATGTGGTGCTCATCAATCTGGTCCGAAATTACACTTTCGCATTAAAAGAATGGGATACTACTGGCCAACGATGGTGAAGGACTGCATCGACTTTGCTAGAAGATGTCAAGCTTGTCAATTCATGGCAATTTCATCCATCAACCTCCTGAACCATTGCACCCAACTGTGGCTTCTTGGCCGTTCGATGCATGGGGTTTGGATATAGTTGGACCACTTCCAAAATCTTCTGGTGGACATATCTTCATTTTGGCAGCTACAGATTATTTCTCAAAGTGGGCTGAAGCAGTTTGCTAAGAGAGGTCAAAAAGGAGAATGTAGTGGATTTCATTCGTTTGCACATCATTTATCGGTATGGAGTCCCACGTTATATCATCACCGATAATGGCAAACCTTTTGCAATGTAGCAATGAATAACTTTGCGAAAAGTTTCATTTCAAACAATACAATTCTTCCATGTACTACGCTGCTGCAAATGGACTCGCTGAAGCATTCAACAAGACCTTATGTAATCTGTTGAAGAAAATCGTGGATAAATCGAAAAGGGATTGGCATCTTCGAATTGGAGAAGCTCTTTGGGCATATAGACTACTTTTCGAACTCCCACGCAAGCAACCCCATACGCGCTTGTTTACGGTGTTGAAGCTGTTCTTCCACTTGAGTGTCAAATACCTTCGCTAAGAATTGCGATTCAAGAAGGCTCAGTGAAGAAGATAATGTTCGTCTTCGTCTTGAGGAGTTAGAAGCACTCGACGAAAAGAGATTGGAAACTCAACAACGGATTGAGTGCTATCAAGCTCGTCTTTCAAAGGCATTCAATAAGCATGTTCGACCTCGCTCTTTTCAAATTGGAGAGTTAGTGCTCGCCGTTCGGAGACCGATCATTTCACTCATGGCGGACAAAGGAAGTTTACTCCTAAGTGGGATGGTCCATATGTTGTTCGAGAAGTGTATACGAATGGTTCATATAAATTGGTTGCTGAGGATGGATTAAGGGTTGGCCCCATCAACGGCAAATACCTAAAAAGGTACTATGCATAATTGGAACAGCATGTTGCTCCTGGCCCGCATGAGCTAAAACTGTGGATGGCAACCACCAATAGTGTAGTATGTGGTTAAACTGCTGAAACACTCCACCAAGTCTAAGGTGGTAAACAAATAGACACTCCTGACCCGCATGAGGTTAAAATGTGAACGGCAGGAACTACGTGTGACTTGATTCCCTTGTTGGGATACGTAGGCAGTTTGGAGGGCAACTTCTAAGTTCAGTTACACCTCCTAAATCAAACTTTTTTCCTTGCAAAAAAAAAAAGTCTCTTCTTTTTCTTTGAAGATAAAATGCTAAATTTAGAAGTTTTTTTCTCTTAAAAAAAATAATAAAAAACAAGAGATAAGAAATGAAAAGCATTTTATTATTCATAAAAAAAATTCATTACAAGAAAAAAATTCAGGAAAAAGACATGGTGAAAAGTCTAAATGTCAAATTTGTAGTCCACTACAGCTATTTTACATGATTCCAGTGCAGACTTCATGTTTCAAGTTCCTTCACTGCGTCATCAGTCAAGATGCCGGTACTTTCAATAGAAGAGAGCTCATCATGTGCTCGGTTATTTCAGTCCGGATCTCTTCGAAAGTTTCATACTTTTGATCGATAGTTGAGCTGATTTCCAGGCCTTGTTTCTCCAAATTGATAAGTTCCTGTTGCAAAACTTTCTTCCTGTCTTCAATGGACTGCAACTTTTCTTCAAGACTTTGCAGATGACAAGTTAGGTCTTCTTCCTTCGCCTTAGCTCTCCCGAGTTGGGCGGTCACTTTGGAAAGGAGTTCTGCATGTGTTTCTTTACTCATCTTCTCCCATGATGAAGATGCCAAAATATCATATGCCTCCGCCTTGGCAAACAATTCTATCAGGTAGTCTTTTAAAGGGAGGCCATTCGTAGGATCCGTCTTGCAATTTCTGCAATAATTTCCTCTGCGCACTCTTTTAAAGAAGAGATTTGCTCAATAGGAGTGTCAAGAATCTGCCCGCGAAAATCCATCCACAAACTCTGCAAGTACTTCCTTCGATGCGTGGATCAATTTTTGCCATGAAATTCTGAGACCAATGCTACCTTAGGTCTTTTCCGGATCTCGTGCGAACCAGTCCTCCTTCTTATGCATTGATGAGGTACCTCCACTGGGGCAAGTTGTTTTGGAATGCTGATAACGATTTCATCATTTTTTGTTTGAAATTGTATCATCAGTTTCAAGTTCAATTGGTGAATTGGTACAACATCTTCTTGACGGAATTCAAGAAACGGGGGCTAAAAAAAAAAAAAAAAAAAAAAAAGTTACAAAAAAAGGAAAAAAAAAAAGGGAAAAAGGGAAAAAGAAAAATGGAGAGATGATTACCTTAAGGGGCGACACTCTAACCAACGGTGGTGTGAAGGAAACCTCCTCCAAATCAGAAGATGTCCTCTTCTTCGATCGGTTCCAATGACGGTCTTGACTACTGCTACCGCTCGCCAACGAATGGGTTCCTCCTTGGGTAGATCCGATGCCCTGAACTTGAGTCCCTTCCTTTTCTATAGCCTCGATAGAATCACGATCGTCCACCGATTTCAATTTCGACATCTTCTTCTATGTGAGTCACGGATAAGGATTTTGAAACTTTGGGCGGCGTCTTCTTTGTTGGAATCACTGGTTGCGCCTCTTTGATGGATTGTCGAGAGTCCTTGGAAGACTTATTTTTGTGACAATGTTTTTCGAGGGACTGCTAGTAATTTTGTTCTTCCGCAAGGTGGATGAGGTAAGACCCGTTACAATCTCTACAGCTCCATTATGATGCACTGACTCATTGGCGGAGGTAACCTTACCCTTCTTCGATGATTGCTGAGGGATCTTAACGGTGAATTTAAAGGAAGTTGAAGAGACACTATTTGACCGAGTTGACCACCAGGCGTCATAGTCTTTTGTGATCAATGGGTGCTTCCTGTGCGTGGGTATAGTCATCCGAGATCGCGTCTGCGTGCGAACTGAGGAATCCCATAGTTGAATAGCCTCACCCAAAGTATAAGTGTGAGTGATCTCTTTCAAGTTGTTGGGAATGTCCTGACAGAAGCCGAATTGTCTGCTAAACCTGCAAGGATTATATTTTTCAATAATAAAAATATTGTCCTTACGTAGAGTTAAGTGGCACGAGCGTTGACTAATAAAGTAACTCGTGAGCTCGATGATAAGGATCCATCGTCGATCAACACTTTTTCTTCATTCTCGGTCCAGCACAGTTTAGAAAGCATCAAGGGATTCACTTCTTTGAAGATTTCCTCAGCTTCCGATTTACCATAAAATATTGCCATTTTCTCGCCACTAAATCTCGTCATGCGCGCGTGGTGGCTACTCACTTGATTATTCTCATAATATACGTCAAAGTATTGGCCAATCCAAGCATAGACGTAATGGATTGGAAAAGTTACCCCATTCTCCAAGGTTAGGGGCGTAGACGATCTCCCTCAACCCATGTATATATCGCAAGACGGAATTGCAAGGCAAAATCTTTTCCCTGTGGCCATTAAGCATGCAACCTTGAAGACACTTGGGGAATGCGATCGACCTTTTTGCTTGGCAAAAGAAACTTGCATATCCAACACGCTATGAATGCCGCAATATAAGTTTCCTTTCTCAAAGACCCTGGGATGTTCAATGCGTCAAAAGGGACGTCGAAATCCTTGATATCGCAGGATCATGAGGCTCTACGCTTCCAGAAGGGTTATAGGTCATCTTTGGTTTAGATGTGGTCTTTCTTCTATTCGCCCTGTCGGAGGAGCCCTATACCTAGCCTCCTTTGAACCAGAAGCGAATCCAGTCTTTCATCCATACCCCTTGGTCATTCGTCCAAAGGTGGTAGTAAGCGGAAAAGAGATGCCTGCAACTCTCAGGGAGAAGTGGCTTCCCTTCTTTGTCACGAGTAGAAGCTCCTGCGCCGAAGGACAACTTCATCAAAGAACGAGCCATCGATCGAAAGGCCACCAAGTCGATAAAGGTCCCAAAGTGTGATGGACAACTCCCCAACGGGCGTATGAAGTGTATTTGTCGAAGGACACCAATATTTGAAGAAGGCTCGCAAGATATTTTCACAGCGGTCGTAGGAGTATCTCGACGCGTAGACAGCTTCAAATATGCCAGTACGTGTGAGTACCTCTTTATACCTTCCGAGGATGTCCTCGACCCATTCCCAATAATGAGAGTGAAGCACGCCTCGCCAAAGAAGGACGAAGGAATCTTCCATGTAGTTTGTTATATTAATCCCACGAACGGAAGCGTGAAATTTGGCTATTTCTGGATCTCCATTGTGAAGTGACGAGTTTAATACGACCACTTCTTCTTCCCTCGATGTAGTGGAGAAAGTCGAGGGTGCCACCACTTCCTTAGTCCACTTGCTAGTCCAATCTTCGAGATGAAAGCATCCTTCAAGGGGTATGAAAGACTCAGCGAACGGGCCGATTGCTGGTTTATGAACATGTAGTGACAAACTCTTTGATTGAGGTCCACCCCTCTCATCCGTCAATGAGATATGGGGCAACGGCGTGGTGTAGTCTTTAATTTGCATGGTTGCTGAAATTTTGTAAAAAAAAAAAAAAAAAAATCAGGTGCTAAAAGAAAAAAGGAAGGAAAAAAATTCTTACAAACTTTTGGTAATTAGATTACCTAAGTGATTGTCTTTGGCCAAGATCCTGAATTTGATTCCCAAACTCGTCGATGGTTGTTACAAGAGGGCTAGCCTACAATGATTGGAGTCAAGAGCATTAACGAGTAATATTTATTTGATGGAAAATAAGTGAGCCAAATATGACATTGAAGACTGGGCTTGCATTGGAATCGCGTTTACAAAACTATGTTGTTCCTATAAAATGCAACAGGCTCACAAAACCGAACTATTAGTCGTATTAAATGCGACAAAGTGCATGTAAACTCCGAGTATTAGTCACACTCAAGGTGGCAAAGAGGATTAAACTAAGCACGCAAGCCATTTAATATGTAAATATCTGTGAACAAAGGGTTCGAGATAATTACCTTCCAATTGCAGTGATGGCAGCAACTGAATTTTGCAAAGGCTCATGTCCGACAGCGTAGCAATTTAGAGATGACACGGGAGCAGTTTGCAAAAGACAAGCATCAGCAGCTTGACAATATCAGTGCGAAGAAAAAAAAAAACAAAGGGAGAGAGTTGGCTCTTGTTTTGATTGTTAGTGAATTGACGCCTCGATCTTGGATATTTATAATAGATGCGCGCCGCACATTCAAGGAGAGTTCAGGTTTGAATAATGTTCTAATTTGAGTCCAAGTAGATCTCCTTTCTCACGGAGATTTAGTTAATAGGCTTGGGGGATTGGTCTTCTTTTACAATTGGAAGTTGGCCTCTTACTTGTATGAGTCATCACCGAAATATTTCCCAAGTCCTCAGAGGTTGAATTTGATTGAATTCACAAAGGACAAGAAGTCTTGTGCGTATGATAGACTAACAAAAGGAAACCTACTTGAATCTGGCCGCGGGACTTTCCTAGTCATCATCAACATCAAATACTACTTGGAATTCAAATACTACATGGAATCTAGCCTCGGGACTTTCCTAATCATCATCAAACATCAAATACTACTTGGAATTCAAATACTACTTGGAATCTGGCCTCGGGAGCTTGCTAGTTTTTTTTTTTTTTCTCTTCCATATGATTATATAGGACAAAGCTTCAATTCATGTTGGCCTTGGAAGGAATTATTTTCGCAATCAACTTCTATAGGCTGATTAGTTTCTTGAAGAATTGTGTTGAGTTACTCTTCAAGCTTCGCCTTATCACAAAAAAAAAAAAGGGAACTCAAATGTTTTAAGTTCATCAAGGATACAAATCCTAGAATTTCGACAAGAAGCTGACTGGTTCGGACCTTGAATCCTGTGAAGCGGTGAAATTCATGATTGATCAAGGAACAAGGCACTTGTCTTATAATTGGAGTTGGAAACTTTCTAGGCCAATGGAAAGGTGTTTTGCATGTAAGGTGCACACAAGCTTGATCAATCACTTACGAGATTGAATTCCATGTGAAGTTTGAGTAATCACTCATATTCCTATTCGGTCATTGAAGTCTTTGTGCGGCCGGCTTCCTACTTAGATGACTTGATTCACAAAGTTTCGAAGTCCAATTTGGCAAGAAAGGAGCTTAAGCGAATTAAAAAAAAAAGTCAAAACTTGTCTGTTCAAGTTGTATTCTTCGCAAACAAGTTAATATGAAGCCATTCGGCCTTGGAAATTGAAGCCAACCGAAATTTGCCTAGTAATGCATGCGTAGCGGTGAACCTGAGGCTATTGGCATGATATGTTTGACCCTGGGGATTGATAGCAGTATGTTATGCATGAATTGGTGGCATCTCACATGGCCATCTTATCTTATAATCAATTCAAAAGCCATGGCATTGCAAAGCTTTAAGTAAATCCATCCGTGGGCTTTATTCCAACCGTAGACACAAGGCTTTGATATGAATTAATCCGGCCTCGGGAAATTGAAAGCTAGTGATCTTGGAAATTGAGATCAATAAGAGATGCCATTGGTGGTATTTCACGGGAGTTTGAGACCACTAGGTCATTGGACTTTATTTAAGATCACTAAGTCACTAAAGCTTCAAGTTTAGTCTATTTATGGACTTATTTGAGAATTAATATTCCAACGGTGCTCAAATTAAAAAAAATGGGTCAAAACTTGTCCATTCAAATCTTGCTTCAGTCTTCGGCATTCGCGAACAAGTCTCGAGGGGGCATTTGTAGACAATGGAATTTTAATTAATTTTTAAAATCACCATTGGTCTATAAATTATTTTTACGGCTTACTTTTATCCAATTGGGTATTGTCGTATGTCATGTACACTTGGAAAATTGGTTATTAAATAGCCAATTAAAAAATACCACGTGTCATACACACTTGGCTATTTGGTTATTCGTCGGCCAATTATATCCTCCCGAACGTCAAGATGAGGTGTTCCAACCAATTAAAATTGTTGGGATGTCTCTACCAATTAAGTCATGCCACGTCACATATTTCCTATGACTTGGAAATTAAGGATAAATATCTAAATATTTGTTTCTTATTAAAGAGATAATATTTAGAGTTATTTTAGTCCTTATATATGCCCTATATACTGCAATGGTTCATCCAATCAAACGGTGCCATGTCATATGTCTACGTAATCCGGCTAATCGCAAGAGACATTTATGGGTGCTATATCTTTATTAATAAAGAGATAATATTCAAAGTAGTGCGGTCCTTATATGACTGCATGTCTTGCAAGCCAAGCAAATTAGTATACGTGTGTTCAACATCTGCCCCATGCTACAACTATAAATAGGGGGCCTCTCTACCAAATGCAGGACGGACACACATCAGGAGGCATCTCATACGCTCAAGTATTGAAGCTCCAAGTTACGAAGGTCTGGGTCTTCAAGCTCTCCAAGTCTTCCATATATCAAGGCTTGAGTCTCCAAATATTTTCAAGTTCTTCAAATATTCCATATCAAGATTTGAAGGAATCGGTGGTTGATCCAAGTACAAGTTGCGAAGCCCCTGGATTGGCGTTCGAGGAGAAGAATCGAAGGAAGCTCTCTATAAGTTTGAAGAAAATTCCAGAGATTGTACCCACATATTTTCCTAAATTTATATATTACATATTTGTCGTGTATTTCTTCTTCTTGTCGTTTTGCATACTTGAAATTTTAATCGCGTACAATTTCTAATTATTTGCCTCATATTGATTTCTACACTACCACTGCAATTCTCACCTTTCAGATTGAGCAGCCATAGCTTAATATACGAGGCAAACAAGCATATCGAACTTACAAGGGAAGTACCTTTCGTACATGCAATGGAGAAAACTTGAAGCAACTTAAATAAGACAGTTCAACATCTTTAGAACAGCATCAACAAGATGCTCTCCATCACCAAGGTTATCTGGCTCCCTTATTACAGGAAACCTCCTCCAGTTCTCATAAGTACATCTTCACTTAACCAAAACTTCATCTGGTGTCGTATCTGTTATCACAACTTACAAAAATATTTTGGCGATTTTCCACATAAGCATTTATGTGGCAATACAATAGGAATTCTTCCGTAAGAACTGCAGTACGTTCTACAGATAAAGAACCCCCGATTCTGAGAAAATAATTAGACATGCATCTTTATAGACTGCTAAACTTGGCCAAACTTACAGAAAATTGAAGAGGCATATGACAATATGGTACCTTGCTGTCTTTCAACCTTCTAAATTTGTTGAATTTCAAGCAATGAATAAAACTAGATCGCAACAGCTATTGTAGTTGAAAACTGCCATGCATGGCACCAAAATACTGGCTCATTCCCTCTTTCAGTTAGAAAGAGCCAGAGCGAAAAACAACCAAAGTAACCTAAAGGACTTGTGAAATTTTATCCCTGGGACTGAACTGATGTCTAAGAAACAAGGGTATCTACAAGGGTCATTATGCATATATTCCTCTCATAAAAAACCAATCACCTGGTCAGCTACAGCCCAACATAATGGCTTGGCCAGCGTGGGATCCTCATAAGCCTGGGTAACAGACCCTTCCACAGGGCAAGCAAACCCTTCCTCTGCATATATCGTTGAGATAGCATGAAACATGCCCTTGTACTTCAATTCACCCCCAGAACGGCTCTGAGCCATCAGTCTTGTCTTCACAACATCAAAGGGACCAGTGCACACTGGGCAGCTGTTCCTGCAAGAAAGCCAGATATCATAGACTGCCAAGGTTGAAGGACTTTTCCATCACCTTCATGTTTCTTCCACAGAATCAACGTCAAAAGCATTTTTGGCTGTGAACATGGCGGCCTGGTTCGTCCCATTGCGCATTACAGTAGGGGCAGCTCCTGCCCAAGACCCCGAAGGCCTTCTTCACGAATGACAGTCCTAGCACAGTGTATTGGTCCCTTATACTTCATAAGTTCAGGTTTTCAAACCTCTCTGTTGTTGTAATCTGATCTTCACCACCTGAAGAGACACAATTTGCCAGCTCTATAAATAACTTCCATTATGTAAATGTAAGTATTTGTTTAGGCAAAGTTGGAAAAAAAATAGAAAAGAAAAAAAAGGATATATTTGTAGGCAAATAACTTAGGAACATCACCATGCCGCCATAAAAAATTGCGGGCAAAGCCATCACAAAGAGGCATGCAACTTTGCATTCAGCAGCAAAACAACTTGATAAGAACAGAACGAAATCTTAAAAATCAAAAACTAAAAAAAAAGGAGAAAAAAGTATTTTTGAGTAACACCATCGAACTTTCACCATGAGCAAGCGATAAATGGACAAAACAGAGAAAAGAAACTGGTACAAACTATGATGAAGGGTATAGCCAATACCCTGGGAAACCTGGAACCATGATCATCACACTTGGTAAGTCACCATGACCAGATGGTTAAAATTAATTAACCTAGGGGAAATGAAACATTCTGAATGTCTGATGCATGAGACAAATGAACTCCCAAGTTTTGATAACAGAAAATTTTCACCATGGCTGCATATAGAGGTCTGAAATCTATTTAAGCTAAAGCAAGTAGAACCAATCTTAATCATGAAGCTGCCTTATAGTCCTCTAGGGTGGTCTAAACTAAATAAGCACAAATACTTGCCAGTGTTAGTCATCCAGGTTTCCAACCACATACAGCATACTTTGTTCAGGTGATTTTCAACAGATTCTGAAATATTATGTGAAAATCATTGCAAATTTTTTAGCAGCACCAGATTCTGAGGCTTGTGACTTCCCACCACACACATTGATTAAATAGTAGGCACCTAGAGAAAAGTGACACTTAGAACTATATATTCCAGTCATATTCAGGCACATTATATAACAAAGAGAGATAGAGAGAGATAGAGAGAGAGAGAGAGAGCACTATATAGTCATCACTTCAAACCCATTCAAATGGGGTACCTCTAGTTAGGCTCTGCCTCTTGAGTTTATCTTCATATTCTGATGATTGTCACCTCTAATTCCAAAATTTCTAATGGATACGAAAGTGATTTTGTTTCCCTTCTCCAAAGCACTTTAACCTTCAGTTTCATTGATGAAAATTGATTTCCCTTTTCTTTTCTAGTGTTTCAATCGTCCTGTTGTATCAGATTCATCACAACTAGGAAACCTTTAACCCTAGCATCTACTCATATATTTCCAGGCCTTGTTTGTTTAATAACTTGTTAATAATGAGCCCCAGTAATCTATGTTTAGTAAAACTGTATGCTTGCATCTGTAAATTTGTTTGGTTAGAAAGTTGTATGTTTTACTTGTCAGTCCAGATAAAATTATCTATTTATCTTGGCAACTATCAAACTTAGTAACAATAGGATGTCCTCAGTAATGTTAAGTTAAAGACACATGGACATAGAAGTTCTTCATAGCTGAATAATATAATACATCCAATGATTGTTTCACCATATAATCTGAAGTGCCAAACAAAAATTCAAGATTGCATTTGCTCTCCATTTGCATCACTTCAAACATAAACCGGTACACACAGTATTATACATCAACATAAATGATCTACTATGGTAAATTCACATAAAACTGAGCCATGTTCAATTTTTAAACCCAATAATCTAACCTCAAAAGGGTGTTTTGTAACAATTAATGAGGGCTTCAAGCACCCACCAGCTCCAAACCCTGAGAGAAGCCTCCCTTGAGGGCTAAGCTTCCCAGTTTCAGGAATCCTTGAAGGCAGACTGCAGGACTGCATTGGACCCCATCCGAAGTGCATACTTGGAGGGTTAAATGAGTCGCAAAAGGAGTCAACCCCTTCCACAAAGCCCGAACGCCTTCATTTTGTACTATAGTGGAGCCACAGTGGATTATCCCCTTGTAATTACCAGACCTGTCCAGCTGAAGCCGGGTTTTTATAACGTCAATGGGCTGTAAGCAAGATGCCTCCACAATCCCCCCTAATGACCTGAATCGCTTTCATGTACGGAGGGATTGTTTTCTGATTTTGAGGTTGACTTTTCTCTGCCATTGATTCTTGAGGCAGTGCAACTGCTTATGGATTGATGCAAAAATGTGAATCCTCTTTCCCCTCGCAGCAAACCGGCCAAAGCCAATGCACAGGTCAAAGTGGTCCCGATTCAAACCTACAAAACCAAATGAAGGCAGCATGATGTATTATAAAATAGAACAAAACCCCTTTTGCTTACCCTCCATTTCACTTAAGTCTCAAATGCATAGGAATCCAAATTTTCCAGTCAGACCGCATAACAAGCAGGTGAAATGCATCAAATACTATGCTAGTACTGCACAGTTTCAAATAAAATAAGAATCTCAGATTCACACGATTAATTACAAGAACTATCACAATCTATAACCAAGATTGCCCAAAAAAAAACCCAGATGAAGAATCATTTTATATAATATCAAACATTCAAACTTGGCAAAGAAACCGATTGAACATAGGAATGAATAATATTAATTAAATATTTAAGCTCCAAATCTGAAACAAAACAATATCCCAAGAAAAATATGGAAATGAAGTCAGAAGAGAAAAGGGGAAAAATTGCCCTCTTTTACTATGCCACCCCTTGATGGGTTGGTCATGCATTGGTCCACCCTCTCTTCCTCCTCTCAAGTCTTGGTTTTCTCTTGGCATTTTAACACTTTCTGTCAAAGCCAAGTCTGACTTTAAAACCAGACGATTAAAATAATGCACAACTAATACACAACTAGTTGGTAATCATGTTATAAAACATAAAACTAATTTTACCATACAAATAAACTCATGTAACTTTTTCTTTAATTTGATGTTTTTCTTTTCATAGTTTTTGTAAAATTAACATCTGTACTTTTTTCTTATTTTTGTAAATTATGCTCTCAAGTATCAGTTGCTATTCAAACAGTTAACCATGATGAGTGGACATGTCAAATATCAATCATTAATTAAAATCACACACTTATATCAATGTAAAAAGAAGTGCTACATTTATTTGTGTGCGCGCCTTTTCGATTGACTCTGCACTTTTTATTTGTTGATGTGCACATATATGTTACCATGTGTACTACTTGTCAACCATAGGATCTCATAACTTATTAATCAGGCATAAGATCCCATAACAAGTATTTGCTTCCATTTAGTGTTGATTGTGATTACAACTTCTCTTTCCTCATCCCATAAAAAAATTAAATTAAATTAACATCTTAAACTTTTACAGCAAGTTTATTTACTATATTTACCAGTAAAATGGGTCTACATCAACTAAATTGTCAGTAAAACTTTGATTACTATTCATTTTCGTCCAAATCATTCTTTTATTGTTATTTGGTCTTTTAGCATATGAACTTAAAACTACTAATTGTATTTAGTAATAAACTAAGTGTGAACATAAATCAAGTTGCTTAAACCATAAATATAAAAATCAAATGTGCACAAAATCTCGTCGCATAAGTGCACCATATAGTGTTAGACATAAATAATATTAACTAGGTTACATGAAAATATAAACAAGTTTATTGTACATATAAAATTAAGGATCCATATAATGGGAAAAAGAAAGTTCACTTCATTTTCGTTCCTATTCGGGTTGGCTTTTATTCCAGAAAAATCAAAACAGGGATCCAATCCTATCATCAAAATCACCAAACCACGCCATTGTCTAAACAACAGAATTTTATACTATAACAATTATTATTTTATTTAAAAAATAATATTTTTTCTTACATGTATTGTTCCCATGCAAACAATGCACATGCATTATTACAAATTTTGATCACACATGTATAATTTATCTAACAACCAGAGTAGGATCCACCCAGTTTAAAGCTTATTGAAGATTCTACAGTTATCCAATACAAATGAAGCTCTAAAATTATCTTCAGAAATCGAATTGTTAGCATATTGGCCATTTTACCCCATTTTACATATTGATCAGACAAAAAAAAATAATTTATGATTCATTTGACTTTCTTAGTATAGTGATCTAATCATCAGGATAAAATTAATGGTAGATCATATTGTTGAAATTTGACAAGTAAGATACAGGTAAGCGAACAAACAAATACAGGAAAACAAATGAAGAGGATCCTAATCACAAACAACCAATTCTTAATATTATTTAAGAATTATATATAGAACAGTAATTCCTCAACAAAAGCACCCGACCAATATTAAGAGAAGCATTTTCATGTTAACCATTTTCATGTTTTTAGGAATCACACAACCCTAGCTGTTAACCATTTTCATGCTCATACCTGTGATTGTTAAGAGAAGCATTTGTTGTTCTGGTAGTATTTGTCTTATAACATTTTTTGGTTCAGTGGTGACTTTATGTTTTACAAGGGGGAGGTTTTGACAGTCGAATCAGGATTCTCAAGATTACATAACTAATGTTTCTGCTAAACAAGTTGGCTCTCATAAGTTTCACGTTTGAATTGAATATAGAGATATAAGTTAGGTATGATGATAGAGGTGTTACAATGTGAATTTTCTGACTTGAAATTGTTTAATAGGTAAATTTGATTTTGGACCTTGCTCCAAATTCAAGAATGGTTTAATCGGAACCTCTTGACATCTTCAAAACATGGACTGCCCCCCTCTTCTTTAATTTTTTCCCCCTTTTCTGTGTAGTTTTTCTTAGTCTCAAAAATGATGCTTAACTAACACAAGGCTTTCTTTCATGTTCTCTTTTTAAATTTTTTTCTTATTCATTTCTTAAAACAAATAGTTGATAACATTAGCGATTTAGCAAAATATGGTGGCACCCACTTTGCAGCAATAAACTATTTATTTTCCATTTTCTAATCTAATTTATTTGCTTTCGTCTATTCATTAAAAATTTATCTACGAATCTGAAATCAAAGACTAGTTCAGAAATTGGGCAGACTGATCCAAAAGTTACTGAGTTGTTAAAGAAAACTAGAAGAACATTGTAGATTCAATCATTCATCGACAAATTATACTAATTAAAGTGCTAATTCAAAAGTACAAGTCAATACTGCACAAAAATGTTAGCAGACATGTACTTCATGCACAAATTATATCGTTTTATAACTAGAGAGGTGTCAATCTAGTTTCTTCATTCGAAAAATTGACTCATCAACATGAAAAAGAGAGCTGCATTACACTCACAAATTATTTTCTAAATTTGCAATGGTCCTTATGTTCCAAAAATTTAAATATTGAAAAATAAAATATTCAAAAGCTATAAATCATTAAAAATATTGAAAATCTTAACATTTTTCATGAATATAATTTTACTTAAGCGATTTAAGAAATTACCAAAGGTTGGATGTCTGCAGTGGAAACTGAATCAACTTATGTGTTTTGAATACTTTTTAGCCTATGTCGCACTTATCTGGTGGTGGAGGTAACTAAGGTTAAGACACCAAAAGCAAGATGAATGTATAAAGATTGTATACATATGTAATCTATATCTGTTTCATACTCTTTGATTCTAAATTCATACTTTATATGTATTTAAAAGCACATCAGGTCAGAATTAGCTTCTGACCGCACTATAAATGCTCATTGCATATATAAAACTTGATTTGAATTCGAACTTTTTGGTTCAAAACTAATATGCATAACTCTGTATGTTTACGAAGCTGTTTTATAGACAACGGGTCAGAAATTCTCTTTCCTTTTATAATTATATAAGAGAGTGTTTTAACAAAAATGGGTAATTAAACCTTTATGGGCCAAGGACATTAATATCTTATTGGTGACTAATGTGTCAATTTTATACCTATGCTGGGTGTATATTTTTCATCCCCTACATATATGTGCATAACAGATGTTTACATGTACACATGATAAGGGGACATAGATATTATTTCATTTGAATACTACTGAATATTGAATTTGGAAATGGTCAACCAATTAACTAGTCATATGTTCCGTTAGAATGGTGCTTATTAGATGCCATATAAGTCAAAGAACTATAGAACTAATATAAGGAACTCAAACCCCAAATTCAGTTTAATACTCATTAACAAAACCTTGTCTTTAGAATTGTAACAAAAATCTTGGATATGAAGTATGAACAACACTTGAGTCTTAATGACCAAAAGAAAAACACTTTTCATTTGCAAAACAGAAGTTAAAATTATTTGTTTTTCAAATTAAACCCGAAATTATAAAATACAACTAATAACCAATCAAACTCGTAATGCTCAAAAATCACAGAACAAATAAGCTTGCTGGGTCACATTAATCACAGAGTCCATTTGAACCATTTTCACAGACAACCAAATGCATGTCCATTTAAGTTAAAATTCCAATTACTGGTTATTCCAATGTCCTAAATATTTTCATCTATTACCCAACCACAGCCTAACTAAGTTTTAATTAGCAAGAAAAGTAAATTGAAGATTGCAAATGTTTTGGACCAATCTCAGGAAAGCTTAAAGCAGTGCAGAAGCTTCGAACTGCAGAGAAAAATTCAAGAATCGATAAATGGTGACCATGCTTTTCTTCCCTCTTTATTTCTTTCAACTTTCTTTTGCACACGCACATGTGTGTGTGTGTGTGTTTTTTGTCCTTATTACTTTCCATCTTTAGTAAGCTTTCTTACAATCTAGAAAAGTGAGGAAATGTGAGTCAATTCTGCTTTTTTGTGTGTCTAATCTGTAGGAAAGTTCAAATTGGAATTAATAATACACAAAAGTTGCAATAACCACAAATAACTCACTTTCCCGCATAGCTTTCCCTCTATTCAAACAGGCCTTTCGTTGGAGCAAGAATCATAAAATAAGCCATGTTGAGGATGATGCAAAGCCAAAAGTAAACCACAATCACAAAAGGATAAATCCAAAGAGAAGGCTAAAGCAAATGAAAATTCATCATCATCAAAAGCTCAGCAAGAATCAGAAGTCATTCCATACTATAAACTCTATTCATGTGCAGACACCATTGATATCATTTTCATTACAATAGGAACAGTTGTCTGCGATGCTGAGGGTCTAGTTCTGGCATTCAGGACTCATCTATGGTGTCAGCCCATTAATAGATGTTACTCATGGAAAGCCTGACAGATGAAAAGGTTTTCAAGGTCAATTGTCCTGCCCTAATCTTTTCTTACTCCCACCACCACCACCACCAAACCCTTCCCCCCCCCCCCAAAAAAAAAATTTTTAAAAAAAGAAGAAATATTGATAATGATTTTCAAGTCCTTTTAGGTCCAGTGGAGGTTAGTGTTTTCATGCTCTGTCTCTCTCTCTCTCTCTCTCTCTAATCCTTACTGTAACTTTTTTGTTTTCCATGTTCAGGGTATTAGTACTTTTTCATCAAAATAATACCAAGAAATTTCTTTTTGGTTTTAGGTTTTCACAAAGCTATTGTGGATAGGAGTTGGTGCAAGCATAGCTTCTTTCGCATGTAATTCTTCTTTATACTTGAGTTAACTCTTCAAACTTGTTCAAATCCAAATGTTCAAAAACGTTTCACACTCTAGTCTCAGGCACTTTATATTTAATACATCCTTTCTGTCAATCCTCAATGCTTATATGTTAGGATTGTTAGAGGGAAATGGCTTTTAGGTGCACCCTAGTTAATAGATAAAATGATCAATCAGCAAAGACAATGCAGTTACTTGCTAAGAAAAAATTCCTATATGTGAAGTGAAACTATAGTGATATTATAGGATAACCACACCACTCAGTCAATTACAACACACAGAGAATTGAGAAACTTATCACTATATTCGGTTTGTAGTAGTCTTATGTTACTTCAAAGTGTTTAATCAACAACCTAGAGACTTTAAGGATTAGATGTATAGACATAAAGCAAGAACAAATATCCCACTTGTTCTACCTAACAAGATCAGTTTTAAGCTACTACTGGAAAGCATTAACAGAGATTACCGAAATTGATAATCATGTTGGCTACTCTTTTTAATTTTTTCCCTATTTCTCTTCTTTAATTGGATAAAAGAGAACTGAAATATCATCTATTTGAAAGTTAATGCTCCTCTGCTTGAAACTTGATACATGTCAGCTCAAAGCAAATCTAAAAATTGACTATGACTCTAGCATGGGTAACTAGACAATGTGCCACCTTAATCCTGGATCCTTTGTCCATTGTGACTCGCACTGATCAGCTGCTGATATAAGCCTTTAACCTCGTCATCGGGTGACCAATAGCACACAATCTCATTAGTTACAATGGAAGATCTAATGATATCTGCAAACATCCTCTAGAACTAAAGTTCAACGATGTGAAAACCTACAGGCCATCATATTACCCTATCTCATAACCCCAGTCACAAATAAGACACCATCCTTCATAAGCTACTCCTCAGCTAGGCTGCCTCCTTTTATAGGCAGCATTAGGACAAACTTTTCTCCACCCAAAAAAGAAAAAAATCAGTTTTATTGGCTACTGAAAGCTTCCAAAATTTTTCTACACTCCATTCAGCTCCTCACTCCAACAAACTCAGCTTTTGGGCAACTCATCAGTGTAACATTGAAGAAGCCATATTTAGCATAATATCAGATATGTTTATTCTGATTCTGACACCAATAGCTGCCAAGAGGAATACTATTAACATCAGCAGCTTCTTCATCCCAAAGTGCCCTCGTCGATCAGATCCTTCCACCTACCAGTGACAGATTAGTAGGAAAACAAAATTTCACATTATCTGGAATCAGATTGCTGCTGGAAATGGCTACTCTCTTTAGCTTCGTCTTTGAATATTAAGTAGGGAATACTCTAAATTATAACTGGACTAGCTCTAGTTCTTTAATATCAGTCCCTTATACTGTGGGAAAGAAATAGCTTGCACCAGAAAGAAATGGGTAAAGTAGCTTAATAATTGATTAGCTTGTTGTTTGACCACTGTACTGTTATATAAGATATGAAACTCTAGTATGAAATGACTTTTAACAGGAGTGAGTTGTTGGACTGTCTCTGGAGAAAGGCAAGTTGCATATATACATAACTCCTACCTAAGAAATCTCCAAAGTCAAGATATCACCTTCTTTAATGAAGAAACAAAAAACCGAGAAGTTATTGGTAATATGTCATTAGACATGCGAGGCTATCAATGCAGCCAAAGGTCGCAGGTTAGTTTTAGGCCCACTAAGATTTGCCAACTTTTGTTTTCCATGTGAATCTTGAGCTTCTTTTCCTTCTCATGGATGCTCATATCTTCAAAAATCCAATTTTTAAATTTTTAAACAAGGTCTCGGCTCTTTCTTCTTCCTCAAAAGGGTTGAAAATTTCAAATCTTGAGCTAAAACCAGAGACACTTAGGCACATTATCTGTTTTAATTGATGGGAAATCATAGCAAACAGAAGATCTTAAGTCAATAATATGTTTTTATGACACTTGCTTAATGTAGCATGGCTGCAGCATAATGAAGCTTTTACAGTTATCATGAAAGATTCCTTTCAATGTGGCTTCATGTTCATGGTATAATTTTCTCTGCAACTTAAGCCACTTTGAGGATGTAAATTTTTCACAGAACATAACATTGTTGTTTTATCGAGGATCTTTCAAAGTGGGCAATTTCCTAAGAATAATGACATTCTTTTTCAGTCACACCTTTTAACAAGTAGTTATAAGCATGAGCAAATCCTACATTAGTAACTCACCATTTCAAACAAATCAAACAATCCCGGATTTACATAATTAATCACCGGAACTTCAACAATCCATAACCAAGAATTGAACCAAAATGAAAAATCCAAGAAAAAGAAAAAGAATCACTTCAGATCATACTAAAACATTGAAACTGAGTAAAGAAATTGATAGGACGTAGGAATGAATGACATCGCCGGAAAATTAAAACACAAAATCTGAAACAAAAGAAAAATCCAAGAGAAATCTTGTGCTGAAGGCAGAAGAGAAAAGAGAAACTTGTGCACCTGCAGTTCAGCTGAGGGCGACGAACACTGCAAAACGAAGTTTATGGTTATTTATATATTTCGTCCCTCGGTGGGTCGGCGGCTCGTCGCTCACCAACCCTTCCCTTCTCCTCTCCAGTCTCAAAGGCTGTGTCTTGGCATTGTCACATGTTCTGTCAAAGCCAGCTCAGACTTTACAGCCGCACGATTAATACACAATTTGTTGGCAATCATGTGATAAAATATATTTAAAGGTTTGACTAATGGATGCTAAATGGTCAGAAATATTTTAGGTATTAATTTAAGAAATAAAAAAAGAAGAGAAGTCAATCTGGAAATGATCGTAGTGCAAGGAAGACGACAATTAGATGATTTTTGGAGGAGGCAAGTTAATTTGGAAATTGTCTAAATTCAACAAGCACAAATATGATTGGTGCATCAACATGCTAAAATATGCTAAAATATGTTTATATTAGGGCTCATTTCAAGTTGCGATAACTCAGTGAAAAGTACTTATTCAATAGAGATTTTAATGAATGTACTTCTTAAGTATTTTAAGTACTTTTAAATATATTGTTTGGAGATATAGTTTGATACGTTACAATTTTATCATTTATTTTATTATTAATTTCCCCTATTACCTGACCCGATGTGAATTAATTATTAGATTCTACTCACTTTTTGGTATTTTGCATTTATTTCAGGAAGTAGAACGAAAATATGATAACAAGTGCCAATTTGACAGGAAAGGAGTCCAAGTAACAGAGCTTATCTCAGGGGCATTTTTGGAAAAGGAAAATTTTTTCCCCATTTTTGGTATTTGCTGAAGAGGGCAGCGGACGGAGAGTCTTCTACTCCTTGGGAGCCGCCGCACAGTGCCGGTCTTAGAGAGGAATTAGATAGGGACTACTTTGGAGTTGCTTTTTGTTGACTTTTCTTTTGTTGGCTTTTGATTAGCTTACCTCTCGTGTGTCAGAGACAATTAGGAGCAATTGAATCATTCCCTATAGCTTTTCTTTTGATTTTTCCTTGTGGTCTGTGGTGGATTCCTCCTGCCGCGTATGCTTGGAACAATTGAGAGATTTAAACATTCTATGCAGTTTTGTTTTCTTTCATCGTTTCAAGCAAATTGAAATTTCCCAAACGCAGATAATGGCCGTGACTATTGCTTCAATTGTGTGTGGGTTTTTCGCGTCAAAGATGAATTAATCCTCTTACTCTAGTCAAGGAACAACGGAAGTTTTGGTTCGCCTAAAAATTGTGAGATCGATTTGATTCTATCTTTTTCTTTTATTTATTGGTATTCGCATATTCCCTGGTTACAGTGCTTGTGATTGTTCAATTAATTGATTGTCTTGGATCCGGATAATTAGTTAATTTGGGAATCTATTGTCAATTGGGGCGTTAGATCCGTAATTGTCTATTTGCGCTGAATTAGTGACAACTGGCATGATTAGATTTGTGTCAGGAGGATACGCGAGCTAATTTAAAATAACCTTGGTAGTGCGTTATTTGGTTAGAATAGGGCTCCTCTAGTATGTAAAGCAATTGGGGAATTAAATCTTACGGGCGTACCTAAAATTATTTCTCAATTAGAGCAGTGATTAACGGGCGTACCTTAATCACCAATACAGTAAGGAGGGGTTGATTGTCATCGCTTGTTTGGCAGTTATAACCTATTTATTAATAAATAATTGGAATTGCCTTTGCATCGATGATCAATCAGGTGAACCATTGCTGAAGTTATTTCTTGGCTAGATTTTTAATTATCATTACTCTAATTTTAGTGAGTTGTCATTTAATTTTTTGTTGGTTATTTTATTTTTAGTTGAATTGTTTTAATTGTCATCATTTATACAAAAAACACTCCCTATGTTACTTTGGATTTCTAAAGAGACAAATAACCCCAATTCTTGAGGATACGACCCTACTTGCCCTGTTTACGAATTAATAATTATTTGTGAAAAAAAATCATTCCATTCGGGTATATCTGATCAAGCAAACTCTTCGGGAACAGGGTGAATCAAGTAACCCATTGCACACCTAGAGTCCCTGCTTCAGTACTTGGAATCGGGTTTTGGTTATTTTAATTGGCAATTAGGTTTAATTTTATTATTGCACAAGCATCGACAAACCTATCAATTTTTGGCGCCGTTGCCAGGGTCTGGTGTCAGCTATTTGTTTCTTTTTAAGTTCATTTTTGTTCTAATTTTCTGGTGCTTTTCGAGTGTATGTCTCGTTCTTCTCGTACAGGTGAATTAATTTTCGACCCCGAGATAGAGAAGACTGTGCGCAGAACAAGAAAAGAAACTAGACAACTCAGAGAAGAGCACTCCAGTGCTGCATCTCAAAGACCTAAACAAGAAGTTGAACTAACAGATTCGTTTGGTGACACTTCGAGGTGACTCGGATTAAGAAGAAGTCACTATGGCGAATGCACGAACATTAAGGGAGTTGGCTGTTTCTAATTTAAATCAGCAACCTTTATGCATTATTTTCTCAAATTTGAATGATAACACTCCCTTTGAACTAAAATCTGGTCTAATTCACCTCTTGCCATCTTTCCATGATCTACCAGGTGAGGAGCCCTACAAGCATTTGCAAGAGTTCAACGTCGTTTGCAACAGCATGAAACCCCCGGACATTACAGAAGAGCATATAAAAATGAGGGCATTCCCCTTCACCTTGAAGGACTCTGCAAAAGATTGGTTGTACTACCTACCACTAGGTAGCATTACCACGTGGGACCAATTGAAGAAAAAAGTTCTTGGACAAATATTTTCCCTGCGTCTCGAGTTGCAAGTCTAAGGAAGGAGATCTGCGGTATCAAATAACACCCAGGCGAGTCTCTCTATGAGTACTGGGAAAGGTTCAAAAAGTTATGCATCAAATGCCCTCAGCATCAGATAAGTGAGCAGTTGCTCATCCAATATTTCTATGAAGGGTTACTCTTTAGGGACAGAAGCATAATCGATGCTGCAAGTGGAGGAGCGTTGTGAATAAGACACCTCGAAAAGCTTGAGAGTTGATTGAGGGGATGGCTGAGAATTCACAGCAGTTCGGTTCAAAAGAGGACATTCCGACGCGTAGGGTGAATGAGGTAGAAACATTCTCCATTTAACAACAAATCTCTGAATTGACGTCCTTCGTGCGACAAACTAACTGTGGGAAGTGCCTCACAAGCCAAAGTATGTGGGGTATGCGCTGCCTTGGGGGCATGCTACGGAGATATGTCCGCTAGCTCAAGAAGAAAATGCAGAACAAGTGAACATGGCTGGCAACGCGCCCGCGCCAAGAAAGCAGTACAACCCATATTCAAGTACCTACAATCCAGGTTGGATGGATCACCCTAACTTCATTTATGGAGGAAATAGGCAGTCCAATTTTGCACTAAACAGACAACAAGGGCATCAACAGCAGTACCAGTCTCGTCCACCACCACCCCCTTCGAACTCAAGTCCGTCCTTGGGAAGAAATGATGAAGCAATTACTTGCTAATCAACAAAAGACAGATTCGGATCTACAAAGTATGAGAAAATCAACTGGGACAAATGCAATCCATGCAAAATCAAATGAATCAAATGGCTATCACGATCAACCGTTTGGAGTCCCAAGTTCAACGGAAGTTGCCATCTCAACCTGAGTTGAATCCGAAAAAATATAAGCGTAATGACCTTGAGGAATGGCAAGGAAGTCCAAGGACCCGAACCTGTGATCCCTAAGGACAAGCATGAGAAAAGATCGAAAACGTGCTTGAGAAGGAGGGTAGCAATGGCAAAATCCAGTGGTACTCACTGACCCAATCGTTGAGGTAAAAACTCATCCACCTGCATTCTCTAGCAGGTTGGAGAAATCGAACAAGCAGGATAAGGAGAAGGAGATTCTGGAGGTGTTCCGCAAGGTAGAGATCAATATCCCCCTGTTAGACGCAATCAAACAAGTGCCGAAATACGCAAAGTTCTGAGGGACCTGTGCGTGTATCGAAGGAGGCTGAGGGGAGATGAAAGAGTTATCATGGGGGAGAATGTGTCGGCGATTCTACAAAAGAAGCTTCCACCAAAGTGCGGAAACCCAAGTATGTTTACTATCCCTTGTAAGATAGGTAACACTTTGATTAGGAAGGCCATGTTGGATCTAGGAGTATCGATCAATGTAATGCCAAAATCTATTTATGCTTCTCTAAATCTAGGTTCATTAAAAGAAATTGGGATAATAATTCAATTAACTGATCGAACTAATGCATATTCTGATGTGTTGGTTGAAAATGTGTTGGTTAAAATTAATGATTTAGTATTCCCAGCTGACTTTTATGTACTTGACATGGATGATGATCACTCCCCCGATCCCTCACCTTTGCTGTTAGATAGACCCTTTTTTAGCACAGCACAGACTAAAATTGATGTTAATAAGGGTACCTTGTCAATGAAATTTGATGGAAAAATTGTTCATTTTAATATATTTGATATTATGAAATATCCCTCAAACTCTAACTTTAGTTTTTTTTTTTCTGTGAGTGCTATTGACCCTGCGTGCAGGAAGTGTTTGAAACTGTTGGTAGGGATGAGTTGGAGGTTATTTTAACCAAACACCTCGAGTTTGAGACAACTCTTGAGGTGGAGTGGAGTGAAGATTTGAAATGCACAATAGGAGCATTACGCTCGTTGCCAACCACAACGAAAAGGTATGAAGTTTCACCTATTTTCATTCTCGAATCTCACTAAAAGGTACTACCATCTGTGTGCAGGCACCTGTGTTGGAGTTGAAACCCCTGCCGAATCACTTGAAATATGCGTGTCTGTGCGACAACAAAACACTCCCGGTGATTATCTCAGCTGCACTTTCGAAAACCCAGGAGGAGAAGTTGATCCGAATCCTTAGAGAGCATAAAGAGGCGATAGGGTGGACCATCGCCGACATTAAGGGGATCAGCCCTTCCATCTGTATGCACCGAATAAAGTTAGAGGAGGATGCCAAACCTGTACGGCAAGTTCAAAGGAGGCTCAACCCCCTTATGATGGAAGTGGTGAAAAAGAAATTTTGAAGTTGCTAGATGTGGGGATCATATTCGTTATATCGGATAGTCCATGGGTGAGCCCGGTCCAGATAGTTCCAAAAGAAGGCAGGAGTGACAGTGGAGACCAACCAAACGGGTGATCTCGTGCCAGTGCGCAAACCCACCGTATGGAGGCAGTGTATTGACTACCGTAGACTGAATGCCGTCACAAAAAAGGACATTTTCCTCTTCCTTTCATTAACCAAATGGTTGAGCGTTTAGTTCGTAGGGTTTACTATTGTTTCTTGGATAGATTTTTAGGATATTTTCAGATAGCAATCGCACCAGAGGATCAAGAAAAGACGACTTTCATGCGCTCGTTCGAGACCTTCACATATAGACGGATGCCATTCGGGTTGTGCAATACGCTTGCAACATTCCAGAGATGTATGGTAACATCTTTCAGAATATGTGGAGAAAATTATTGAAGTTTTCATGGACGATTTTAGTGTGTATGGTGATAGTTTTGATACATGTCTAGATAATCTGAGACTGATTTTGTTGAGATGTATAGAGACCAATCTTGTGTTTAATTGGGGAAAAATATCATTTTATGAGTTGAACATGGCGATAGCCTTAGTCATATTGTGTCTTCTAAAGGTATTGAGGGTTGACAGGGTTAAAAAGACATTATAATCTGTTTTCACTTACCCCGCGAGTGTGCGGGAGCGTGCGCTCTTTCATGGACATGCAGGATTTTATCGAAGTTCATCAATGAATTTCTTCCAAAAATTGGAGCCCTGTTGTTCCAGCTTTACAAAAAGATGCGGCCTTCGAATTCGATGACAAGTGTGAGAGAGCCTTCGACAAGGTTGAAGGAGTTATTTGATCTCGCCACCGATCATCCAACCCCCTGACTGGAGTTTGCCATTTGAGATCATGTGCGACGCCAGTGATCATGCAGTGGGGCTGTGCTGGGGCAAAGAGTAGAAAAGGCAAACTCACGTCATCTACTATGCATTCCGAGTTTTGAATGGAGCTCAACTGAATTACTCCACTACTGAAAAGGAGATTCTTGCGGTTATTTTTGCCTTAGAAAAGTTTAGGTCATATTTGTTAGGTGCTAAAGTTATTGTATTTTCTGATCATACAAGCGTTAAGGTACCTAATGACTAAGAATGATGCGAAACCGAGGCTCATAAGGGTGGATATTGTTCCTATAGGAATTTAACCTGGAGATAAAGGATAAAGAGGTTCAGAGAAATCTAGTAGCCAACCATTTGCAGTCGCATACCAATCGGAAAGGAGAATGAGCCATTGAAGGATGCATTCCCTGAATAACATTTATTTTCTCTAAATTCTCAATTGCCTTGGTATGCTGATTTAGTTAACTACTTGGTAACTTGATAATTTTCCTGCAGGTTGGCCAAAATCGAAGAGAGACAAATTGAAGAAGCGATGCCAAGTATTTCATCTGGGATGACCCGTACTTGTGGAAAGAGGTGCGCGGATCAAGTGATGAGACGATGCGTAAGCGAAATGAATTTCAATCAATTTTAACTTTTTGTCATACTTTTGCCTGTGGAGGTCATTTTGGACCTAAGAGAACTGCTCATAAGGTATTAGAAAGTGGTTTTTATTGGCCTTCACTGTTTAAAGATCGCATATGTTTTGTAAATCTGTGATCGATGTCAACGGGTAGGTAATATAGCCCGTAGAATCATATGCCCCAAGTCCCGTTGATTTTTGTAGAAATTTTTGATGTTTGGGGTATGATTTTATGGGGCCTTTTCCTACCTCATTTGGTTTTGTGTATATTTTGTTGGCTGTCGATTATGTGTCTAAATGGGTGGAGGCTAAGGCCACCCGGACTAATGATTCGAAAGTGGTTGCAGATTTTATTAAATCTAATATTTTTGTGCGTTTTGGGATGCCGAGAGCCATTGTTAGTGACAGGGGGACGCACTTCTACAACAAAATCATAGCGCGCTATTTCGCAAGTACGGTGTACTCCACAGGGTCTCAACGTCGTAACTCCAATAAGGGTATCGAATCGGGAAATTAAGTCCATCTTGGAGAAAATGGTGCGCCCGATAGGAAAGATTGGAGTCAACGGTTGGAAGATGCACTCTGGGCCTATCGGACGCGTACAAGACCCCCATAGATGTCACTACAGATTGGTATTTGGGAAGCTGTCACCTTCCAGTGGAGTTCGAACAAGGCTTTTTGGGCGATTAAACAGTGTAACATGAATCTAGAAAAGGCCGGTGCCCAACGGAAGTTGGATTTGCAAGAATTGGAGGAGATCGAAATAAGCGTACGAGAATGCACTAATTTACAAGGAGAGGAGTCGGCATTTCATGACCAACAAATCTCTAGAAAAACCTTTGAAGTTGGTCAGAAGGTTCTTGTACCAATCCAGGCTCAATCTTCCCAGGTAAGCTACGTTCCCGTTGGATTGGACCTTTTATTGTTACTCACGTCTTTCCCTATGGTGCAGTTGAAATCCAGAGTGCTAAACAGACAATAAATTTGTGGTGAATGGATATCGTCTCAAACATTATTACGAAGGCTTTCCAAGTGGAGAAGTGGAGACGATAAGTCTAGCTGCACCGCCGTGTTCCAATTAATGACACCTTGCCATGTCTAGCCAAAGACATTAAAGAAGGCGCTCATTGGGAGGCAACCCAATTTCTTTTAATTGTTTGTTCGATTTTGTTTTATAGTTTAAATACGTTTTCCTTGAGTTTGTCTGCTTTTTGGCTTTAATTTTCATTTTTGATGATTCGTAGGTGTCTCTCTGACTTGACGCGCCCACATCAACTGGGCGCGTGGCAAATATGACTTCCTGGTGCTTGGTCAAAAGGGTTTCCATCCTCATGACGTGCCCGCGTCAAGTCGTATGGAGAGCTCATGGTCAGAATGGTTCTTGCCTTTTTGACGTGTCTGCGTCACGTTCGCTGGAAAAGTAAGTATTTAAACCTCGAGAAAAATTTTCGATTTCCTATCAATCTCTAATTTTGAATTTCGAAAATAAATTTTATTAATACTATTAAAAAAAATTAAAAAAAATTTCTAAAAAAAAAAAAATATTTAATTAATTAAAAAAAAATGCCGTTTGTTTGACCGTAGCTTCTGGGTTCCAAATCACAACTTTTTAAATTCAAAATAAAACAAACAAAACAAAAAAAATATATCATTTTCTTTTTTTCCCTTTCTTTTTCTTTTTCTTTTTTTTTTTTTCTTTTTCTTTCTTTTCTTTCTTTCTTCTCCCCTGTTTCATTCTTCTTCCCCGATTCCATCTCCTCTTCGCACGCCGCCGTCCCCTCCGCCCTCTCTCCTCAGCGCGCACCGTTCCTCGGGCCCCCTCTCCTCCACCTCGCGCCCGACCCTCCCTCCAGCTCACCTCTCTTTCTCTCCCTCGACCTCACTCTCAGTCGCCACCCACCACCATCGTGCGGCTGCTCCCACCTAGCGCAACTCCAGTCGCGCGCCTCTACCCCAGCTCGGCTGCCACTAGCTTGCGCACGCCACCCAGCTCCACGCTGCTCGCTTGCCTCCACCTTGCGCGCGTCGCTCTCCAGCGGCCACCACCACCTGCTCCGCTGCCAGCCTCACTCACCCATGGACGCCGGCCGCTCATTCCACCGCGCCTCGCTCCACCACCATTCCACCCACGCAGCCGCGCGCCTCGGACAGCAGCCCGCTCTCTCCCCTGGCTCCTCTGTCCTGGCGCATTCTCGCGCGCACTCTCCCCTGGCTCCGCGGCCGCCTTCACTCCTCGCTACGCGGCTGCCCACACTTCTACCTCACCTCACGGCCCCCTCTTTCGCACAACGGTGGAGGTACCTCCTCTCCTTAACACCCACTTGTTTAATTGGACATTGTGAGACGCAGTTGCCTATAGGGTTGAGTGCGCCTTTGTTAATGCTTTCATTGAGCTTTTGAGAAGTATTGAGAGTCCTCTTCCTGTCGCTTTCCCTTGCTATTTCGTTGGTGCAATTGTTGAGGTTTTGGACTGCATAGTTTCTGCTTTTGACTAGTTATTTGGAAGGCATTGGTGGCCATTACTTAGCTACTGCTCTGCTCTTCTATAGCAATTTCATTGATTTTGGACTGCGATTTGCCCCAGTGGTACTGATTGGAGTATTTTTCCTTATATTGGTTAACTCTATTTGGTTGGATATTTGATTGACTGCCAAGGGCTTGTGACTGCGTTGCTATTGCTAAATTTCTGATCTGATATTGCTGGATTTAGCATATTATTGGGGCAGTTGTTACGGTTTGACTGTGGGGGCATTTGTTGAAATTTTAGAGTGCATTTGTTGAGTTTGTGGATGGACAACGTTTGCTTGTTGACTGACTGAATTGGGTAGTCCCTGTGCTTATTGAATTCCTTTTGCTCGTTTCTGGTTGTTGATAATAGTTGGGCATCCTCTGATTATTGAGTGTTATTGTTGCATTGTTGGGCAATTGGTATAGATTGTGGGTGACCCAATTGTACATTTTCTGGTTGACTACATTGGCATTTGCTGGTTCTTCTTGTTTCTTGTTGCCTGGAGTGACAATTGGCGACTATGGTGAGACCGAAATCATCTTCTAGGTCTAGAGCCTCTCAATCTCAGCCAACCCTTCATTCCAGTAAACACACCTACCAACCAACCCTCCTCTTCTAGTGTCCGAACCCGCTTAGGTAGGGGTAGGGGTGCTCATGTGAATGCCCCCGCTCATTTGGGGGCATTTAAACTTCATTAGACCCGCCGATCAGCAGAGATACGCTCAAGTTGTGAGAGGCGTATCATATTCTGCAAGTGTTGTGAGAAACTTGCTATGATGGCCCTAGGTATACGGGAGAAGGTCGAGCAGATGTTTACCGCCATCGGGTGGCGCCCTTATCTTGATATCTTCTGTCCCGCCTTTGTCGAGCTGATTCGGGAGTTTTACTCCACTTTCGAGTTTGAATTGCCTCAAGGTACACTGTTGAGAACCCAAATGTCATTCATTTCCGTCTAATAGGTCAGGAGTTCAATTTCTCCATTACCCAATTTAATCTAGCATTTGAGTTCATTACTCGGGAGTATGCGGAGATTAGGGAGTACGCTGAGAGTGCCTGTGATTACGTGGAGCCATTTCTATCCTCCTACCACGATGTGTGGAGGGACATGTCTGTCGACAGGTACCGCTATGACCCTTCTCGGTCTAAGAGCTCCTACCTTAAGGTCCGAGTGCCGATATGTTCAGCGATTTCTGGCCTACAGTTACTCGGGTCGTAAAGATAGCTCGGGTATACTCTCCCGACCCGAGTTCTTCTTCATCTGGTGTATGAAGAACAATGTCAAGGTGAATTTAGAGTGTTGGTTGGCCGCACAGTTCAAGACCATTTTATCAAAAAAGAACAAACCCCTGATCCTCGGGTCCTACATTACACACTTGGCAGTACAGTTGGGGATTCTTAATCTCCAGAATCATGACCTTCATTTGGCGTTTGAGATGGAATTTCTGAATGCGGAGTGCTTGGAGAGAATGGAAGTTCTTGAATACGTCGATAGTTCATACCGTTCACTCGCCCGGGACCTTCTCGCGCCCCTCCTCGATCCTCGTTTGCCCGTTCGTCCCCTGTTGGCAATGATGCTGGCCCTGTCTACCTCCGCTTCGCCTCCTCCACCCCCCGGGGCTGCTGAATAGCACCAACTCCGGACGCAGGTTCAGAATCTGGAGGCTCGGATGATAAACATCGATGCTAACGTGCATAGCATGGCGCAGAATTTGGCGGCATTCATGCGTCATGCGGGTCTTACGCCTCAATTTGATTTTCACCCACCATTTTGACCCGACTTCAGGGAAGTTTTGTTGCCCTTTCTCTACTTTTGATATTTATTTGCTACATTGAGGGCAATGTATCATTTAGGTGTGGGGGGGGGAATTAGATGGGGTGCTAGTGTTTCTAGTTTTCAGTAGTTTTTAGTTTTTAAGTGTTTTTCCTTTATTTCTAGTTTTTTATTTGTCTATCTTTCGTTCATTCTCTTTTTTTCTTTTTAGTGCTTAACTCTCGTGTGAATACCAAAGTTTGATGTTGGATTGTTGACTCTAATTCTACTATTGCCAAGTTGTAATAATAAAAGTGTATCGAGTTAATGTGGTTGAATCCAGAACATCTCTTTGGTGAATATCGGTGATTGCTTGACTCTTTTTGAGATCTTTGTTAACTTTTCTAGGCATAGGGAATGACTGTTGGCATTTCATGTGAATTGGTCCAATATTAACTTTAGTTCTCCATGTTTGAAAAAATGAGACTAGCTGCTGCTATTTTTTTTTTGCGGTGTTATTTTGAGTTATTGTGTTATTTGGCTGTGAATAAGGTTAACTGTACTCCGCTAGTTGTTACTCTGAATAACCGGGGATCTTCATCAAAAGTGTCGATTCTCGCGTCAAAAAATAGTAATTACTATGAGTACGTGGTCACGTGGCGATATGAGCTGAGTAATCGGGTCTTTCATCTAACAAATATCGGAGTTCGCGTCAAAAGGCTCCAATGGCTAGAACTAAGTCTTTTGTGCTATTACCTAAAAAAAATAAAATAATAGAAGACGTGAAAAAAAGGGGAGAAAAAATGTGAAGGATGTGTTAGTGTGTGATAGAAGTCAGTTTGCCAAGTTATGGAGTTAATGTTGAGATTTTGGTTAATATTTGGACATTTGCTGATAAATGTTGTGCGCCATTCCTTTTTCTTAATTAGTTAATCTAGATTTGAAGGAGTTTGTGGTTTAGAAACTAACAGGGGTGATGTTTCTCGATTTTGATAACTGATGCGTGATATATGATTTTTTCTTGGTATTTTGGCAATATGGTAGATGGAGCAATGACCATTGTCAAATAGTGGTGCTTGTTTGCTGTTCTCATGCTTGTGACAAGTATGGTTTAGGTGTGGGGGGAATTGATAGGTTACAATTTTATCATTTATTTTATTATTAATTTCCCTATTACCTGACCCGATAGGATTAATTGTTAGATCTACTCACTTTTGGTTTTTGCATTATTTTAGGGAGTAGAACGAAAATATGATAACAAGTGCCAATTTGACAGGAAAGGAGTCTAAGTAACAGAGCTTATCCCAGGGGCATTTTTGAAAAAGAAAAACTTTTTTCCATTTTTGGTATTTGCTGAAGAGGGCAGCGGACGGAGAGTCTTCTATTCCTTGGGAGCCGCCGCACAGTGCCAGTCTTAGAGAGGAATTAGATAGGGACTACTTTGGAGTTGCTTTTTGTTGACTTTTCTTTTGTTGGCTTTTGATTAGCTTATCTCGTATGTCAGAGGCAATTAGGAGCAATTGAATCATTCCCTGTAGCTTCTCTTTTGATTTTCCTTGTGGTCTGTGGTGGATTCCTCCTGTCGCGTATGCTTGGAACAATTGAGAGATTTAAACATTCTATGCAGTTTTCGTTTCCTTTCATCATTTGAAGCAAATTGAAATTTCCCAAACGCAGATAATGGCTGCGACTATTGCTTCAATTGTGTGTGGGTTTTTCGCGTCAAAGATGAACTAATCCCCTTACTCTAGTCAAGGAACAATGGAGGCTTTGATTTGCCTAAAAATTGTGAGATCGATTTGATTCTATCTTTTTCTTTTATTTATTGGTATTCGCATATTCCCTGGTTACAGTGCTTGTGATTGTTCAATTAATTGATTGTCTTGAATCCGGATAATTAGTTAATTTGGGAATCTATTGTCAATTGGGGCGTTAGATCCGTAATTGTCTACTTGCTCTGAATTAGTGACAACTGGCATGATTAGGTTTGTGTCAGGGGGATACGTGGCTAATTTAAAATAACCTTGGTAGTGCGTTATTTGGTTAGAATAGGGCTCCTCTAGTACGTAAGGCAATTGGGAATTAAATCTTACGGGCGTATCTAGGATTATTTCTCAATTAGAGCAGTAATTAACGGGCGTACCTTAATCACCGACACAGTAAGGAGGGGTTAACTGTCATCGCTTGTTTGGCAGTTATAACCTATTTATTAATAAATAATTGAAATTGCCTTTGCATCGATGATCAATCAGGTGAACCATTGTTGAAATTATTTCTTGGCTAGATCTTTAATTATCCTTACTCTAATTTTAGTGAGTTGTCATTTAATTTTTAGTTGGCTATTTTATTTTTAGTTGAATTGTTTTAATTGTCATCCTTTGTATAAAAACACCCCTGTGTTACTTTGGATTTCTAAAGAGACAAATAACCCCAGTCCCTGAGGATACGATCCTACTTGTCCTGTTTACGAATTAATAATTATTTGTGAAAAAAAACCATTCCATTCGGGTATATCGGATCAAGCAAACTCTTCGAGAATAGGGTGAATCAAATAACTCATTGCACACCTAGAGTCCCTACTCCAATACTTGGAATCGGGTTTTGGTTATTTTAATTGGCAATTAGATTTAATTTTATTATTGCACAGGCATCGACAACCTGTCATAGTTCAATAAGTGGTTATTATATTCGATAATGTGTAATTTAAAAATTTTTAAATGTATTTATCTCTTTATTTAGTTTATAATATAAGATAAAATGAATAAATTTAATGTTTTAGTTTTTAAATCACAAAATCTACTCTAAAAGCACTAAATTTGAACTTTTTGATAATAGTGCTTTTCACTTAAAAAACTCTACTCCTAATTTTATGGAATAATGTTCAACAAACGATTTAAAAGTATTTCGAATATCTAAAAGTGCGTTTTTATCAAAAGCACCGCAACACTAAACGGGACCTTAAATGTATTAACGTTTGCCAAGTGAGTACCGAATAGGAAAAGTTTGCCCATTGAGTATGCAATAGGAAAATCCAAATATAAAAGTTACTATAGCTAACAATGAAGTCTGAATTTTTTTTCTTTTCATAGTTTTGTTTAACATTTATATGTGAATTTTTTATTTTGTGATTTATGTCGCTTTGGTTGCTATTCAAAAAACTTAACTATGATGAAAGAACATGTCAAAAAGAAATTTTTATAAAAAATTACACATAAGTGCTAACCTTTTTTTCACTTTTTTGTTGTCAAAACATGCAAAACAGCACTAGATATATTGCTTAATGCAAGTCTTTCAAGTAAGCAAAAGAATTCTCACTTTGAGAGCACTTTCTCTTTACTATAGAGAGATAAATCCCCTTTGTGGGTGTACGGAGCGTTTTCAAACTTTTCAAAAATTTCAAAATTTCTAAGCCTCCAAAATTTTCAAATTCCCAAGTTTCATCATGGTTAGGTCTAGGAAACTCTGAGAAAATACTCTATCAAAAGGTAAAAAATTTAATGAAAGTTAATACTTTATTTTTTAAAACTAACAAAATTATTTTTAAAAATTACTTTATTTATTTATGGGATATGAGTTATGCATTATTAAAATAAATATTTGATTTAATTATGGACTCATGCTATTACACCTTGTGGAGTGTAATCTATTGTGAGTGGAAGTGTAATAAAAGAGGAGAGAGTGGAATGCTGACGTGGCATATGGATTACACTCTAAAGAGTGTAAACCATTGTGGATGCCCTTATTGATCTACTTTCGTGGCATAGATCTTTCAATTATTGGATCTGAGACTTTAAGAAGTGAAGTACTAAGGGCAGGGCAACTTAGTTTGCGTTTTTCCTTTCCCTTTTAGTCTAGTTTTTTTCATTTTTGTCTAGTGTTCCATTTGATATTCCATAGCTTTAGTTCAGTTTCTAACCTTCCAGGAAATCCAGTTTCGTAACAATTTAAATCACATGGCCGATGACTAGGGAAGGGGCATTGTAAACAGTCTCTAGTGATTTTTTTCTCTGTCCTGCTTTTCACCATGCAACTCTTGTGACGACTCCACCTCCCCCTAGAGCGTACCCTAAGGTTTAATGGACTGCTTGCCCAACTCTCATCAGAACTCACTCATTAACATTAACATGAAAGATACATAACTCCAAAGTAAGCATGATACCCCTCAATACATATTACAAACTGATAAGTGCATATTTTACATATTTTTAGTGTGTTTTATTTTTTAGTTTTGGTGTATTTTAACTACTTTATAGCTAATTAACTAGGATTCTAGTGAAAATATATATTTTATGGTTTAAGTAGTAAAAGTTGCATTTACATGGATTTTAATGGTAAAAACTTCATGTTTTTATAGGTTTAAGGATTCAATCATCATATGGAGTGAATTGAGAAGATAATTGGATGATTGATGATAGTTTGAAGTGATAAAAAGAGAACATGAAGTGCAAAATACTCAAAGAGATGAAATGCAATTAAAGGAAATTTTCCAACTTTGACACCTTGTGGTATTTTGGCTATATCTTGAGTTACAAATATCGGATTGAGATGATTCTTATACCATTTTGAAACTAAGAGACAGATCTACATTTGGTATGAAGACATCAAAGTCCATTTCAGTCGTTTTCATTGTCAAAAAGTTGAAATACAGAAGTGCATTTTCATGGTCGAAAGCTGAAACAAGGTTCTGACCAGTCAAGGATATTTTGGTCATTTATCTGTCCACAGAGCTTTAAATTGGATAATTCTTGATGCATTGGAAATATAACTCAAAAGGTTACAACTTTCATGCTTTACACAAGAGCTAGTTCAGCCTCTAACATCGAGAAATATCAGTTGAAGTTGGACCAAAAACAGAGCAAGGATGAATTCTGTCCAGAAAGTACAAACCTGCAAGAGAGTAAAACGGGGGTCAAAACGCAGGCATAGGCCGCGTTTTATGCCTGCATTTTTAGTGGATTTTGACTGTAACTTTCTCTGCAACTTGTGCTCTTTTTGCACACCCTTTTTGACCACTTTTTCTGCAAAGATTCCGGCTGGAAATGATATGAGCATGGAAACTTTGAGAAGCAATTTTTGAGAGTTTCAAGAATAAAAAATGACAACTAGAAACAACTCCTTTGCTCTTGAATCTCTCTATAAATAGCAGCCTTGGAAGACATTTTAAATTTTTTGGAAGGCTAGAGAAACTCACCAAAAATGTAGTCTTCACTAGAATTTCCTTAGTTAATTAGTTATATATAGTTAGTGTAGTTTATCCAGTATTTGTAGTTAGATTTAGATGAAGATTTGAAGAGCAAAGATGGAGAGTTTGAAACTCATGTGACAAGGGTGACTTCCCTCCTAACACTTTCTCTTTTGTATTTGATTACATGTTTAACTATAATATAAGTTTGGTGTTTGCTTTCATGTTTTGCTAAAGTTTATACTTAGAGTTATGGATGAACTTTCTATATTTTATTAGTGATGTTTACTTGGTTATTTGATGATATTATTTTGAGTAAGTTATTTATCACTTTTGCTTTTCTAATAATGATTAACCAGCCATTAGTTGCGATTATCTAAAGGTATTAAGTTTGCAATGAGAATTAGAGTTCAACACTAGTTCAAGAAAGTGATAAACCTAGGGAGTTTACTCACGAGAGTAGAGGAGCACCTTTGTAGCTTTAATGACTTGTTTCATGTAATTTCATAGAAGAAATAAGCTTGTAACTAATTTCATAACCACGAGAGTAGGTATGGCTTAATTAATACTTGATTTACTACGAGAGTAGGTTTCACATACATTAGGATATTACACCATAACTAACCAAGATAATAACATTCACTCAAATAGTAACTTCATTTGCAAGAGTACTAAGGAATTCCATATCTCTAGGAGCTTTCTAGTGTTATTTTTATTACTTTTACTTCATATTTATAGTGTAGATTCAATTTCTTGCACTTGTGATAGTCTAAATAATAAAGGAGTTCAAAAATCACTGGTAATTGACAATCTTCCCTGTGGGATCGATACCTAATACCCCTATACTCAATAAACGACTCGTATACTTGTGAAAAATCGCGTGTGTAGGATTTATAAATGTAAAACTTGATTGTGGAATGAACTTATTGTTATATGTATACCCCACGCTCCTCACATACTATCCAATTTTCCTTCATATCCAGACTTATATGCACAACTAAGCGGATCAAAATACAAGTTCAATCATTTCACTAAGTACAAATAGGATGGCAATTACTTAAAACGAGGACTTCAACTTACTAACTCACTATTTTTCGGATACCAAATCAATAACACCAACACCCTTCAATATAACATTTACATGCTGCAATTTGTTCCAATATTCAAACCAAAGTGCAAACCAAAAGAAAAGAACTTAACGACTAGTACCTTAATACAATGTCAGCTGAATACAAGCTCAAGATTTCCTATTACAAACTATTTACTATTGTTGTCTCTCTCATCCCACACCTTGTTAAGGAAAACAAATAATGGAGTGAGCTAAAAGCCCAATGAAATTTAAAGAAAACATGCAGTCAAATTTATAAGATATCATATATATTCATAAAGCGAAAAAGGTGAACAATTACAAGCAAAGTCATTAACAATTCACATATTCAAATAAACAATTTAACACCAGCAAGAAAAGGATACAGTACTGATACGGTGGCTCCCGTCAGGTTCTAAGCAGAACACCCAAGATTCAAACGTTGATACAGCTGTTTTGGTGGCTCCTGCTGGATTATTGGCAGAGCACCTAAGATTCAAACGTTGATACAACTGATAAGGTATCTCTTGCCAGATTCTAGGCGTAGTATTTGGTCCCGTTCAGTATTTCATTTGCAACTTAAGGATATAGTGGGCTCTTGCAAGCCAGTTCCACAGCAGTGTTTTCCAAGTCCGTTGACACTCCATCAACGTTTAAAATGCAGCAATAACAATGTCTATAGATCACCACTTAACTTCAACCTCCGTCCACTGATTAACCCCTCCTTGCCAGGCCCGAACTCCAAGAACATTAGAACACTGGGTGGTAATACTCGAGTATACCAATTCCAAATGATGCATCCAATGGATTAAATAATAAACACTAAACACTACCCATGGTTCATCAATCTCCTCAACCAAGTCCTTGCTGGATCGATTCGACTAAATAGCCGATGGGGTTTGGGATCCCAACCACTCAATATAATTGATGAGATAACATTTTCAACCAACTTTCAAGTCATGATATGGTACACACTCGCCTATTCATTTTGCAGTTCAAGATATATAGCAATATCAATCAACTAGGTGCATTAAGCATCATTCAAGTAAATTTAAGGTTAAGTGCGATAAAATACACACTCGCCTATTGCAATAACAAGTCAAGATATCTAACAATTTCAGGAAACAAGTCACATTTCGATCAACAATCACATAAAGCATCAATCAATTAAATCACATGGTCCTACCATGCAATTGGACCACTCACTAATTGATCTCAATCTTTCCACTTCAACCCCCGGTTCTTTCTCTTGGTTACTCTCGTGTCCTGTGGTCATATCATACATTAAGAATCTAACCACTTAAAGCCAATATAAATGAGTAAACTTCACTTAGCAAACACAACAATTTGCAGGTTTAACCCCCGTATAACTTCCAAAAGGGTAAAGTTTTCTTATTCAAATCAAAGGGCTCACGTGCATGCTAAATCAATGTCTCAAGCAAAATATGGAATAAAAGTATGTAGATTATAGTCAAGCGTTTGGAAGGAAACTGGTCAAGACTTTCAATGTTCAAAGTTGAAATTTTTCGACTATAAACCGGTTTGGAGAAAATTCATTTTCTTTCGCTTAAACCCCTTTGTTTTGGCTCAAATCCAACCTATATGTGAAAATCAAGGGTTTGTCAAGTAATTTGAGCAAAGGTAGATCAAAACCAAACCAAACCTAAAACTCAAAAGTTCCAAATCACCAACATGTGAAGATAAAAAAAATTAGCAAGTATCTTGAGCAAAATATGTCAAAACCATCCGCTTCCAACTCAAACAAGAATTTCCAGCAACTTGTCCTTAAATTCCTTTCCTCTAAGTTCAAAGTTTCAACCTTATCTTCATGGTAAAAACACAATAAATCATAGCTAGCATAACATGTGTCTATGGTATATATTCTTAGCAAGAAAAATCATCAAAATCACACATATCTAACTTGAACCTAGGCTATGTACTTCATGTATCAAAGCTGAAAAATTCACAACATAACTTGAAATATATGCAAGTCTCCATAAAATCCTTCCTTTTCACCAAAATTGCACATATATAAAGCTCTAGATTAAGCTAAATAGATTATACAGCAAATCTGGAGTTTAAAACATAGCTTGACAAAATCATGAAATCTTCCATAACGATCTTTCCTTTAACTTCTATAACATCATACCTCAAATAAATTCAAAGATAAGGGAAGAAAACTAAGGTTTCTAGCCAAGTTCACCTCTTTAACTCCAAACCCAAGGATGGCAAGCAAATCAAGAAAGATAAAGACTTTCTTCCTCCAAAAACTTCACCAAGAGCTTCCCTTCAAACTTGATTCAAAATTCTGTGGAATGGATTAGGGTTTTTCTTTGGATTTCTCTCTAAGTAGACAAGAAATCAAGGCTTGGAATTGAGTATTTTCTCTCCCTCTTTTCTCTCTAAATTTTCGTCCAAGCTAAGCAAGAAAGAAGAAAAATGGTGATAAAATGATAGCTTGGTTGGATAATTATAAAGCTTGTCTTGGTCAAGGTCTTGGTCAAAATGTTGTAGTGGTTCGACAAATGGCACAACAAAGAGAAATCTCTATCTAATAACCCAAATATCTCTCTTTCTCCCAATCATTCATTGAAACCTCTTTCCAACTATCCCTTTTTGTACAAAACTCCCTTTAATTCACCAAATTTATTACACACACCTTATTAGTTGGTCACACTTGCATAACGCATTATGAACTCAACATGCAACAAATTGAATGGGACAATAGGAATAAAAATCATGACTCAACCATTAAATTAACCGAAAATTCAAGGCAAGTAGATTAAAATACAAAATATAAAAAAATAATTTTCAGAATACAAAATATAAAAATAATTTTTGGATCCTCACATTCTACCTGGGCAATCTCCTAGGGGATATCATTCAGATGATGAAGAACTTGGAAAAGATAATGCAAAAAATCTCGCTATTCAACAAAGAACACAGTGGAGTGAGCCTTGAAGAAGGAGAGGTCACTAAAGGGGTAGAAGAATGTAACCAAAGCTTGACAGGAAAAATTTGGGGATAAAAGATAGCAAATGTGGCTAGAATAAAGAATTTTGCAAGCAATATGTTGCATCAGCCAAAGAACCTGAGGATCATAGAAATCAAAGCAAATATGTTCTAGTTTTTTTTACTAGTAAGGTAGAAATGGAAAGGGCAATAAGTGGAAGGCCATGGATATATGATGGGCAACTGTTGGTTCTACAAAATGGAGGGAAGGTTTGAATGATGACCAAAAAGCTATTAGCAAAACCCTAATATGGGATCTGGAATTTGCCGCTACATTGGAATACATAGGAGGCAGTGAGGAAAATTGGAAGCATCTTCCCAAGAGTAAAAGAGGTAATCATCCCAACGGGGTGGGGCAAGCAAAGGGGGGAGTAAAGAGGGGAGACATGTTAGAATCCTTGCTAAAATTGACTTAAACATGGCTTTACTTAGGTGAACCACAATTAAATCTAATGGCATAATGAGATGGGTGGATTTTAAATATGAGAAATGCCCTGATTTCTGCTTTTGCTGTGGAAAACTTGGTCATAATTAGAAAAATTGCAACATTAAAGGAACAAAGATGAACTGCATGACACAATTTGGAAATTGGATGAGGAAGTTTCTCTAGAAGCCTGAATAGGAAAATTAGAATGGGAAAGAATAAAACCATGAAGAGAAGCAAACTAATAAAAATCAAGATAACAAAGGAGAGAAAAAGATTCAAGAAAAACTTATTCCTAACTTACATGGAAGAATTCCATAGGACTAATGATGGGGGAAATGGGACTTAAAGACTATGAAGGAACAAATGAACAAGAAACCAATAAAGATAATTAAAGGTGATTAGATAACTAAAGAAGATGAGGATAATAGCAATAGGAAACGGGCACAGCCAGTGCAAGTGAGATTCAGAATAAGACTGAAGGGAGAAAAAAACACTATAATTGAACATGCTATAGATACAAATAAGAATGAGGACAGTAGTGCCAAAAGAGTTAATGAACTATAGAATCTAGATCATGATTTAATGTGGATAGAAGGGAACCAGGGATTGGAAACTGTCATGGGAACTGATGGAACTCCAAGAAACAAGGTAAATAATGTGATAGGTGAGCAGATAGGAAAAAGTAGGAAGGAAAGGCAGATTAGTAA
>CM041218.1:26784144-27049269 GCA_023065735.1 Coffea humblotiana
ACAATTCGTGACTTCTTCGAAAGTTTACTTTTGGGCGTCGCAATTAATGCGAATTGCATCAAATAACTTCGAAGAGATATTTTGACCCCTCAATACCCTCTTAGATCTAGGGTTTGTATTCATGTAAATACTTCCAAAATGTGATAAATTTTTAAGTTAAATTAAGGAAATTCTTGACTAAATCACGCAACTGGCCTTGGTTAGGTTGAGAGGGTGCCTTGGATTTTTATCCTTGCCTTCCCTCTCTTCAAATGTGACTCCCGAATCTTTTTCTCTGATTTTTGTAGACTTAGGAGTCGTTTAAAAAGGGTTTCTACTTTTTCTTTAAAAAATTCATTTTAGGTGACTTGGTACACCTCAACTCAATACCAAGTGGCGACTCCAATTTTTTTTATTTAAAAACCCTTTTTAAACTATTATTTTGGGTCAAATCGTCACATTTTCAAAGTCTCATTTAGACCCATTTCATTTTCTTTATTTTCTTTAAAATAAAAAAATTCACATTTTTCAAATCAAAATCAACCAAAATTTCATTTTTATTTATTTTTCTTATTTTTCAAAAATGGGGCGCGACACACTCCATATAGGTAAAACCTCCATTTTTTCAATGCAAATAATACAGCCACTAATTCCAAATCATGAGTTGGGTAATTTCTCTCGTGCGGCTTTAATTTCGTAGAGACATACGCAATCACCTTATCATTATGCATCAATACACACTCCAAGCCTTTTTTGGAAGCATCTGTATATGCTACAAAACTATCCTTTCCGTTATGCAAAACTAATACAAGTGCTCTCGTCAACCGTCTCTTTAACTCCTGAAACCTTTCTTCACATTTCGGGTTCCATATAAATTTTTCACTTTTCTTGGTCAATTCAGTCAACGGGTCTAGCAATCTTAGAAAAATCTTTGATAAACCTCCTATAATACCCTGCTAACCCTATAAAACTCCAAATTTCAGTAGAATTTCCGGTTGCTTCCATTTAGAAACCGTTTCAACTTTGGCTAGGTACACCTTGATTCCGTTCTTGAAAATTATATGAACTAAGAAGTCATTTCTTTCAACCAAAATTCACATTTGCTAAATTTAGCATACAACTGATGTTTCCTCAAAGTTTGTAAAACAATTCTCAAATGTTTCTCATGATCCTCCAAAGTTTTAAAGTACACCAGTATATCATCAATGAACACCACCACAAACTGATCTCGATAAGGTTTAAAGATTCTGTGCATTAAATCCATAAAAGCCGCAGGTGCATTAGTCAATCCGAATGGCATTACTGTGAACTCAAAGTGTCCGTACCTCGAGTTAAAGGTAATTTTTGGTATATCTTTCTCCAAAATTCTCAATTGATAATAACCCTGTCTGAGGTCCAACTTTGAAAATACTACCGGCCCCTTACAATTGGTCAAATAACTCATCAATGTGGGGCAAAGGGTGCTTATTCTTAATTGTGGCATCGTTCAAGTTTCGGTAGTCTATACACAGTCTTAAACTCCCATCTTTCTTTTTAACAAACAATACCGGTGCTCCCCACGGTGAATCACTTTCTTTTATAAAGCCTCACTCTAGCAAATCCTGCAACTGGAATTTCAACTCTTTCAATTCAACTAGAGCCATTCTATATGGCGTCTTAGAGATAGGTGCTACCACCGGAGTCACATCAATTTTAAAAGTTATCTCCCTTCCCGGAAGCAAAGACTCTAATTCTTTAGGAAAAGCATCCGGATACTCCTTCACTACAGTCATATCTTCCAACCTCACTTTATCATTAGGAATATTTATAAGAAAAACCAAATATCCTTGAACTCCCTTACTCAACATTTTTGCTAGCTCGAATTTCTGAAATAAGAGCAGAGGAGGCTAATCTACCCCTTACATCCAATTTTAGGGTTGCCTCTCTTGGAATGCACAATTCTACCGTTTTCGTCTTACAATTCAACTGAGTATTGTAGCGAACTAACCAATCCATTTCTAAGATAACATCATACCCCTTAATCACTAAATCCATCAAATCGGCCAGTAACTTCCGTTCTCCAATCCATATCTCACAATCTCTATACACCAAGTTAGCAAGTAAACTTTGTTCCCCAATAGGTGTTCTAACCTCCCAAATCATAGGTAACTTAATTGGTTTCACATCTATTCCACTCATAAATTTAGGGTTCACAAAAGAGTATGTTACACCCGGATCAATTAAAACCTTAGTTAAACGGTGGAAAATAGGAATCGTACCTTCAACCACCTCCAGTAGCATCAGGAATCTGTTGATAGTCCAATACGTAAACCCTAGTAAGTACCTTTGGTCGACTTCCTCCAACACTAGTCTGTTTAGAGGTTGACTTTTCAGACCTTTGAGTACTACCTCCTTTTTTTTGGTACGGTTAGGCATTTCAATATCTGGTATTCGGTACTATCGCAATACAAGCATTTCCCCAATTTCCGTCCGACAATCATTCTCTGCCATAGTTGGGTTTGTCACAGTAGCCACAACTAAGTTGAGAATTTACGGCCTGGTCCACTAGAAGGTGTTCCTCTCGCTCGACCTTGCCACTAAGACCTCCTCTTGATAAAACCCTTCTTGGAGCTCCAGCGATTTTTATTTCTTCCGTTCCCCTTCCCATCTTGGAAGGTGGGGAACTTTTACTGGCTTGTCCAGAAGAGTAACTAGGAATGTTCATTTTCTTAGTATGGAAGACCCTCACTTGCAGCCTTGCGTTTTTGACTCTCTACGTTTTCTCCAGAGTTTCGGTGAACGTAGAGATTTGGTTGCTGCCAACCCCTTCTAAATCTCCAAATTATGCCCTTGCACAAAATGTATTATCCTTTTTCACTCATTAACCACCAACTTTGGAGCGTACTTAGAGAGTTTAGTGAACTTACCCTCATACTCGGTCACACTAAGAGTTCCCTACCTCAACTATATAAATTCGTCCTCCCGCTTCTCTTGAATCAGAGGCGGAAGAAATTTCTTATTGAATTCTCTCGTGAAGTTTTCCTAAATCCAAAGGGTTTGCGCTCTTTCCCACTTTCCCCTTATCACGTTCCACCAAGTACGTGCAATGCCCTCAACTGAAAGGCAGCAAAATTCACTCGCCTCTCATCGGTATAGTCTAAAATGGCGAAAATATTAGCCATTTATTCCAGCCAGTTATCCCCTAATTTGGGATTAGGTCCCTCAATAAATTTTGGCGAAACAAATTTCAAAAACCTCTTCCAGGCTCTATCGTCCCCTCTATCCTGGGCCTCGAGTTGGTTAATCGGCTCTGGACCCTGTTGCTCTGCTAATCATTCTAGAATATCAGTCATCTGATTAATGGCAGTAGTCATTTCGTTACCCTCTATATTTTCTTGTCCCTAGATCGGCCCAGTTGCCGATCCCTAATCATCCCCTTGAGGTTAGGTTTGCCTAGCCTCACGCCCACGACCTCTACCACTCATTCGTCCGTCCATAATCCTAATTATACCTAATACAAGAAATAAAATAATTATGCAAGAAAATACTTAAAATAAGAACCAACATGAAAACATGGGAAATAACAATAACTAGCATATATTAACACTTTAAGGTTCATACAATTAGCAAGTTATGGGGCATTTACAAAAATATAGCACACAGGTGCCACAAGAGTACTTCTAGTCATGTGCCACAAGAGTACTTCTAGTCATGCGCGACAAAAGTAGAGTCAAGTGTCTCAAAAGTAAGCCACACAGTCAAGCAAAATACAATGGCCTTTGAACTAGTACCACCCCAACTAATCCTAAGTACACAAGTAACAATATTTATCACTCCTAATCTAATCCTCAGCAGGACTATCAGGCAGGACCTCCTCTTCAGGGTCCTCCTCCGGATCCTCCTTGAAAGGTTCCTCCTCAGTGCCCTCCTGAATCGGACTCTGAACAGCATCCATCATTTCATCGACCAACATAGTGGTGTCTACCAAGATCCCAGAAGCCCGATCCTGGACCTCTTCGCCTATCCTAATCAATCGAATCCTAACCCTCTGAAACTCATCACGAGCGGCCTCAGCCCTAGCCAGTTCGTTCACCACCGTCCCCTTTAGCTCCGCAATCCTAGCATCCTAAGCATCATTCATGGCGCTCAGCTCCTCGACCTCCTGAAGTAGAGCTCTATTGGTATTCACCAACTGACAACGTTCATCGTTTATGGACAGTACTAAGTCATTAGGGTATGCGTGCGTCGCCCTACAAGGACAACGGGAAAACCTAGAAGAAAGCGAGAATTGAACAAGAGTTCCTCCACCAAGTGCTCGATAGTAAATAGGGCTAAGGGGTTCCACGTGGCCATTATCATGACCATTATCATTAGCAGCGTGTCCTCCAATACCATTCTCCATCCCTACAAAACAACCTCAATTTTTGGGTTAGAAACTTAAAGTTACTAACTCGCTCAAACATTATTTAAGGTATAACTAAATTATCTCATTTCTATTCTCAAGGGTAAAGTCTCTATTATATCTCCCAAGTAGATCTCTAAACCTAGTGCTCTAATACCAACTGTGACGCTCCAACTTCTTCCATGGGTGAACCCAAGAGTATCCGCAGGAAGCCTGCCTAACTCTCGTCAGGACTCACTACGAGGCGAATTCAACTTATGAATAGTTGATTGATACTACAAGTCGAAAGTATAAAGAAAAGTCGCTTACTTAATAAACATTCAAATATTACACCACAAATTACCGAAATTACATCAACATTCCCAAAATATACAACCTCCAAAAGTTATTTCAACAATTACATTCAAAACCCTAATCAAAAGTCCATCAAGTGGCTTCTCTATAATTCTTTCCATTTCAGATCCTATTAAGGAAAACAAAACTAATAGGGTGAGCGAATGCTCGTGAGACCAAAAAGCACACATGCAAGTACGTAGTCCAAGTAGCAAAAACATTTATACAATAAGTAAAACTGTAAAGTTTGAGTAATTAACATTTCAAGTAGGAAAGTAAACAGAAACAATTCAAGAATACTGTAGCTTTCAGGAGTTAAATTCCACGTAACCGAGTCAAGGTCTTGATCAAATTCCATGTTGACACTCCGTCAAACACATAAGTATCAAATTCATAGAAACACCACTTTCCTCATATCCCGTCACCGTTACACCCTCTTATCGGGCCCGCTTATCAAGATTTTCATATTACTCGAGTATATCGTGGCAATACTACGCGAGTATGCCAATAAGATCTCTCCAATAGATCAAGTTTCGTGTTTGCTCATGGTTTACTAAGTTTCTCGACTAAGTCCATGCTGGCTTGATTCGTAAAGTTAGCCAATGAGTTTGGGCGTCCCCCAAATACGAATATAAGTCGATGAGACAACGCTCCAATCGACGATCACAAATACGATTCATAACCACATCATTTCACACGAGTTGATTATCAATTCACATAGCGAAAATCGATCATAATTTCATTTAAAGAGAATGAGTGCGATAAAGTACACACTTATTTCGACAATTCTAATTCACATGATTAACAAGGAGCAATTCACGTATTTCACAACAAATCATGCACTTGACACTCACCAAATCAAAAGTGAGTAAGTGATTAAACAAGTTTTTAGACGTCCGCTCCGAGATTCTCTTGAAGAACCTCTTAAGCGCTTGAAGAAATAACGATTTTCTATCACTCACAACCACGCATCAATCAAGAAAGAATACACACTTATTTAGACTAAATCAATGTCTAAAAAAAGAGAACTTTAATCTCTCAAAAATCGAGATTCAAAAGCGAGGAGTTAAAGTCCCAAGCGAGACTTACCTCTTCCATGAAATCGACTTTAAAACGGTTTATCGATATCAAAAGAAAGTAACAAATTCTTAAAAATTCATTCCCTAAGAAATTGGGAAATTTCAGCTAGGCGAGACAATTTTTGAAAAATCAAATCTTGAGTTTGGCAAGTTGAAAAATGGAAAACTTCTATACCATCGAAAACTAGGTTCAAAGTACTAAAAGTTTCTAGAAGACACTTTTCCAAGATTCTAAACAGAAAGCATTCATTTTTCATCTCAAAGTTTCAATTCCAAGAAGACAGGTTTGAACCAGTCTTGGTTTTCCAGCAATCTTTGGAAATTCAGCATAATTCACAGAAAGTGAATCAGCCCTTGAAATTCGTAAAACAATAAGAGTTCCAAACAAGGTTTCAAATACGACAAACAGAACTAAATTCAGAGTTTTGAGCATCAAGATATAACAGTTCAAAGTCGGCTAAAACTTGCAAACTGATCGCTAAATTTCCAGATTTGAAGAGCAATCTTTGGGGCATCATTTGGATATCGAAATTGTCTTGAAATTACACCAAATTTGGTACACTTAGACTTTCATATGTGGACTATCTTTCTATCAAATTATAGGCAAAAATTTCGTACGGGAAGGCAGTTAACCAAACGACCAAATCTTGTGAAATTTTCAAAGCAAATCTGCCAACCAGCTCTTTCTTTTCTTTCCAAAGGTTTTTGTCTAAAGAAATCAACCTCAATTCACTCCATTTTTGAAACCAAGGTTCCAGAAGAACTTTCCAGTTTCCAACTTTGTTTCACTTTTGAAATCAGGACCACATCTCACTCAATACAAGTTCAAATTAAGAATGGTTTTATGGCGTTGTAAACTGGTTCAAAATGCTACATTTCATCAGAAAGAGTCATTTCCAAAATCAATTCACAAGTGAGAGAAAATCAAGCCACAAGATGCAGCTTCTCCATTCCTCTTGGACAGACAGTTCACAACTGTGACGACCCCCACCTCCCCCTTAGGGCTTACCCTAGGGTTTGGCGAGTCGCCTGCCCAGCTCTCGCCAGGACTCACTCACTAGGGCTCGAGAAAGAAAACGTACATCCATTTCAAATAAATACCGCAACAAGTTCAAACTTAATATATACACATTGATATTCAAATCCAAATAACAAGACTCTACACACCTTAATACTTTAACGTGGTTACAATTCGAGTACAACAAACTCTAGTCAGGTGCTAGCGCGAGTACAATTTCAAAATTTAAAACAACTAGACTACGCTAGTTTTTATAACTCTCGCGCCACGCTCGTACCCCCTGTAAGGAAAACAAAACTAACGGAGTGAGCTAAAGCTCAGTGATGTTCCAAATACCAAATTGTTCATCAAATAATGTAGAAATAGCACAATAGCGAAATAGCGAGCAAAACAAGCCAAGAAATGAGTAATAATACTTTATATAGTCAACGATAAATATTCCGCAGTTCACATATAAGGATATAGTTGCTTATATAACGGGTCCACCATAGCTTGATCGATTGGTAGTTGACACTGCGTCAACTTTCAAGTAAGGTAACTAATCCAGTAGAACACCACTTAACTCCAATCTCCGTCTACCGACCAAACCCCTTACCGGGCCCGAACTCCACAATAAACACTGGTGGTAATACTCGAGTATACCGATTAGTCGAGGAGGTAGCACTCCACTTGACAACACTAACTACCCAGGGTTCGTTATCTAATCGACCAAGCCCTTGCCGGCTCGACTCGATTAACTAGCCACAGGGTTTCTGGAATTCCAGATAAATCACAATTCATATGCACGTATATCATTTAAATGGAACTCAAAGATCGAGAACAAGTCATATTAGGGTAAGTGCGATAAAGTACACGCTTGCCTTCTCAATCCACTCATATAACATGTAAGCATTCTCATTCAAGTATTAAATACAAGTATCAAGTGCAATTAGGTATTTGGAAGCACTCACCCAAAAGATGCAGTGCTTTTAGTGATCACGTCCAGGTAGTACTCCTGGTTTGGAGTCCAAATCTGCGATAAAATATCGTTTAAGAGCTTTGAAAATCGATTAAGGTTTGAAACTTAGACGTTTCGTTTAACGAGAATCAAAAAACTGAAATTCATTTGGAGCATATACGTAAAACTCTTGCTCGCTATACACACTGTGAAACTTGGTAGCAATTATACTTTGAAATACCATTTAAATCAAAGGAACGAGGAAAACATATTTCTATTAGTTGTAAATTTCATTTTTCCAAGGGTACACGTTTCGGCCGAATTTCAACTTATATACCTCCACAAAAGGGAACTCGAATAACCTAGGCAAATCGAGTGAGATTCATCCTCAAGGCTTTAGTCAAGGCGAGCGTAGTTCTACTTAACCTTCGCGTGCCAATTTGGGCGGCACGCCCTTTGTGTTTACCAATTTTTCCAACCATTTATGGCTTCCTTCTTTCCTTAATTCAGCCGCACAATCATACAGAAGTAAATGATACTAACATAGCCCTTCCAATAAGCTCCAAAATCACGCCAAATACAATACAAGTGCAATAGTACAATCAGAAATCAATTTGAAGACACAAACTGAACGGCAGATTTGATATCCCGTAGCATTTTAGTCATAACTGGAGCTACATTTATCGAATCAGGGTGACTCTTATACCATTTCGAAGCTAAGACAGAGGGGCACAACTTTCATGAAGGCATCTTAACCTAATTCACAGGTTATCTAGGTCGAATTGCAATTCCCAGATCCAAAAGTTCTTAATCAGTCTAGTTGTCAGCACTGACTTTAACTGGCAATAACTCAGGCTACACAACTCTGTTTTGGGTGTTTTCAGAGGCGTTGGAAATCTAAAACATAGGGCTACAAGTTTTTTGTTTTGGCTAAAAGCTAATTGGATATGAATCAGGGTGAAAAATGCAACCCAAACTGGTGAATTCACAAAACGGTTTACAAAACAGTTTCGACCAGCTCACTAACCAAAATTTTTCCAACTTTCTCTCCATTTTCTAACCGTTAACTTTTCATATAACACACAAACAATATTAACCAAGAAAAAAATCCTCAAGGTAGTTATCTATAATCCACCTCAAGACTGCTAGCCTAGCGATTAAAGTAAGAAATGAAAGTCCTCAAGTCCTCTAACCTATTTCTTGCTTAGGGTTGTAAACTCATGCCAAAACTAACCACTAACTTTGATTAAATGGAAAGATTTAAAGGAGATGAAGGTTACCTCTTGAACCCCAGATGAAACCAGAATTTTTCACCAAAACTTTCCCAAAAAAATCCACAAGATGATGCCTTTCTCCAAGTTAGAACTAATCTCCAAGTAGTATGTGAATTGGGTGAAGATTTTCAAGTGAAATGGAACAAGATTGGAGCAAGACAAAGAGAGCTTTCTTCCTTCCTTTTCCTTTGCTATTTCGGCCGACCAAAGAGAGGAGAGAGAGAGTGTTTGTTTGTGTGAGGCTTACCTTGGAAGATTGGAGGGAAAAAGGAACAAAAGGCTAACCCAAAGTTAACTTTGAATAGTAGACGAATAGTGTCTCATACCACCACTTTTCTCTCTTATTTGTTGCACTAGTGCACTAATCCTCCAATGTAATTCCTTTAATACTGTAATTATTCACTCTTAGTAGTATAGTATTAATTTCTCAAATCTCCACTTACCTGTTCTGACACGAAATACGCGAACTTCCGATTCGCGCGCGATAAAGCGAAATTTAAAAGCAATTCATGCAATGATAATATAATTAACTAATATTAGGGTAAATAATTATAAAAATAACTATTTTAAAAATAAAAACATAAGTCCTCACAAAATCACCCCTCTAATATCACTTCTATCACAAGAAAGGAAGTAACAAAAATTTCAGCAGCATTTCCCTTTATTTTCTTAACTTTTCCATCCAAACTCAACATCTATATTCATAGCAATCAAACCTCAATCACAACCACAAGTTTTAGGCTATAAAGTACACTTGTTTAAAGCCACAAAATCATCCAAAATAGCCAATTATCTAACTCAAAATCAACCACCAATAAAGCTGGAAATTTGCAACCCTAAGCTGAAATTTACAACTACAAGCTACAAAATAATCAATCCAAAATAACATATAAAAGCTAGGAAATTCACATGGCAAAACTACTAGATCATAGCCAGCTCAATCAATGTATCAAAAGCTGAAATTTTTCACTCAAAACTTGAAATTTGGCAACCACCACACCAACCATGAAATTTTCCATGTAATCTACAAAAAATAAGGCTTAAATCCACTCATATGCAAGTAATAAAAGAAAAGATGGTTCCTTGCCATAGTTACCTTGAAACCCTAAGAAGAAATGGAAACCAAGAGCTTCTTTCTCTCAAATCTCTCTACCAAAGTCCTTAATCCTCCCTAGATGCCACCTTTTTACGGAGTAGTTTGCAAGTTTAAGTTGAAAACCCGAGGATTCAAGTAAGATTAGAATGTGGAAGATGAAGTTTTTCCTCTCTTTTTTTCTCTCCAAGAAGTCAGCCAAGAAGAAGAGGAAGATGATGGTTTTTTGGTCAATTTTTTGTTTTTATTAAAGGCCAAGAATGGTCTTAGTCCAAGTCAAAACTCCAAGACTTTATTGACGAGTGGCACTCCAAGGTTTAATCCTCATCTAATTGTCTCCCAAATGCTAAAATATCTAACCAACCTCTAATTATCCCTTAACATCTCATAAATAATATTTCTTTGTACAAAACTCCTCTTAATGTTCAAAAATTTATTACAACACACCTCACTAGTGGGTTCCACTTCCATAATGTACTACGAACTTAACATGTACTAAATTATACAAGAAAAATGGTTAAAAATCTAACTCTCTTATAAAAATATCTAGAAAATTAAGACAATAAAATAAAGCGAAAAAAATGTATTCAAAGAAATAAAATAAAATAAAGAAATTTTTCGGATCCTCACACTCTTTCCCCCTTAAAAGAATTTCGTTTTCGAAATTCTCACTTTGATTAACAAACAGTTTAGGGTATTTCTTTTGCATTTCTTTCTCCACTTCTCAAGTTGCCTCTTCTCTATCGTGATTTCTCCACAGGATCTTCACCAAAGGAATTTGCTTATTTCTTAGTTCCTTAACTTTTCGGTCAAGCAGTTCTATCGATTTCTCCTCATATGTTAGATATTCGTCTATTTTAACTTCTTCTAGCTGTAAGATATGAGTCGGATCAGGATGATACTTCTTAGTATCGAGACATGGAAGACATCATGAATTCTGGATAAAGTCGATGGTAGTTCGAGTCGATATGCCAGTTTTTCGACTCGTTGAAGAAATTTAGAGGGTCCCACAAATCTTGGTTGGAGTTTCTTTCCTTTACCCACCGTGACACTTCACAACGGAGTGAGCTTAAGAAACACAAGGTCTCCAATTTCGAATTTCAAATCCTTCCTTCCATTGTCTGCGTAACTCTTTTACCGATTTTGACCTGTTTGAAATCTCTGACGTATTAATTTAATTTTTTCATTTGCATCCCCCATCCACGGCACTGTCGTTGGATCTAAAATTTTCCTTTTCCCTACTTCATCCCAGTAAACCGGTGATCGGCACTTTCTTCCGTAGAGAGTTTCATATGGTGTCATTTGAATAGATAAATGATAGCTATTATTATAAGTAAACTCCACCAACGTCATGTGCTGACCCCAACTTGTGAGGACTCATGTTTTTATTTCTTAATTTAGTCTCTTTTATAATTAATTGCTCTAGTGTTATTTAATTATACTATTATTGCATGAATTTCCCTTAAATTTAGCTTTTATCGCGTTCGCGTCGAAAGTTTCTCGAAAGTCACACCAGTGCGACTAATTGGAGATTTGAGAAATTAATACTAGACTAGTAAGTATGAGTAATTGTAGTGCTAGAGGAATTATCTTGGAGGATTAGTGTATAAGTGTAGCAAACAAGAGAGAAAAATGGTAATGCAAGACATTATTGAGCCACTATTGAAAGTTGACTTTTTATACAAACTTATGATTAGCCTTTCCTTCGTTTTTCCTCCACAAAAATCAAAACACACACACTTCCCCACATACTCTCTCTCAGCTGAAACAAGGAGAAGAAAAGGGGGAAGAGAAAAGCTTCACCTTTTGCTCCAATCTTCCTTGCTACTCTTCTTCCAACCCACAAATCTCTTGAAATTTTGCTCTAGCTAGAAGGAAGGTGCAAGCTTGTGGTGTTTCTTGGTGAAGTATTGGTGGAAAGTCTTGCTTACAACTAGGGTTTAGGAGTTTGAAGAGGTAACCACTTCGTCCTTCTTTAATCTTTCAAATTTTACCAAGAGTAGAGGTTGTATTTCATGGGTTTGAAACCCTAATCAAGAAGTTAGACTAGAGGACTTGAGGAACTTTTATTTCTTGCTTTATATCTTAAGCTAGTGGTCTTGAGGTGGCCTTTAGGTAGCGGACTTGAGACTTCTTGTTTGATTGATGTTGTTTTTTGTGATGAGTGACTTGATATTGGCTTGGTAAGTGGAGAGAAAATTGGAAGAAACTCTTGAGAGGTGTTGGCTGAATTTGCTGCCTTGTTGTCTTGCTTAGATTTCAAATTTTTGTTATTTATATGACTGCTAAAATGCTTGTTATATGTTGTATTATGTGTGTGGAAATTGGTTTTCAAAAATCATTTCAATTGGTTTCATAAAACTTCGGTTTTGAAGAAAGGAAGAAATCTGGAAATAACTACCTAGGTCAGCCGACCAGGGTTCTTTGTCTGTGTACAACTTTTTGTACAAAAGTCAAAATCAAGTGCCGTTTGCGACATTTGAAACTAGACACCAAGAGCTTTAAAATGGTATAAAATTCCCTTGCAAATTCGTTTTGAGTGAACCGTAGCGAATCGCCAAAATGGACTGACCTGTTTTACCTGTTTGTCCGAGAGAAACTTTGTAGCTGCATCTTGTGGCTCAATTTCGTTCATCTTGTGAAAGGAGTTTAGAAATGATTTCTTCTGATGAATTATAGAATTTTGAATCAAGGTTCTAACGCCATAAACCATTCTCAATTTAGACTTGTGTAGAGTTAGACATGGCCTGATTTCAAAACTATGTAAAAGCTGCTAACTAGAAAAAATGCTGAACAGGTTGCGAAATCCAGCCATCTTCAAACTGTTGTATCTTGCTGTTCAAAAATCCAAATTTAGTTATGCTTGTTGTGTTTGAAACTTGACTTGAAACTCTTGCTGTATTATAAATTTCAGAAGTTAATTCAATACCTATGAATTTTGCCGAATTTCCAAACATTACTGAAAAATCAAGACTGGTTCTGCCCTGATTCATGAAACAGCAACTTTGACCTGAGATTTGAATGATTTCTAGTTGGAATCTGGGAAAAAAGTGTCTCTGAAAAGTTTAGTGCTATGAATCTAATTTTCAACGGTGTAAATGTTCCAATTTTTGGACTTACCAAACTCAAGATATGAATTTTCAAATATTATTGCGTAAAGCTGAAAATTTCTGATTTCTTAAGGAATGAACTTTTAAGAACTTCCAACTTCTTTTTGAGATTGATAGTTCGTTTTAAACTTGATTTCATGGATGATACAAGTTTCCCTTGTGACTTTAAATCCTCACTTTTGAATCTCGATTTTCGATGAATTAAAACTCTTTTAAGGCGTTGTTTAAGTTTTAAGTAAGTGCATTTTCTTCCTTAAATGTTAAGCGATCTAGAGTATATGTGAGCGATGGTTGGTCGCTATTTCTTTAGGTGCACAAGAGGGTTTCGAAAGGACTTCCGATGCGGACAACTAAAGGGTTTTATTTACTCACTTGTTTTGAATTGGTGAGTGTCAAGTGCCTGAATTGTTGCCAAATACTTGAATTGTTTTCTTGCTCATTAAGTGATTTGGACTTGTCGAGACGAGTGTGTACTTTATCGCACTCGTTCACTTTTACATCACTAGACAATTGACTTGCACGAATATGACTTGATAATTGAATTGCGTGAACTTGGGCAATGTGAGAACTCGAGGAAGAAAATCCGGTTTAGGGTTTTATTGATTCGCGTGCACACAAATTCTATATTTTCTTTATTATATTCATTTTACATGTATTTTATAAGTAAATATAGTTTTAAAGTCATTTTTCTAGTATAAGTGAGGTCACGAGAAAATTGGAGCGAATAGCGGATGTGGGACCCGCTAGTGCGTTAAGTGAGAGAAATTCGGCCAATTAGGTTAATTTGTGTAGTAAGGCATTAAATTACTGAGTGCTAAGAGATAACTAGAGGTTGGTTAGATGCTTGGTCATTAGTAAGCTAAAGGATAAGGAAAAGATAAAAAAAGGTGCCACGTGTCGCATTTCTATTGGGCCAAGTTTTGCCTAACTTTCTTACAACTTTACTAAAGGTAAAATTTGACCAAAATCATCTTCATTCTTCAAGCACCTTGGCCGAAAATTGTAGAGAGAAAAAGGGAAAGAAGCCTTCAACTTTTCTTTCAATTTCTTGTCCAAATCTCAAAATCCAACCGATAAAACTTCGAATCTCTCCGTAGAAACAGCTTATTAAGTGAGATTGAAGGTGTTTGTGGAGTGATTTTGCAAAGAGAAGCCCTAAGTTGCTACCTTTCTTGGTGATTGAGGTATATTGCTTAGAACTTCAATTTTGTCCATAATAATTGCAAATTAGTGGCTTATATCGGTTAAGGAGCTTAGTTTATGGATGATTTTGTGAATTAAAGTGAAGTTTGGTGAATTTATCATTTTCTTGGGAATTTTTCTGATTTCATATAATTATCATAGTTGGCTTGAATTGATAGTTTAATATGGTGTAATTGGGTGCTAGTATGCGTTAATTGCGGTGAATTGCGGAAAATTTCAGCTTTGTGCGGAAAATTTCAACTTTCTATGAAAATTTCAGCTTTAGGGTTTATGAAATTGGGGCTTTCTTATGGTTGCTTATTTAGCTTATAATTGGCTATGATTGAAGGGTATTGTGACCCTAATGGAGTGTATTTACTAGTCTATGGTTTGATATATGAAATTGTGATTGGATTGGATGAATTTGGGTACTTGTTTGTAGGATGGAAATGCTGAAATTTAAGGGGAAATGCTGTCCGATTTTCGAGAAACTGGGGCTTTGTGAATCTAGGTCAAGAATGAGTGAATGTGAAATGCTTTAGGGTTTTCTTGAACTTTTAACCCTAAATTTGAATATACTGTCCATTTTGAGCCATAATTGAGGCTATATTTGAATTTTGCTTTAATGATCCGTTTAAGAGGTACTCGACCCGTAATTGAACTTCAATTGCATTTTCTTGATTGTTATAGGACGTTTGGGTGATCCAAAGCATGCATTGGACGGAAATCCGCGAATTTTCTCATCCAAAGTGGTGAGTGTACTATTGCATGATTTGAATGCCTAAGTGACTACTTGTCTTTGAAACTGTGATGTGACCAACTGTGAACAGTGTGAATGAGGCGAGAGTGTACTTTACCGCTCTCGTCCTCTTACTGTATAACTGTTTACCACTGTACTGCACTGTGTTTGACTTGAATCATGGGCATGAGTCCTACTACTGTACTGTGATCACTGAGCTCAAAACCCTAATGGAAGTTACTCGAGTCGAGCCAGCAAGGGCCGGTCGACTGGGTAATGACCATAGGGTCACTGTTTGTCGAGTGGAGTGTATCTCCTCGACCCTACGGTATACTCGAGTATTACCAACCACTGTTACTGTTGAGGTGTTCGGGCCCGGTAAGGGGAATGTACGGTGGAAGGAACTGGGAGTAAAGTGGGGTCTACGGTCATGGTACTTTCTTTATACGTTGACGGAGGGTCAACGAGGTGCGATCAAGAACTGCAATGGGGAAACTGGCTCCTGAGAGCCACCCGTATCCTTTCATTTGAACTGGTTGTGGTATTTGCATTCTGTGATTGATGGTTTGTTTAACTGAGCTTGATTACCTATGAATTTGGGGCTGCATGATTGTTAGTACCTCATTGGGCGAAAACTCACCCCCGTTACTTTTGTTTTCCTTACAGGGATGCTTTTGGGAAAATTCATGAGTTTTGTAAAGCTAGTTGAGCTAGCTACTAATTTTGTTTTATTATGCTCCTCGGGTGTTAGAGACCCTAATTGTACTTCACTTGAATGAACCTTTTGGGGTGTATATTGTGGCAACATGTATATGTACCTGGTGGTTTTGGTGTAAATGATCTTATATGTTGGAAATGAATGTTTTAGCCCTAATGAGGGGTCTTTTGCACTTGGTTTTGTGTGTGTGACCGTTTAGTAGTCCTGGCGAGAGCTGGGCAGGCAGTCCGCTGATACCCTAGGGTACGCCCTAGGGAGAGGTGGGGCTGTCACAGGTAAATTGTATTTGTACATTTGGGGACGACCAAAACGCATTGGATAACCTTGCGACTCAAGCCGACATGGGTTTGGTCGAGAAGGTTGGTGAACCATGAGAAAATTTATAAGCTTGATCTTTTGATGTCTTGTTTGGCATATTCGAGTAGTATTGCCCTTCCAATGAGTGTTTGGTTACAGATCAGAAAGGGTGAAATGAGGGATGGAGGAAGTAAGCAGGGTTTCTACGGACTTGCTACCTATCCGATTGATAGAGTGTCATCACGTGGAGGTATTGGATCAAGTTTTGGCAAAGCAATGGGAAGTTAGTTCCTGAGAGCTCCCGTATCTTTATTGATTGTGCTTTACTGTTATTTGTAAATTATATGAATTTTCTAACTATATTTCTTGTATAAGTGTTATCGTTACTTGAACTTATGTGTTTGCGTGTTTTTCTTGGCCTCACTGAGCATTAGCTCACCCTCTTAGTTTGTTTTCCTTAACAAGAGCTCGGAATGGAAAGATTTTTGGAGAAGTTGACTTGACTACCTTTTGATTAGAATTTAGATGTAAATGGTTTAGTCAACTTTGGATGGTTGTATTTTTGGAGAAATTTGATGTACCTTTCGGAAATTTGTGATATAAGACTTGAATGATTATATAAGAAAGCGACTTTTCTTTATATTGACTTTTATTATTGGTTGATTATCTTTAAATTTAAATTTATCTTGTATTGAACCCTGGCGAGAGCTAGGCAGAAATTAGTTGTGCCTTAAGTTGATGTTTGAGTGTAAAGCAGTTTCGTGCTAGAGAGAGTTGACCTAAGATGCGGGCTAGGTGTGAGACCCGAAATTTTACTTGTCTTTATAACTCTTATTTGAACTTACTTGCCACAGATTCTTGGTTGTTTTAATGGTTGAATATGAGGCAAGGGAGTGAATTTTGTTAAGAAAAGTTTCATAATTTCATGTTGTTAGAAAATTTAGAAATTTTCGCAGGAGGCTTTGCACAGCTTTGAGAAATTAGCTATAACTTCGTATAGAAAAGTCAGAATTGAATTCCTTTTGTTGAGTTTGAAACTAGACCCATAGGCATTCCTATGGTGTAAAATTTAGAGTTTGATTCAGTCTCTATAAATTCCAAAAAAATTGGCAAAGTTGACTGAAAATTCTACCCTGCACAAGTAAACATAGGAATGTTGTAGTAGCTTATGACTCAATTTGGACTAACTTATGAACTGAAATTCTTTGAGGTGTCTTCTAAAGATTATTATTATTTAAAATCTAGTTTTTAACATGCCAAGTTGTATGAATTTTTGACATTTATAACTCAACTTATGATTTTTCTAAAGGAACGACATAAGTTAAGTTTTTTTTTGTGCATACTAGGGTTTTTGGTGTGTTTTTTATACATTTTGATAGTGTGATCACTTGGTAAGGTGTATGTACTAAATTTGATGGATAAGAACAAGTATAAAGTAAGAAAAAGTGTGTGATTAAAAGTACTAATAATAAGTTAGTGAATCACAAGTTAAAATACTAGTACGCTCGAGTTACGGTAAAACGAGTTAAACCGATGTACACCGTTTGCTACTGATTCAGTACACCACTTGAACACCACTTTATTACCTTAATCTTCTTATTTTTATTTCAGCTAATCACCCCTAAAATATCCTCCAAACCAGCCGAAAATGTTGACTAAAGAAAGGGAGAAAATAAAAAAATAAGAAAATATCTTATGGTGTCAAGTGTTGTAAAGTTAGGGATGATTGACCAAGACAACTTCTTTCTTCTTATCTTCCATTTTGGCTCCTTGTCTTCCTCATTTCTTCTTGTGGGCATAAGTGTAAGAGAGAAGAAGAGAGAAAAATTTCCAATTTTTCCCAACTTGATATCTTGCTTGATTCTTAAGAAAATTAACGTGAAACTTGAATCCACTTCGATCAATCTTTGGGAAAGCTTGGAGGTGAGTTTGGTGGAACTTTTGGAAGGAAGAAAGTTCTTGTATTACAACTTATTTTGGGGGTTTTGAGGTATTATACTAGAAACCTCTCTTTTTCTTTCTTATTTTGCAATTTAAGCAACACATGGCTTGATTGTGATGGATTTTATGGAAGATTTCATGGTCTTGCTTATTAACTTATAATTTTTAGCTTTGAAAGGTATTGGACAGTCTTACTATGAATGGTTTAGCCTTGTTATGATATTGGATGAATTTATAAGCTTTGGAATGAGTTCTAGCTTCTATGTATGATTTTCCAGCACTTAGTAGTAATTCTGCCCTGTTTTAGAACCAAACTGACCTGCATATTTGTTCATGATAAAAGACGAATTAGTTCTTACTCAAAATATGAAAGTTTTAGGGAATGGAGTTAACTATCTACTTGCAAACGTTCAGCTCAATCATAGTATTGTAGCTTATGAAATGACTAAAATAGTCCTGACTGCCCAAATGCCCTATTTCACGAGCAGCTTTCTATTTTCACTGAAATTTTACATTTTGACCTTGAAAATGTACGAATGGGCTGTCAATATCTTCATAGGAAATGTAGGTCTCTGTCTTAGCTTCAAAACGCCATAAAATTTGTCCCAATCCGATAAGCGTAGCTTCAGTTGTGACGAAAACGCCAAAAGATGTCAAAACCTGCTATTTAGCCATTCGTCTTTAAAACTGGGTTCCAGCTTTGATTTTGATGGTTGCATTGCTAGAATTACCTTGTATTTGGATGATATTGAACCTAGTTGAAGGGCTATTATGTTAAGATTGCTTATGTGTGAATTTGGGCTTGAGTTTAGGAAAATAATGAATCCATAAATGGCTGAAAAATAGTTAAATACAAAGGGTATGCCGCCCAAATTTTCACTCGAGAGTTAGGCGTGCGTACTCGCTACTCGAGCGAAAATTTGAGATCGAATTGAACTTGGATTGTCTATGGCATTCGACTCTTTTTTCGTAGAGGTATATAAACTGAAATTTAACGGAAACTCGTATCCTTGAAAAATGAAAGTAGCGACCGCTTGAAATATATTTTCCTCGTCTTTTAGCCCAACTTTACAAATTTAAACATTTTAACCATTTCCTTACCAAAACTAAAAGAGCGAGTATGAGTTTTTAGGGTGTGATAAGCAAAATGAATACTACTTAAATGAGTTTCATTTATTTGATTTTCTTGAAACGAAACTTCTATGTTTCGAACTCTAGAGAGCTTTACACTCTTAAATGATATTTTATCGTAGATTTAGACTCCAACCAAGGAGTTGAACCTGAACGTGATTTTGAAAAAGCACTAGACCTTTGGTGAGTGCTTCCAAATACATGATTGAATTTGATACTTGATTTAAATTCTTTACCAACGTGATCGGATAAGATTTGTTGGTTTGGTCGGGCAAGTGTGTACTTTATCATACTTGACCTAACTCAACTAAACATTTGATATCTCATTCATGCTTGTACAAGTAACTTGATTTGCATTGACCTGTACTTGTATTATACTTGTGCTTGACTTGTAAGTGTTGAGCGGCAGTATGTACCATACTCGATTCAAATGGGAGGTGCCTCTCATTCCCATCTCCATACTTTTTCTCTTGACTAAGTTGATTGATCATCGACTATGTTGACTACTTGGGAACCCAATCCCTACTAGCTAGTTAATCTAGTCGAGCCGGCAAGGGTTTGGTCGATTAGATAACGAATCATGGGTCTCTAGTTTTGTCGAGTGGAGTGATATCTCCTCGACTAATCGGTATGATTGAGTATTACCACCAGTGTTTAGTTGGTATTCGGGCTCGATAAGGGGTTGAATGGTGGACGGGTTGGTGTTAAGTGAAGCACTACTGGATTGGTTACTTCACTCGAAAGTTGACGGAGTGTCAACTACTACTTGATCAATCTCTGGTGAAACAACGGGAATTTGGCTCCTAAGAGCCATCTGTATTCTTATACTTTGATTGTTATTCGTAGTGTTATTATTTTTTTAGAAAAAAGAATTTTTCACTCGCTCATTTTGAGATTTGCTACTTGAAATGTTATTGCTCACTTTTATAGACTTATTATGCTCGCTACTTTGCTACTTTGATACGTGCACTTTTAAATAATGGTCAACTTGTTATTTGGAATCTCACTGAACTTTACCTCACCCTATTCCGTTAAAGTTGTTTTCCTTACAGGGGGAACGAGTTAGGGCATGAGACTGGTACATGCTAGTATAGTTTAGTTTTTGAATTTTTACAATTGTACTCACGCTAGTGCTCGGTTAGGGTTGAATGTATCTGAAATTCATATCTTTTGTTATATTTGGGGATTGTATGAACGTTTGAAATAGAAATGAATGTATTTGTATGTTCCAAATTTGGGAACTGTTATTTCATTTATTCCTGAGATTATAACATATTTTGTTTGAAGTGAGTAAGTGAGTCTTGGCGAGAGTTGGGCAGACGGTCCGCTAAATCCTGGGTACGCCCTAGGGGGAGGTGGGGTCGTCACACTAAGGTTTATGTATTGGACCATCAACAGATTTCTGATTCCATTGAGATGGTTGAAGGTATGATTCTTATTTTTCACCGCTTAACTAAGGTTTTAGTTGATCCCAGTGTGACACACTCTTTTGTAAACCCTAAATTCATGAATGGGGTAGATGTGAAACCGGTTAAATTACCTTATGATTTGGAAGTTAGAACGTCTATTGGAGATCAAAGTTTAATTGCTAATTTTGTGTATAGAAACTGCGACATTTGGGTTGGAGTGCGAAAACTATTGGCCGATTTGATGAGTTTAGCTATTAAAGGGTATAAATGTCATCCTTGAAATGGATTGGTTAACTCGCTACCATGTTCAATTGAATTGTAAGACAAAAACAATAGAACTGTGTATTCTAGGAGAGGCAACCCTAAAATTGGATGTAAAGGGTAGATTAGACTCATCTGCCCTTATTTCAAGAATTCGAACTAGAAAGATATTGGGTAAGGGAGTTCAAGGGTATTTGACTTTTCTTATAAATACTTCTAGTGACAAGGTGAGGTTGGAAGATATGGCAGTGGTTAAGGAATATCCAGATGTTTTTCCCAAGAAACTAGAGTCTTTACTACCGAAAAGAGAGATAGCCTTTAAAATTAATGTGACTCTAAGAGTAGCACCTATCTCTAAGACACCTTATAGAATGACTATGGCTGAATTGAAAAAATTGAAATTACAATTGCAGGATCTTCTAGAGTGAGACTTTATAAGAGAAAGTGATTCTCCGTAGGGAGCTCCTGTGTTGTTTGTTAAAAGAAGAATGGGAGTTTAAAATTGTGTATAGACTACCGAGATTTGAATGATGTTACTGTTAAAAACAAGTACTCTTTATCCCACATTGATGAATTATTTGACCAATTACAAGAGGCGATAGTATTCTCAAAATTGGATCTCAGACAGGGTTATTATCAGTTGAGAATTTTGGAAAAAAATATATCCAAAATACCTTTAATTTGAGATACGGGACACTTTGAGTTTGCAGTGATACCGTTTGGATTGACTAATGCTCCTATAGCTTTTATGGATTTAATGCCACCGAATTTTTAAACCTTATTTGGATCAATTTGTGGTGGTATTCATTGACGATATACTGGTGTATTTTAAAATTTTGGAGGATCATGAAAAATATTTGAGAATTGTCTTGCAAACCTTGAGAGAACATCAACTATATGTTAAATTTAGTAAATGTAAATTTTTGTTGAAGGAATTGACTTTCTTAGATCATATAATTTTCAAAAAAGGAATTAAGGTGGATCTGACCAAAATTGAAACAATTTCTAAGTGGAAGTAACCGAAAAATCCTATTGAAGTTCGAAATTTCTTAAGGTTAGCAGGGTATTACCGGAGATTTATCAAAAAATTTTCTAAGATTGCGGGACCCTTGATTGAGTTGACTAAGAAAAAGTGGAAAGTTTATATGGAACTCTAAGTGTGAAGAAAGTTTTCAGAAATTAAACAAACGTTTGACAAGGGCGACAAGGGCACCTGTTTTAGCCTTATCTAATGGAAAGGATAATTTTATAGTTTACACAGATGCTTCAAAGGAAGGTTTAGAGGGTGCATTGATGCAAGCTCTAGAATGTTAAAATCTCACGAGAGAAATTATCCAACTCATGATTTGGAATTAGCGGCGGTACTGTTTGCATTGAAGAAGTGGAGACATTACCTATATGGGGTGATGTTTGAGATTTTTATAGACCACAAGAGCGTTAAATACTTGTTCTCCCAAAAGAAGTTAAACTTGAGACAGCATAGGTGGGTGGAGTTTTTAGAGAATTATGATTGTACGATCAATTATCACCCTGAGAAAGCTAATGTGGTAGCCGATGTTTTGAGTCGTAAAATGCAAGTGGTTTGATTGATAATTAAAAAATTGCATTTGTTAGAGGAGATTGGTATGTGGAACCCTTATCTTGAACCAGGAAAGGTAATCCTTAGAAACATTGTCGTGAAATCTACTTTGTTAGATCGTATCAAAGAAGCACAAGAGAAGGATTCAGAAGTGCAAAGGTGGTTGGAAAAAGTTAAAAAGGAGGAAAAATCAGATTTTAACTTGGGACCGAATGGTGTACTAAGGTTTCAAAATCGCATAGTAGTGCTAAGGGATGAAAGGCTAAAAAGAAAAATTTTAGAAAAAACTCATCGTTCTAAGTGTACGATACATTTTGGAGGAAGTAAAATGTACCAATACATGAGGAGCCTGTATTTGTGGGAAAGTATGAAGAAGGAAATTGTTCGATTTGTACAAACTTATTTGATCTGCCAGTAGGTTAAAACCGAGCATCAGAAACCATCTGACCTATTGCAACCTTTGGAAATACCCGAGTGGAAATGGGAGAGTATCACCATAAATTTGGTATCTGGATTACCGAGAACACAAAGAGATCACAATACCATTTGGGTAATAGTGAATAGACTGACCAAATCTGCTTATTTTCTGCCAATTAGTATGAAGTACTCCCTGAAGAAATTAGCTAAACTATATTTGGATAAAATTATAAGACTACATGGGATACCAGTAAGTATTGTGTTCGATCGAGACCCTCGATTTGTTTCTCGATTCTGGCAGAAGATACAAGAAATGCTAGGAACTAAATTGAATTTAGCACTACCTACCACCCACAGACTGATGGACAGTCATAGAGGACAATTCAGACTCTTGATGACATGTTGAGATCTTGTATTTTGGATTTTGGAAAGAATTAGAGTAAATACTTGACATTGGTGGAATTTGCTTACAATAATAGCTTCCATTCGTCCATTCAAATGGCTCCATTCCATATGAGACTCTTTATGGCCGGAAGTGTAGATCTCCGATTTGTTGGGATGAAGTAGGTGAAATGAAGATCTTAGATCCAACTGCAGTACCATGAATTGAAGAGGTGTTCAAAAAGGTGAAGTTAATACACCAAAAGATTCAGACAACTCAAAACCGTCAAAAGAGTTACGCAGATAATAGAAGGAAGGATTTGGAGTTTACGGTTGGAGATCAAGTTTTTCTTAAGATCATTCCTCTAAAAGTAAGTTTGATGGCAGGAAGAGGAAAGAAGTTGCAACCCAAGATTTGTAAGACCTTATAAGATTCCTCAACGTGTGGGAAACATGGCCTATAAGTTGGAACTGCCACCAAATTTGTCTCGAATTCATAATGTTTTCCATGTGTTTATGCTCAAGAAGTATCATCCAGATCCCTCCCATGTACTGCAACCAGAAAATATTGAGATTGACGAGGCACTAACTTATGAAAAGAAACCAGTGAAGCTTTTGGATCGCAAAATGAAAGAACTGAGAAATAAGCAAATCCCTTTGGTAAAATTTCTATGGAGGAACCACGGAATAGAGGAAGCAATTTGGGAGGTAGAAGAAGAAATTCTAGAAAAATATCCAGACCCATTTCCGAATTAAGGTATGAATTTCGTAGATGAAATTCTTTTAAGGGGGACAGGATGTGAGAACTCATATTTTTATTTCTTAATTTAGTATCTTTTATAATTAATTGCCCTAGTGTTATTTAATTATACTGTTATTGCATGAATTTCCCTTAAATTAAGCTTTTATCGCGTTCGCGTCGAAAGTTTCTCGAAAGTCACACCTGCGACTAATTGGAGATTTGAGGACTTAATACTAGACTAGTAAGTATGAGTAATTGTAGTGCTAGAGGAATTACCTTGGAGGATTAGTGTATAAGTGTAGCAAACAAGAGAGAAAATGGTAATGCAGACATTATTGAGCCACTATTGAAAGTTGACTTTTTATACAAACTTATGGTTAGCCTTTCCTTCATTTTTCCTCCACAAAAATCAAAACACACACACTCTCCTCTCGACTGAAACAAGGAGAAGAAAAGGGGGAAGAGAAAAGCTTCACTTTTTGCTCCAATCTTGCTTGATACTCTTCATCCAACCCACAAATCTCTTGGAATTTTGCTCTAGCTAGAAGGAAGGTGCAAGCTTGTGGCGGTTCTTAGTGAAGTATTGGTGGAAAGTCTTGCTTACAACTAGGGTTTAGGAGCTTGAAGAGGTAACCACTTCATCCTTCTTTAATCTTTCAAATTTTACCAAGAGTAGAGGTTGTATTTCATGGGTTTGAAACCCTAATCAAGAAGTTAGGCTAGAGGACTTGGAGGAACTTTTATTTTTTGCTTTATATCCTAGGCTAGTGGTCTTGAGGTGGCCTTTAGGTAGCGGACTTGAGGATTCTTGCTTGATTGATATTGTTTTTGTGATGAGTGACTTGATAGTGGCTTGGTAAGTGGAGAGAAAATCTGAAGAAACTCTTGAGAGGTGCTGGCTGAATTTGCTGCCTTGTTGTCTTGCTTGGATTTCGAATTTTTATTATTTATATGGTTGCTAAATGCTTGTTATATGTTGTATTATGTGTGTGGAAATTGGTTTTCAAAAATCATTTCAATTGGTTACATAAAACTTGGGTTTTGAAGAAATGAAGAAATCTGGAAACAACTACCCAGGTCAGCCGACCAGGGATTCTTTGTCTATGTACAACTTTTTGTACAAAAGTCAAAATCAAGTGCCGTTTGCGACATTTGAAACTAGACACCAAGAGCTTTACAATGGTATAAAATTCCCTTGCAAATTCATTTTGAGTGAACCGTAGCGAATCACCAAAATGGACTGACCTATTTTACCTGTTTGTCCGAGAGAAACTTTGTAGCTGCATCTTGTGGCTCAATTTCGTTCATCTTGTGAAAGGAGTTTAGAAATGATTTCTTCTGATGAATTATAGCATTTTGAATATAGTTTTTAACGCCATAAACCATTCTCAATTTGGGCTTGTGTACAGTTAGATATGTCTGATTTCAAAACTGTGTCGAAGCTGGTAACTGGAAAAATGCTAACCCGGTTGCAAAATCCAACCATCTTCAAACTGTTCTATCTTGCTGTTCAAAAATCCAAATTTAGTTCTGCTTGTTCTATTTGAAACTTGACTTAAAATTTTTACTGTGTTATAAATTTTAGAGGTTAATTCAATACCTATGAATTTTGCCGAATTTCCAAACATTACTGGAAAATGAAGACTGGTTCTGCCCTAATTCCTGAAATAGCAATTTTGAGCTGAGATTTGAATGATTTCTAGTTGGAATCTGGGAAAAGTGCCTTCTGTGAAGTTTTAGTACTATGAATCTAGTTTCGAACAGTGTAAATTTTCCAATATTTGGACTTACCAAACTCAAGATATGAATTTTCAAATATTTTCGCGTAAAGCCAAAAATTTTTGATTTCTTAAGGAATGAACTTTTAAGAACTTCCAATTTCCTTTTGAGATTGATAGTCCGTTTTAAACTTGATTTCATGGATGATACAAGTTTCCCTTGTGATTTTAAATTTTCACTTTTGAATCTCAATTTTCGATGAATTAAAACTCTTTTAAGGCGTTGTTTAAGTTTTAAGCAAGTTCATTTTCTTCCTTGAATGTTAAGCGGTCTAGAGTATATGTGAGTGATGGTTGGTCGCTATTTCTTCAGGTGCTCAAGAGAGTTTCGAAAGGAATCCTGGTGCGGATAACTAAAGGGCTTTATTTACTCACTTGCTTTTGAATTGGTGAGTGTCAAGTGCATGAATTGTTGCTAAATACTTGAATTGTTTCTTGATCATTAAGTGATTTGGAATTGTCAAGACGAGTGTGTACTTTATCGCACTCGTTAGACAACTGACTTGCGTGAATGTAACTTGATAGTTGAATTGCGTGAACTTGGCAAATTGTATTTGTACATCTGGGGACGCCCAAAACTCATAGGCTAATCTTGCAACTCGAGCCGGCATAGGCTTGGTCGAGAAGCCTGGTGAACCATGAGAAAAATTATAAAACTTGATCTTTTGAGGTTTTGCTTGATATACTCGAGTAGTATTGCCCTTCCAGTGAGTGTTTGGTTACGGATCCGAGAGAATGAAATGAGGGATGGAGGAAGTAAGCGGGGTTTCTACGGACTTGCTACCTACCCGGTTGACGGAGTGTCATCACGTGGAGGTATTGGATCAAGCCTTGGCAAAGCAATGGGAAGTTAGCTTCTGAGAGCTCCCGTATCTTTATTGATTGTGCTTAACTGTTATTTGTCGATTACATGAACATTGTAACTATATTTCTTGTACAAGTGTTATCGTTACTTAAACTTATGTGTTTGCATGTTTTTCTTGATCTCACTGAACGTTGGTTCATCCCCGTAGTTTGTTTTCCTTAATAGGAGCTTGGAATGGAAAGATTTTTGGAGAAACTGACTTGACTACCTTTTGATTAGAATTTGGATGTAAATGGTTTAGTCAACTTTGGATGGTTGTATTTTTTGGAAAAATTTGATATACCTTTTGGAAACTTTGTGATGTAAGACTTGAATGATTATATAGGGAAGCGACTTTTCTTTATATTGACTTTTAATATTGGTTGATTACCTTTAAGTTTAAATTTATCTCGTATTGAACCCTAACGAGAGTTAGGAAGGCAACCCGCTGAAACCCTAGGATTCGCCCTACGGAGAAGTGGGGTCGTCACACAACTATTTCCAAAATCTAAAATACACGTCCTCAACATATTTTTAAGGGTTTGAATAGTTTCTTTTTGACTGTCAATCCGTCTGAGGGTGATATGTTTATACTGAAGTTCAGTTTGGTTCCTAAGGTTTCTTGTAATTTTTGCCAAAATCGAGACATAAATCGGGGATTCCTGTTTGAAACTATACTTACATGTACTCCATGCAAAGTCACAATCTCATCCATGTACAATTGAGTCAACTTTCATGGAATACTTCATGTTTGCTGGTAAGAAATAGGCCGATTTGGTTAACTGATCAACGATTACCCAAACGGCATCGTAGCTTCTCTGTGTCCTGGCAAACCTGAGACAAAATCCATTGTAATGTGCTCTTACTTCCATTTAGGTATCTCGAGGGGTTGTAATAAGTCTAAGGGTTTTTGATGTTCGACTTTAACTTGTTGATAAATGAGACAGGTTTGAACATACTGGCAATCTTTTTTTTCATGTTATCCCACCAATATCACCCTTGTAATCCTGATACATCTTGTTACTACCCGGATGGAGCGTATATTTAGACCGATGAGTTTCCTCCAAAATCTCCTTCTTCAACATTTCATCTCTTGGCATAACTGCTCGATTTCAATATTTCAAAATTCTCTCAGGACTTAAATTAAAATCAGGTATTTCCCCTCTTTGCACCTTCTCTGTCCATTTCTATACTGCAAATCTTTCTTTTGAACTTCTTTGATTCGATCTAGTAGGGTGGATCTTACCGTAATATTTTCGAAAATCACCTTTTGGCGTTCAAGGCGAGGATTCCACTTACTAAACTTTTCTAACATTTTTCATTCCTTAATCATTAACCCAACTACTTCAGCCTTTCGACTTAGGGCATCAGTCACTATATTGACCTTCCCAAGATTGTAATTAATCGTACAGTCATAATCTTTCAAAAATTTCATCCATCGATGTTGCCTCATGTTCAGCTCCTTCTGAGAAAATAAGTATTTAAAACTCTTATGATCCGTATAAATCTTGAAAGTTATCCCATATAAATAATGTCTCCACTTTTTAAGGACAAAGACAATAGCTGCTGATTCCAAATCATGGTTCGAAAAATTTTGCTCATGAGATTTCAACTTCCTAGAGGCAAAGACAATCACATTTCGATCTTGTATTAATACGCACCCCCAATTCTTCTCTCAAGACATCAGTATATACAACGAAAATTGTCCTTTCCATTAGTAGGGCTAATCCTGGTGCCATGGTCAACTTTTTTTTCAATTTTCAAAAATTAGTTTGGCATATAATATCCCAAACAAAGTTGCCATACTTGTGACGCTCCCACCTCTCCCAAGGGCGAACCCTAAGGTATCAGCGGAACGCCTGCCCAACTGTACTCAGGACTCATGCACTCATTCAAATTTAATAAAGATCCACAAGTTAACCATTGATTTAATTAAAAAGTATTTCGAATATACAAGTCACAACTTCTGAAGCTAGCAATTACAATAACAATCCACCATAATAAAAATAAACAAAATTTACACTTTAAGAATCTCCAATAATCATACAAAAGGTATACTAGTTTCTACCCAAAGTCGCTAGTCCAGAACCTCCAATTGCCACCTCCAAAGCCTATTAAGGAAAACAAACTTAAATAGATGAGCGAATGCTCAGTGAGGTCAAGAAAACTTAAACAAGCAAGCAAGTAGCACCAATCAATCAAATAATATACTTTAAAATAACTTTAAACATAAACTTTCATTTAAGTGCAAAATTAGGAAATAACACACATGGAAGGATACGGGAGCTCTCATGAGCTATTTCCACGTCTCAACCGATTCAAACCATTTGGCGTTGACTCTCCGTCAACTCAAATAGAAACATGACCATAGTTCTCCACTTACTTCCTTCATCCAACATAACACCCTCTCGGATCCGGAACCAAACACGCATGAGGTGGCAATACTAATTGAGTATGCCAATAAGATCTCAAAAGATCAAGTTATAAAATTTTTCATGGTTCACCAAGCTTCTCGACCAAGCCCTTACAGGCTTGATTTACAAGGTTGGCCAATGGATTGGGGTGTCCCCACAAGAAATAATTGGTCGACGAGACAACGCTCCAATCGATTTAGAATTGTTCATGGCTCTAAGTCGGTATGAGAGGTACCTCCCACCGGAATAAGGTGTGGTACATGCTGCCGCTCAATACTCACGTGTTAAAACATGATTGTTTATAGCACTGAATCGGTAAAAGAGGCACCTCCCACCCAAATAGAGTGTGGCACATGCTGCCGCTCAGTGCTCACGAATAAAAAGATGTTTGAGTACAAGTGCAAGTCATATATATTCATTTAACAAGTATCATTCATTCAAGAGAGAGAAAAAGAACGAAAGTGATAAAGTACACCCTAACCTCGACAAGTTCACGTATCATATAGCACTTGTACAAATATCATTTAAATCACATTAACATTAAACATGCACTTGACACTCACCACAAATCAAGGGCAAAATAAGAGCAAAGCGAGAAGTTAGACGAGCTCTTCAACGTCCTCGTAACCACCTGAGACATGTACATTCACGATTACTTAAGTACTCGACCAAGATTAATAAGAAAAATATTTTCTAACTACCTACTCTCAAGGTCACAAGTTTGAGTCAAGTTAAAAGAGCTTTTCTCGCTAAATCAATAAAATTATGCTCAAAGAGAGCTCAAAGGCCGTTTTTTGTTTCAAGTCGTAGTACGTAATCTCAATTTCAAAAGAAAGTACCATTTCCACTTTTGGTATGAAAATCGAGAAAAAGGTAGATGATTTTTCATCTTTCAAAACTTCTAATCTCATGTCCAAACTTTAGAATATAAAGAACTTTCACATTTGTCAAACTAATGGAGTCGAAACTCATCCAAAACTCCACTCATTTTCATAGTAAATGTCAAAACTAAAGGTTTCAAGTTTCGAGTATAAAACTAGTGAAATTCTCCAAGAATTGCTCTAGTTAAAAAACTCCCTTTTTAAAGTTCAAACTCATGGGAATTGAGGGCATAAAAATAGGGGTTGAAGTTCATTTTTCAAATATGAAAAGAGGTGTCATTAACCAAATAAGTTAAATAACCAAGAAAAGACATTAGGAGAGGTTTAATCCTTTGGAAAATCCAGATTCAAAATTCAAAGAGATCTTGTGTCCAACCATGAAATTAAAGTTAAAACGGACAAACAATTTCAAAGGAAGGTTGAAAGTGCTTAAACGAGTACTTTGTTTGAAACCAGAAAATTTTCAGTTTGGTGAGACACTATTTGGAAAAATCATATCTCGAGTTTTGTAAGTCCAAAAATTGGAAACTTTATACCGTTGGAAACTAGATTCAATGCACTAAAACCTGCAGAAGACACTTTTCCCAGACTCAAATCGGAAATCATTCAAATCTTAGCTCAAAGTCATTGTTCCAGACAGGACAGAGGAAAACAGGCTTGAAATTTCAGTAAATTTGGAAATTTGGAAAAATTCATAGAAATGGAATCAACCCATGAAATTTATACAACAAATAGAACTCAAAATCTAGTTTCAAATGCAAAAAACGGAAATCAATTCGGACCTTTCTACACCAAGATTCAACAGTTTTAAGAAAGCTGAGTTTTGGAACCGTTTCATGAAATTTCCAGATTTGAGGTGCTTGACAGAGTTTCAAAGTCTAGTTATAACTAAAGTTACACTACTCAAAATTTAGCAAGGTTTGTGGTGTTAAAATCTAGATTTGAAATTCTAAAAATCACTAGAAAGAATTGTCTTAAAATTCGTTTTGCAAGATAGGTGAAATTGAGCTACAACTGCACCTATGCTTATTTCTCGGATGAAAGCAGTGAGGAAAATCAGTCACTTTTGCCGGTTCACTACAGCTCATAGGAAACGAATTAGGGGGTGCATTTTATACCGTTGGAAAGCCCTCAGAGTCTAGTTTCAAATTCCATAAACCGCACTTAATTTCAACTCCCAGGCAAAAATTTATGGGCCAAAACGTGAACACTGGTTGGGTCTCCTGATCAGAAAATTTTCCAGATTTGCAACCTCACTTTCCCCTATTTTAACTCGTCCAATTGAAAAGCTTTTTGGGAGATATTTAACACACATAAACACCAACATATATTAAGCATTATAGCACCAAAATAACATCAAAATTGAAAATTAACATGAGGGATTCAATCAGCAAATATTCGGACAGCAAGCATCCTCCATTCTTCATGTTTTCTTTTCATTTTCCTAACTAAAACTAAGCCATAATCTATCAAAACAAGCAAGTAAAGGACACAATAATCCTCAAGGCCTCTATCTATGAATCCATCTCAAGTCCTCTACCTAGTGTCAAGGTTCTTGTGAACCCATCAACAACCTAATGATTATCCAGTTTAAAACTAACTAATCTACCCATAAGGTTGAAGGAAAAAAATGAGAGTTTTAAGAGTTTTACCTTTCTTCCAAGTATAAGGTGCAAGACTACAAGGAAACCAAGCTCTAAGACTCCAAGTACCTTCCTCCTCCAAGTTCCCTTTTAAACTTGTGTGATGAATCAAGAAATGAAGCAAGTTTGGATAGTGTTTTGGAGCAAAATGGAAGACAAGGGAGCTGAAATTTTTTGTAAGAAATTGGGAAAGGTTGGCCGGCCAAAAGAGGAGACGAAGAAGAAGGTTTTGTTGTGGTTAGTTGGTGATTTTGATGGAGTGAAAGAAAGAATGACATAAGGGTTCTTTTGGTGCAAAAAGTCAACTAGGAATAGTGGTTCATTAGTGCTCCAAATTGAGTTTAATTTATCTCACACACCTCTAATCTCTCACTTAACTTTTCTTAGTCTACTCTATATCATCATTAATTCTCCAAGACCAATGCACTCTGGAGCCGAATTTTATTTTGAAAAACGTGTATTCGCTATTTCTTACTAAACGAGCCGCAGAAAATTTAATTTTACTAGCGGAACATTTTAAAATATAAAATGAGATATTGTTCCATGCAAATGAAATTAAAATGAATGAAATAAATTAATTGGAGTAATCAGATAAATAAATAATTAAATAAACCACTAAATTAAAATAAAAATAAATAAAATAAAATTTCGGGTCCTCATATCCTTCCCCCTTTAAAGAATTTCGTTCTCGAAATTCATTCCTTGATTCAGAAACAACTCTGAATACTTCTTTCGGATCTCCTTTTCTACTTCTCAAGTCGATTCTTCAATTCCATGACTTCTTCACAAAACCTTCACAAGAGGGATTTGTTTGCGTTTTAATTCCTTCACTTTTTTATCAAAAAACTTTACTGGCCTTTCCTCATATGACAGATTCTCATCAAGTTCTACTTCTTCCAATCAAAAGTCATACTTATTGAACTTAACAAAAGTTGGTACTCTCTCAGTGTTTCTAAAACTATCGTCAGGTGCCGTTTATGATCTTATCACAGGTCTAGGTGTGGGGCGATAAATTAAATATACATATAAGCCGTAAAATCAATTAAAAGTAGAGAAAATATTTTTTATGTCATAAAAGATCATAATAGTTACACCAAATTAGGATAAGTTCATCAAATCATTGCAAAGAAAGGGGAACAAACAAGATCATAACAAAACGTGCTAAGTCGCAAATGTACAAAACAACAAAAGGACGTCATCCCCTATATAAAAGATTACAACCTCTATCTCTCGAGTGGAGTCAGATCTATCCCCACTTGTAGAGTTTCCACTACTTTGGATCCCTCTTACAACTATTAGCATTAACCACTCCCTCTGGCACTCGACTGTTTTGCAGCGGACCTAGCAGGCTGTTGAGAATTTCTTCCTTCCTTAAAAGCACTAGGGTAATTCAAAATTTCATACTCGGGTACTATCGCAAATCAGACATTTTCCATGTTTTCTCCAACACTCAGCCTTAGTATGGTTAAACTTGCCACAATATCCACAACTTACGTGAGGAGTCACGGCCTGACCAGTTTGAGAATTCGCTTTTTGTTGATCTCGCCCACTCTGATTTCCTTTTGGCGGGGTTTCCCTTGATGGAGTTCCTCCGGATTTTTCGGGCATCCTCACTCTTCCAGCCCCTCTTCTCATTTTAAGGAGTTGGCTAGATTTCTTGGACTGTCTAGCATGAAAGGTTTAGATTGAGATTTAGCATCTTTTACCCTTTGTGCCTTATCTAAGACATCCGTGAAAGTGATGATCTAGGCGTCTGCTAGGGATTTTTGAATTTTTACGTTTAATATCTCCTTATCCTTATGTGCTCCGTGAACACTAGTTTAGGGGTAAATTTGGAAAGTATGGTGAACCGTTTTTCATACTCAGTCACACTTAGTAACCCTTGTTTCAATTTAATAAAATCGTCCTCCCTCTTTTCTTGTACCATTGGCGGGAGGAATTTAATATTAAACTCCCTCTCAAAGTTGGTCCAAGTTTCAGGGGTTTGTTCCTTTTCCCACTTCACCCTCACAACATTCCACCACGAGTGTGTCGCTCCCTCAAATTCAAAAACGACAAAATTCACTTGCCTTTTCTCAGCATAATCAAAAGCAGCAAAAATTTCTACTATTCTTTCAAACCAATTTTCCGCTAACTCGAGATCAGACCCTTCATGAAACTTAGGTGGGGTGATTTCAAGAAACGTTCTAAATCTCTATCCTCACCCTTCTCTAGATTCCTAGTTTGGTTGATTGGTTCAGCTCCTTGGCGCTCAACTAAATGCTTTAGGACATCCGTTATGCGGTTAAGGGTCGTAGCCACTTGGTCACTCCCATCATTCCTAGGGTTTTGATTCGGGCGAGTCGCAGATCCCTCACCACTCTCGGGAGTGTGGGGTTGCCAATACCCACACCCACGCCCCCCTCCACGTCCTCGTGGATCCATATAAAAATATTCTGATCACATAATTAAAAGAGAAAATATAAGCGTAGAATTTTAATAACAAGTACAAGTTGCAAGAACACTCTAAAATCAAAATATAGATCTTTACATAAATACAGGGGTACATGCAACAAAATACAAAAGGGCTCACGGCGAGGTTCACCCCTTCTAAGTCCGAAATAAAAGTCAAAAGTCAAAAGGTCGGGAAATCACTAAGGCAAGTGAACCGAACTAGAAGACCCTACAGCATCAAAAGGGTCCTCCTCGAGATCCTTCTCTATCGACTCTACCTCCACCTCAACAACAAGTGCAGCTTCTCTAGGAACAACCCCAAACAAAAACTTCCTCTAGACGGTCGGCTATAGTCACACGCTCAACCATGATACCATCCACGCAGTTTCCCGCCTCCTGGACAATCCGGATAAGGCATCCTTGGTCTCCTGAAATTGAGTATGGGAGGCGTCAGCTCTCTGATGCTCCTCAAGTACCCTAGCCTTTAACTACTGGATCCGGGCAGTCTAGGCCTCTATAGTGGCCTCCATCTCCTCTCTCTCAGCTAGTGCTATCCTGAGATCACGAGTCAACTGCCTCCACTCCTTGGCTACCCTTAACACCAAGCGGTTAGGGTAGGAGAATCTCCCTCGGCATGGCCACGTCCTACCCCGCCTAACAGGTGACTACCGCAGGAGGGGTCTGCCTCCTACCATGCGATACGGGATCACGAGGAGAGGTCTCTCAATCCTATCATCATCACTGCTACTGTCCATGTCCTACAAATAACCCACAACTAAAGGTTAGACTCTTATAATCACTGATACCATTCAAAACTTAATTTAAGATTTATCACGAATTCCCTATAATCAATAAGGTCACGACTAAGAACTCCTAACCCTATTCCAGGTATTTCAAATCTAGCGTTCTGATACCAACTGTAACGCCCCCACCTCTCCCTAGGGCAAATCTTAGGGTATTAGCGGAACACCTGCCCAACTCTCATTAGGACTCACGCACTCATTCAAGTTTAATAACGATCCACAAGTCAACCATCGAATTAATTAAGAAGTACTTTGAATATACAAGCCACAAGCCACAACTTCTAAGACTAGCAATTACAATTACAATCCACCATAGCCAAAAATAACAAAATTTACACTTTAAGAATTCCCACTAATCATACAAAAGGTATACTAGCTTTCGCCCAAAGTCACTAGTGTAGAACCTCCAATTTTCACCTCCAAAGCCTGTTAAGGAAAACAAACTTAAAGGGATGAGCGAACGCTCAGTGAAGCCAAGAAAACTTAAACAAGCAAACAAGTAGCACCAATCAATCAAATAATATACTTGAAAACAACTTTAAACATGAACTTTCATTTAAGTGCACAAGTAGGAAATAATACACATGGAAGGATACGGGAGCTCTCAGGAGCTATTTCCACGTCTCGACAGATTCAAACTATTGGGGTTGACTCTCCGTCAATTCAAGTAGAAACATGACCGCAGTGCTCCACTTACTTTCTCCATCCAACATAACACCCTCTCAAATCCGGAACCAAACACACATGATGTGGCAATACTAATCGAGTATGTCAAGCAAGATCTCAAAAGATCAAACTATAAAATTTTTCGTGATTCACCAAAGTTCTTGACCAAGCCCTTGCCAGTTCGAGTTACGAGATTGTCTAATGGGTTGGGGTGTCCCCACAATAAATAAATGGTCAACGAGACAACGCTCCAATTGACTTAGAATTGTTCATGACTCTGAATCGGTATGAGAAGTACCTCCCACCCGAATAGGGTGTGGTACATGCTGCCGCTCAGAGGATCGATCATAGCACTGAATCGGTATGAGAGGCACCTCTCACTCGAATAGGGTGTGGTACATGCTGCCGCTCAGTACTCACGAGTTAAAACATGATTGTTTATAGCACTGAATCAGTATGAGAGGCACCTCCCACTCGAATAGGGTGTGGTACATGCTACCCCTTAGAGGATCGATCATAGCACTGAATCAGTATGATAGGCACCTCCCACTTGAATAGGGTGTGGTACATACTACTGCTTAATGCTCACGTGTAAAAACATATTTGAGTACAAGTGCAAGTCATATACATTCATTTAACAAGTATCATTCATTTAAGAGAGAGAGACAGGACGAGAGCGATAAAGTACACCCTCATCTCGACAAGTTCACATATCATATAGTACTTGTACAAATATCATTTAAATCACATTAACATTAAACATGCACTTGACACTCACCACAAGTCAAGGGCAAAACAAGAGCAAAGCGGGAAGTCAGATGAGCTCTTCAGCGTCCTCGTAACCACCTAAAACATGCACATTCACGATTACCTAGGTACTCGACCACGGTTAATAAGAAAAATATTTTCTCACTACCCACTCTCAAGGTCATAAGTTCGAGTCAAATTAAAAGAACTTTTCTCGCTAAATCATTGAAATAATGCTCAAAGAGAGCACAAAGGCCGTTTTTGTTTCAAGTCGTGGAACGTAATCTCAATTCCAAAAGAAAGTACTATTTCCACTTTCGGCACGAAAATCGAGAAAAAGGTAGATGGTTTTTCGTCTCTCAAAACTTCTAATATTATGTCCAAACTTTAGAATATAAAGAACGTTCAAATTTTTCAAACTAATGTAGTCGAAATTCATCCAAAATTTCACTCATTTTCATAGTAAATGTCCAAAACTAAAGGTTTCAGTTTTGAGTATAAAACTAGTGAAATTCTCCAAGAATTACTCTAGTTAAAAAGCTCCCTTTTTAAATTCAAACTCATGGGAATCGAGAGCATAAAACTAGGGGTTGAAGTTCGTTTTTCAAGTATGAAAAGAGGTGCCATTAACCAAAAAAATTAAACAATCAAGAAAACACATTAAGAGAGCTTTAATCCTTTGGAAACCCAGATTCAAAATTCAAAGGGACCTTGTGTCCAACCATGAAATTAAAGTTAAAATGGACAAACAATCTGAAAAGGAAGGTTGAAATTGCTTAAAAGAGTACTTTGTTTGAAACCAGAAAATTTTCAGCTTGGTGCGACACTATTTGGAAAAATCATATTTCGAGTTCCGTAAGTCCAAAAATTGGAAACTTTATACCGTTGGAAACTAGACTCAATGCACTAAAACTTGTAGAAGACACTTTTCCCAGACTCAAATTGGAAATCATTCAAATCTTAGCTCAAAGTCACTATTCCAGACAGGACAGAGGAAAACAGGCTTGAAATTTCAGTAAATTTGGAAATTTGGAAAAATTCATAGAAATGGAATTAACCTTTAAAATTTATACAACAAATAGAACTCCAAATCTAGTTTCAAATGCAACAAATGGAAATCAATTCGGACCTTTCTACACCAAGATTCAACAGTTTTAATAAAGCTGAGTTTTGGAACCCGTTTCATGAAATTTCCAGATTTGAGGTGCTTGACAGAGTTTCAAAGTCTAGTCATAACTAAGGCTACACTACTCAAAATTTAGCAAGGTTTGTGGCGTTAAAATCTAGATTTAAAATTCTAAAAATCACTAGAAAGAATTGTTCTTAAAATTCGTTTTGCAAGATAGGTGAAATTGAGCTACAAACTGCACCTATGCTTACTTCTCGGATGAAAGCAGTGAGAAAAATCAGTCATTTTTGCCGGTTCACTACAGCTCATAGGAAACGAAATTAGGGGGTGCATTTTTTACTGTTGGAAAGCCCTCAGAGTCTAGTTTCAAATTCCATAAACCGCACTTAATTTCAACTCCCAGGCAAAAATTTATGGGCCAAAACGTGAACACTGGTTGGGTCTCCTGATCAGAAAATTTTCCAGATTTGCAACCTCACTTTCCCCTATTTTAACTCGTCCAATTGAAAAGCTTTTTGGGAGATATTTAACTCACATAAACACCAACATATATTAAGCATTATAGCACCAAAATAACATCAAAATTGAAAATTAACATGAGGGATTCAATCAGCAAATTTTCGGACAGCAAGCATCCTCCATTCTTCATATTTTCTTTTCATTTTCCTAACTAAAACTAAGCCATAATCTATCAAAACAAGCAAGTAAAGACACAATAATCCTCAAGGCCTCTATCTATGAATCCATCTCAAGTTCTCTACCTAGTGTCAAGGTTCTTGTGAACCCATCAACAACCTAATGATTATCCAGTTAAAACTAACTAATCTACCCATAAGTTGAAGGAAAAAATGAGAGTTTTAAGAGTTTTACCTTTCTTCCAAGTATAAGGTGGAAGACTACAAGGAAACCAAGCTCTAAGACTCCAAGTACCTTCCTCCTCCAAGTTCCCTTTTAAACTTGTGTGATGAATCAAGAAATGAAGCAAGTTTGGATAGTGTTTTGGAGCAAAATGGAAGACAAGGGAGCTGAAAGTTTTTGTAAGAAATTGGGAAAGGGTGGCCGGCCAAAGGAGGAGACAAAGAAGAAGGTTTTGTATGCTTAGTTGGTGATTTGATTGAGTGAAAGAAAGAATGACATAAAGGTTCTTTTGGTGCAAAAAGTCAACTAGGAATAGTGGTTCATTAGTGCTCCAAATTGAGTTTAATTTATCTCACACACCTCTAATGCCTCACTTAATTTTTCTTAGTCTACTCTATATCATCCTTAATTCTCCAAGACCAATGCACTCTCGAGCCGAATTTTATTTCGAAAAATGTGTATTCGTTATTTCTTACTAAACGAGTCGCAGAAAAATTAATTTTACTAGCAGAACATTTTAAAATATAAAATGAGATATTGTTCCATGCAAATGAAATTAAAATGAATGAAATAAATTAATTGGAGTAATCGGATAAATAAATAATTAAATAAGCTACTAAATTAAAATAAAATAAAATAAAATAAAAATTCGGGTCCTCACATCCTTCTCCGTTTAAAAGAATTTCGTTCTCGAAATTGATTCCTTGATTCAGAAACAACTCTGAATAATTCTTTTGGATCTCCTCTTCTACTTTCCAAGTTGCTTTCTCAATTCCATGATTTCTCCATAAAACCTTCACTAGAGGGATTTCCTTGCGTTTTAACTCCTTCACTTATTGATCTAAAAGCTTTACTGGTCTTTCCTCATATGACAAACTCTTATCAAGTTCTACTTCTTCAAATCAAAAGTCATACTTATTGAACTTAGCAAAAATTGATGCTCTTTCGGGTTTTTAAAACTATTCTCAGGTGCCGTTCATGATCTTATCACAGGTCTAAGATATGAGACAATAAATTATATATACATATAAGTCGTAAAATCAATTAAAAGTAAAGTAAATTTTTTTATATTATAAAAGATCATAATAATTACACCAAATTAGAATAAATTCATCAAATCGTTTCAAAAGAAAAGGGAACAAACAAGATCATAGCAAAACGTGCTCAGTCGCAAATGTACAAAACAACAAAAGAACGTCATCCCCTATACAAAATATTACAATCTCTATCTCTTGAGTGGAGTTAGATCCATCCCCACTTGTAGAGTTTCCACTACTTGGATCTCTCTAACAACTATTAGCATTAACCACTCCCTCTAGCACTTGACTGCTTTGCAGTGGACCTAACAGGTTGTTGAGAATTTCCTCAATTCTTAGAAGCACTAGGGCAATTCAAAATTTGATACTTGGCACAACCACAAATCAGACATTTTCCTTACTTTCTCTAACACTTAGCCTCAGTATAGTTAAACTTTCCACAGTATTCACAACTTACGTGAGGAGTCACGGTCTGACTAGTTTGAGAATTCGCTTTTTGTTGATCTCGCCCACTCTGATTTCCTTTTGACGGGGCTTTCCTTGATGGAATTCCTTCGGATTTTTCGGGCATCCTCACTCTTCCAACCCCTCTTCCCATTTTAAGGGGTTTGGACTGTCTAGTATGAAAAGGTTTGGATTGAAACTTAGCATCTTCTACCCTCTTTGCCTTATCCAAGGCATCCGTGAAAGTGGTGATTTGGGCGGCTGTTAGGGATTTTTTGAATTTTTACGTTTAACCCTTGAATAAACCTCCTTATCCTTTTGCGCTCCGTGATCATTAGTTCATGGGCCAAATTTGAAAAGTTTGGTGAACCATTCCTCATACTCAGTCACACTTAGTAACCCTTGTTTCAACTTAATAAAGTCGTCATCCCTCTTTTCTTGTATCATTGGTGGGAGGAACTTAATATTAAACACCCTCTCAAAATTGGCCCAAGTCCAGAGGGTTTGTTTTCTTTCCCACTTTGTGCCCTCACAACATTCCACCACGAGCGTGCCGCTCCCTCAAACTGACAAACAGCAAAATTCACTTGCCTTTTCTCGACATAATTTAATGTAGCAAAAATCTCTACCATTTTTTCAAACCAATTTTCCGCTATCTCGGGATCAGACTCTCGATGAAATTTAGGTGGGGCGAATTTCAGGAATCGTTCTAAAATTCTATCCTCACCCCACTTTAGGTTTCTAGGTTGGTTAATTGACTCAGGCCCTTGGCGCTCAACTAAATGCTTCAGGACATCCGTTATACGGTTAAGAGCCGCAGCCAGTTGGTCACTCCCTTCATTCCTAGGGTTTCAATTCGGACCAGTCACAGATCCTCACCTCTCTCGGGAGTGCGGGGTTACCGAAACCCATGCCCACGCCCCCTTCCACGTTCTCGTCGATCCATATAACAATATTCTAATCACATAATTAAAAGAGGAAAAATAAGCGTAGAATTTTAGAAACAAGTACAAGTTGCAAGAACACTTTAAAATCAAAGTATAGATCTTTACATAGGTTAGAAGTCAAGTCACATGTCAAGAGTACATACAACGAGTCAATAATATCAAATGCAGGACATAAGCATCCAAGTGCCTTAAAATACAGATGTACAAGCAACAAAATACAAAATGCCTCACGGCGAAGTTCACTCCTTCTAAGTCCTGAACAAAAGTCAAAAGTCAAAAAGTCGGGAAATCACTAAGACAAGTGAATCGAAGTAGAAGACCCTACAGCCTCAAAAGGGTCCTCCTCGAAATCCTCCTCTATCGGCTCCACCTCCACCTCAACAATAGGTGCAATCTCTCCAGGTACATCCCCAAGCAAAACCTCCTCTAGATGGTCGGCTATAGTCACACACTCAACCATAATACCATCCACGCTGTTCCACGCCTCCTAGACAATCCGGATAAGGCATCCTTGGTCTCCTGAAACCGAGTATGGGAGGCATCAGCTCTCTGATGCTCCTCAAGTACCCTAGCCTTTAACTATTGGATCCGAGTAGTCTGGGCCTCTATAGTGGCCTCCATCTCCTCTCTTTCAACTAGTGCTATCCCGAGATCACGAGTCAACTGCCTTCGCTCGTTGGCTACCCCTAACACCAAGCGGTTAGGGTAGGAGAATCTCCCTCAGCATGGCCACGTCCTACCCCGCCTAACAGGTGAGTACCGCAGGAGGGGTCCGCCTCCTACCATGCGATACGAGATCACGGGGAGAGGTCGCTCAATCCTATCATCATCACTACTACTATCCATGTCATACAAATAACCCACAACTAAAGGTTAGATTCTTATAATCACTGATACCATTCAAAACTTAATTTAAGATTTATCACGAATTCCCTATAACCAATAAGGTCACGACTAAGAACTCCTAACCCTATTCCAGGTATTTCAAACCTAGCATTCTGATACCAACTGTAACGCCCCCACCTTCCTCTAAGGCGAACCCTAGGGTATTAGCGGAACACCTGTCCAACTCTCGTTAGGACTCACGCACTCATTCAAGCTTAATAAAGATCCATAAGTCAACCATCGACTTGATTAAGAAATATTTCGAATATACAAGCCACAACTTCTAAGGCTAGCAATTACAATTACAATCCACCAAACTCAAAAATAACAAAATTTACACTTTAAGAATCCCCAATAATCATACAAAAGGTATGCTAGCTTCCGCCCAAAGTCGCTAGCATAGAACCTCCAATTTTCACCTTTAAAGACTGTTAAGGAAAACAAACTTAAAGGGATGAGCGAACGTTCAGTGAGGTCAAGAAAACTTAAACAAGTAATCAAGTAGCACCAATCAATCAAATAATATACTTGAAAACAACTTTAAACATGAACTTTTATTTAAGTGCACAAGTAGGAAATAACATACATGGAAGAATACGAGAGCTCTCAGGAGCTATTTCCACGTCTCGATCGATTCAAACTATTTGAAGTTGACTCTCCGTCAACTCAAGTAGAAATATGACCGTAGTGCTCCACTTACTTCCTCAATCCAACATAACACCCTTTCAAATCCGGAACCAAACACGCATAAGGTGGCAATACCAATCGAGTATGCCAAGCAAGATCTCAAAAGACCAAACTATAAAATTTCCCATGATTCACCAAACTTCTCGACCAATCTCTTGCCAGCTCGAGTTATAAGATTGGCCAATGGGTTGGAGTGTCTCCACAAGAAATAATTGGTCAACGAGACAATGCTCGAATCGATTTAGAATTGTTCACGACTCTGAGTCGGTATGAGAAGCACCTCCCACTCGAATAGAGTGTGGTACATGCTGTTACTCAGAGGATCGATCATAGCTCTGAATTGGTATGAGAGGCACCTCCTACCCGAATAGGGTGTGGTACATGCTGCCGCTCAGTACTCACGAGTTAAAACAAGATTGTTTATAGCACTGAATCAGTATGAAAGGCACCTCCCACCCGAATAGGGTGTAGTACATGCTGCTACTTAGAGGATCGATCATAGCATTGAGTCGGTATGAGAGGCAACCTCCCACCTAAATAAGGTGTGGTACATGCTGCCGCTCAATGCTCATGAGTAAAAACATGTTCGAGAACAAGTGCAAGTCATATACATTCATTTAACAAGTATCATTCATTCAAGAGAGAGAGAGAGAGGACGAGAGCGATAAAGTACACCCTCATCTCGACAAGTTCATGTATCATATAGCACTTGTACAAATATCATTTAAATCACATTAACATTAAACTTGCTCTTGGCACTCACCACAAGTCAAGGGCAAAATAAGACTAAAGCGGGAAGTCAGACAAGTTCTTCAGCGTCCTTGTGACCACTTGAGACATGCACATTCACGATTACCTAAGTACTCGACCAAGGTTAATAAGAAAAATATTTTCTCGTTACCCACTCTCAAGATCACAAGTTTGAGTCAAATTAAAAGAGCTTTTCTCGTTAAATTATTGAAATAATGTTCAAAGAGAGCTCAAAATCCGTTTTTGTTTAAAGTCGTGGTACGTAATTTCAATTCCAAAAGAAAGTAGCATTTTCACTTTTGGCATGAAAATCGAGAAAAAGGTAGATGGTTTTTCATCTTTCAAAACTTCTAATCTCATGTCCAAACTTTAGAATATAAAAAACGTTCACATGTTTCAAACTAATGCAGTCGAAACTCATCCAAAACTCCACTCATTTTCATAGTAAATGTCAATGCTAAAGGTTCTAAGTTTCGAGTACAAAACTAGTGAAATTCTCCAACAATTACTCTAGTCAAAAAGCTCCCTTTTTAAAGTTCAAACTCATGGGAATCGATGGCATAAAACTAGGGGTTGGAGTTCATTTTTCAAGTATGAAAAGAGGTGCCATTAGCCAAAGAAATTAAACAACCAAGAAAACGCATCAAAAGAGGTTTAATCCTTTGAAAACCAAGATTCAAAATGAAGGTTTAAAATTCAAAGGGACCTTGTGCCCAACTATGAAATTAAACTTAAAATGGACTAACAACCTTAAAGGAAGGTTGAAAGTATTTAAAAGAGTACTTTGTTTGAAACCAGAAAATTTCCAGTTTGGTGCGACACTATTTGGAAAAATCATAACTCGAGTTCCGTAAGTCCAAAAATTGAAACCTTTATACCATTGGAAATTAGACTCAATACACTAAACTCTCTAGAAGACACTTTTCCCAGACTCAAATCCGAAATCATTCAAATCTTAGTTCAAAGTCACTGTTCCAAACAGGACAGAGCAAAACAGGTTTGAAATTTCAGTAAATTTGGAAATTCAGCAAAATTCATAAAAATGGAATCAGCAATGGAAATTTATACCACAAATAGAACTCCAAATCTAGTTTCTAATGCAACAAACGAAAATCAATTCAGACCGTTCTACACCAAGATTCAACAGTTTTAAGAAAGTTTAGTTTTGGAACCTGTTTCACGAAATTTCCAGATTTGAGGTGTTTGACAGAGTTTTAAAGTCTGGTCATAACTAAAGCTACACAACTCAAAATTTAGCATGGTTTGTGGCATTGAAATCTGGATTCAAAATGCTAAAAATCATTAGAAAGAATTTTCTTAAAATTTGTTTTGCAAGATAGGTGAAATTGAGTTACAAACTGCAGCTATGCTTGTTTTCTCGGATGAAAGCAGTGAGGAAAATCAGTCATCTTTGCCGGTTCACTATGGCTCATAGGAAACGAATTAGGGGGTGCATTTTATACCATTGGAAAGCCCTCAGAGTCTAATTTCAAATGCCATAAACGGTACTTGATTTCAACTCCCAGACAAAAATTTATGGGCCAAAATGTGAACACTAGTTGGGTCTCCTGATCAGAAAATTTTTCAAATTTTCAACCTCACTTTTCCCTACTTTAACTCATCCAGTTGAAAAGATTTTTGGGAGATATTTAACACATATGAACACCAACATATATCAAGCCTTATAGCACCAAAATAATATCAAAATTCAAAATTAACATGAGGGATTAAATCAGCAAATTTTCGGACAGCAAGCATCCTCCATTCTTCAAGTTTTCTTTTCAATTTTCTAACTAAAACTAAGCCATAATCCATCAAAACAAGCATCAAATAAGCAAGTAGACACACAATAATCCTCAAGGTCTCTACCTATGAAGCCATGTCATGTCTTCAGTTAAAACTAACTAATCTAACCATAGGTTGAAGGAAAAGATGAGAGCATTAGGAGTTTTACCTTTCTTCCAATTATAGGGTGCAAGACTACGAGGAAACCAAGCTCTAAGACTCCAAGTACCTTCCTCCTCCACGTTCCCTTCAAGCTTGTGTGATGAACAAGAAATGAAACAAGTTGGAGAGTGTTTTGGAGCAAAATAGAAGACAAGGGAGCTGAATTTTTTTGTAAGAAATTGGGAAAGGTTGGCCGGCCAAAGGAGGAGAGGAAGAAGAAGGTTTTGTGTGGTTAGTTGGTGATTTGATGGAGTGAAAGAAAGAATGACATAAAGGTTCTTTTGGTGCAAAAAGTCAACTAGGAATTGTGGTTCATTAATGCTCTAAATTGAGTTTAATTTATCTCACTCACCTCTAATCGCTCAATTAATTTTTCTTAGTCTACTCTAGATCATCCTTAATTCTCCAGGATCAATTCACTCTCAGTTCGAATTTTATCTCGAAAAACGTGTATTCGCTATTCTTACTAAACGAGCCGCAGAAAAATTAATTTTACTAGCAAAACGTTTTAAAATATAAAATGAGACATTGTTCCATGCAAATAAAATTAAAATGAATGAAATAAATTAATTGGAGTAATCGAATAAATAAATAATTAAATAAGTCAGTAAAATAAAATAAAAATAAGTAAAATAAAAATTCGAGTCCTCACAATACTTCTTTGTCAGATCAGTTAAAGGACCGGCAAGTTTTGAGAAATTCTTAATGAACTGACGATAATACCCTACCAAACCTAAGAAACTACGAATTTCAGTGGGATTTTCTGACCGCTTCCAATCAACAACAGCTTCTGCTTTGGTTGGATCTACTGCAATGCCATCTTTCGAAATCACATGCCCTAGAAAAAAGATTTTCTCCAACCAAAACTCATATTTGCTAAATTTAGCATATAACTAGCGTTCTTTCAAAGTCTGCAATACATTCCTCAAATGCTGCTCATGCTCCTCCTGAATTTTAGAATAAACAAGGATATCATCAATAAACACAACTACAAACCGATCTAAGTAGGGTTTGAAAATCTAATGCATCAAGTCCATAAGGGGCATTGGTTAATTCAAAAGGCATGATTGCAAAGTCGAAATGTCCATATTTATAATTGAAAGCTGTCTTTGGTACATCCTCCTTTCTATTTCGCAATTGGTAATACCCCTGTCGAAAGTCTAACTTAAAGAATACCAACGGTCCTTGCAGCTGGTCAAATAATTCATCAATACATGGCAGAGGATGTTTATTCTTAATTATCATATCATTCAAATCCCGGTAGTCTATACACAGTCTTAAACTTCTGTCTTTCTTCTTAATAAAGAGTACCGGACGTCCCCATGGAGATCCGTTTTCTCAAATAAACTCTCGCTCCAATAAATCTTGCAACTGTAATTTCAATTCTTTAAGTTTAGCAAATGCCATCCAATATGGAGTTTTAGAGGTAGGTGCTGTCCCAGGTAACAAGTCAATTTTAAATTCGATCTCTCTCTTTTTAGATAAGGTCACTAATTTATCAGGGAATACATTCGGATATTCATTTACTACTAGTACATCTTCTACCTTCAACTTATCTATCAGAGTATTTATTAGAAAAGTTAGGTAGTCTTGCGCTCCTTTACTCAATAATTTTCTAGTCCTAATCCCTGAAATGAGTGCAAATAAGGCTAATCGACTCCTTACATCTAACCTTAAGGTTGCCTGCTCAGGTATACGAAATTTTATCACTTTCTTCTTGCAATCTAATTGAACATCATATTGAGCTAACAAATCCATACCTAAGATGACATCATACCCTTTAATGGCTAAACTTATTAGATCTCCTAATAGTTTTCGTTCGCCACTCAAATTTCACAGTTTTTATAAACCATACTAGTAATCAAACGTTGGTCACCTGTAGATGTTCTAACTTCCAAATCATGTGATAATTTAGCAAGTTTCACATCAATTTCACACATAAAATTAGAATTGACAAAGGAATGAGTAGCACTAGGATCTATTAAATTTTAGCCAAACGGTGGAATATAGGGATCGTACCTTCTATGATCTCAGATGAATTAGGGATCTGATGTTGTTCTAGTGCATATACCTGAGCAAGTACTTTTGGTCTATTCCCTTCCACCCTTGACTGCCCAGAGTTTGTCTTATTCGCCTGTTGGGTCCCACTCCCTTCTCGAGGTGGAATCGGACAGTTGGCGATTTGATAATTGACATTTCCACAATGCAAACTTTTTCTCTCCTTTCGCCAACAACTTTCCTCCGTATGGTTCGGCTTCCCACAATATTCGCAAAAAACTCGGGAAATTGATGCTGAGTCTCCTTGTAAGGCACCTCTTTGTTGTCCTCTCCCGCCTTGACCTTCTCTTGACAGGGCTTCTCTTGGCATCCCTGGAAATCCTGCTCCGCCAGTCCCTCTTTCAAACTTAGGAGGTATATTCTTATCAGCTTACCCAAAATCGCTACTAGGTACACCCTGTTTCTTTGTTTTAAAAGTTCTAACTTGTAGTCTCACACTTTCAACCCGTTGGGCTTTCTCTATAGCATCACTAAATGTATTGATTTGGGCTACTACTAAATCCTTCTGAATCTCGACATTTAACCCTTGTACGAAGCACCTTATTCACCTTTGCTCTATTACTACCTTTTTGTTGTCCTCTCCCACCTTGACCTCGTCTTGACAGGGTTCCTCTTGGCATCCCCAGAAGTCCTGCTCCGCCAGTCTTTCTTTCAAATTTAAGAGGTATATTCTTATCGACTTACCTAAAGTCGCTACTAGGCACACCCCATTTCTTTGCTTCAAAAGTTCTAACTTGTAGTCTCGCACTTTCAACCCGCTGGACTTTCTCTGCAGCGTCACTAAATGTATTAATTTGGGTTACTGCTAAATTCTTCTGAATCTTGACATTTAGCCCTCGTACGAAGCTCCATATTCTCCTTTGCTCTGTTACTATTAGCTCAAGGGCAAATTTAGATAATCTGGTGAATTGAGTTTCATACTCAGCAACGGTTTGGGTGCCTTGACGGAATCTAATAAACTCATCCTCCCTTTTCTCCTGAATCAAAGGTGGAAAATATTTGTATTAAACTTCCTCATAAAGTTTATCCAAGTACTCGAGATTTGTTCTTTTTCTCATTTAGTTCGTACCACATTCTACTAAGAGTGGGTTGCTCCCTCCAGTTGAAAGATAGCAGAGGTCACATGCCTATTCTCAGTATAATGCAAAACTGCAAAAATATTCATCATTTTCTCCAATCACCTCTCGACCACATCAGGGTTAGGTCCTCAAAGAAATTTTGATGAAGAGAATTTTTGGAATCGTTCGAGGGTTCTATCTTCCCCTTCCACATGATTCCTAGAGTTTCTAGATTGGTTAACAGGGTTTTGACCGTGACGGTCCACTATTTGGGCTAAAAAATATGTCATACACTGTACGGTTGTGGCTACTTGTGCATTGAGATCAAACCCTTGGCTCGTGATTCTGTTCGGCCACTGATTCACGATTACCCCATTCATTCAAGAGCTGCTTAGGTTCATGCCCACGGTCTCGTCCACTAAGTCTACCCTCCATCAATTTTTTAACAAGTTTAGGGTCGAAATGCAAATGCAAAAATTAAAAATTCATAGATACATGTGTAAAATATAAAAATATAAACAAGCCAAAAGTCAAGTACATTTAACACAACCCGTTCATACATATCACATAGTAAAAGTCAGGTACAAACAAAAACAATCCCAATAACACAAGTAGCAAGATCATGTCAAAGGTACAGTGAACAAAAACTATATCCAAAGTATCAAAACATCCAACTAGGGACTTTCCTAACTACCCCTCACATAGGGTCAAAACTGGCTTATACGAGTTCTAACCTAGTTCCGAACAGAGCTAGTAGATGTTTCATTTTTAAGGACTTCATTACCATGGCCTATGTCAGCCAAATTTGTATCCACTACCTCTCTAAGTAATGCCCTACACTCCTTCAAGATACCCTCAGTTCGATCTCCTACTTCTCTTAATACCTTAGTGAGGCATACATTAACCACTTGCACCTACTGGAGCGTAGCATCCGTTCGCTCCAACTCGTGACCAACGGTCTCCGGCAAGTCCTGGATCCTAGCCCTCTGCATCTCAATAATTTTTCTCATTCTTTCCATCTCAATTTGGTCCCCAACACTGGTATGGCCTAAGTCTCCTCTCATCTAGTACTGTCAGGACCACATGATCGGGGTAGGAATAAGTCTTACAATGGCTACACCTCCTAGTTCGGCAGACGGGACTCCAACGTCGAACCAGTCTTCCTAATCTCTCCTGGTAGTCAATAACTCGAAGGCGTCTCCGAGGCGGATCACTCCCACCATTTACACTGGTTCCTTCCATGACCTATAAAGATAAAAACAATTTATAACTTACATAAGTTTAATTATACTTGGTGGCATTCTAATATGACACACTAAGGTTTCTTAATATCAAACTTCTATTTCGCCCAGGTTGTTTCTAACCTAGAATCTGATACCAACTGTGACAGTTCCACCTTCCCTTAGGGCATATCCCAAAAGTTAGCGGACTGTCTGCCCAACTCTCGTCAGGACTAACTAATCCAAAATTCACAGAATGTACTAAAATGGACAATTTAACTTCAAAATGTAAACCCAGAACTATATACAGTAGAGTCACTATCGATTCAAACTTAAGGTACAAACCAAAGTATTCAATCTTATAAAAATACATGTAAGGTTTACTAATACAGAGGAGATTAAACAAAAAATGCCTAAAAACTATAACTAACTCAACTCTTTTGTAAAAATCATGTTTTCCCGACTTCGTCTTCCTGTAAGGAAACAAAGGTAACAGAGTGAGATTTTCGCCCAATGAGGTACCACAGAATTACGCAATTGAAAATCACATAGTTCGAACTTTAAATGATGAAATATAATCATCAAGTAAAGGACTAAGTAAATACCACAACCAACACAGAACGGTTCAAGTAAAAAAATACAGATGACTCTCAAGAGCCAAATTCCCAGTTGCACTAGATTGATCCAACCTCGTTGACACTCTGTCGACGTTTAGAGAAGCAAAGACATTGACCGTAGATCCCCCCTTTACACCAGTTTTCATCCACCAAACATATCTTTTACCAGCCCGAACACCAAGTAGAAATAGTAGTGGTAATGCTTGAGTATACCAAATATCAGAAGATCCAGTATTCCGTGAATCAGTAACAGTTCCCTCATGGTTTGTCAATCTATCTCGACCAAACCCTTGCTGACTCAATTCGATTAACTACCAATGAGGTTTGAGCTCAAATTCACAGTATGGTCGCCAGATATTAGGTTCCAAACAACATCAAATTCATGCACAAATAATAGATTTCAAATAAACGGTAGACCAGTTAAACAGTCAAGTGAAATCGAGTGTGATAAAGTACATACCCGTTCAGTCCATATTAAACCAAAGTCACAAGCATATAAATCATAAATTTCAATCACAAGTAGTTCACTTTACACAACAAAGTCATGCAAGTGGTACACTCACCTTTTTAAAGTAGAGCAACACTAAACGTTGGACTCCGGGTTGTGCTCGTTCCCACCGTCAAACCCTAAAAGTAACCAAGATAAAATGTCATGGTCCGACCATTCAAAACTTAGGTTAATAAAGTGCTCAATTTAGATTTAATCATGAGCCATAAACCTATCTAAGTTCGGCCTCTCAAAACACAAAATTCATAGATAAACTTGATATCCAATCGAAAAATGTCCAAGTGCATTCCAGGCTATATTTCAAGTAAGTTATTAGTATGAAAAGAAACACTTGGATTCAAAAGGTGCAAGAAACCAAAAGAGGAACATTATATATATATAACTCATCAAGATTAACAAGACATATGTAAGATATAACACACCACTATTAGAAGAAAAGAACCAACCTCAAGTCTAAAATTAGGCAAACGGAACTAGAGAGCATGCCAGAAGAAACCATTATTTTTCCTCTTATTTTACACATGGTTTTTGGACAAAATTCAGCTTATACGCTACTACCAATGTGGACTCAAGCAATCATAAGTAACCTAAGTCCAAACTAACCCAAAATCACCCATCTAATATCACTCATATCAAAAGAAAGGAAGTAATAAAAATTTCAATAGCACTTCCCTTTATTTTCTTAACTTTCCATCCAAACTCAATACCTATACTCATAGTAATCCAACCTCAATCACAAGCACAAGTTATAGGCTATAAAGTATACTTGTTTAAGACCACAAAACCATCCAAAATAGTCAATTATCTAGCACGAGGTGGTGGAGATTGAGACAAGGCATGATCTGGACCTAACGGAGGACTTGCGTTGTGAGTTACATCATATTCAGGCACGACTGGACCACGCTCTTACGATTGAGGAGGGTTTCTGGAGGCAGAAAGCACGGGTGAAGTGGTTTCAGGATGGGGATAGGAACACGAAGTTCTTCCATTCATTGGTTGCGGAGAGGAGACGCCGAGCAGTGATTCAACGGGTGAGAAAGTCGGATGGAGAGTGGCTCGAGGAGGAGTCATAGATTCGTGAAGCAGCCGTTAGCTTCTTCCAGGAGCTTTTCACGGCGGAGACCGGTTCACAGGCCAATGATTTGTTAGAGATCATTCCGAAATTGGTCACTACTCAAGACAACACTTTGTTAATGGAGATCTCGCGGCTTGAAAAGGTTAAGGACATTGTTTTTGCCCTAGATGAAAAGAGTGCAGCGGGTCCGGATGGATTCATAGGGAAATTCTTCATCTTTGCTTGGGAGGTGATTGTCATAGATGTACATCGGGCAGTGGTGAGTTTTTTTCTGTTGGGCAAAGCTCCCCAGGAGTATCATGGCTACATCGATTGTGATGCTGCCTAAAGTAGAAAACCCTCAGGATTTCACTCAGTTTAGGCCCATCAGTCTATGCAATTTTGCTAACAAGATCATCTTGAAGCTTCTATCGGAGAGATTGGCTAAGCTGTTGCCCCGCAACAGAGCGGATTTGTGAAAGGGAGACAGATTGCAGATAACTTCCTGCTTGCTCAGGAGTTGCTGTCAGATATCACGAGGTCTAATCGGGAAGGGAACATGATGATTAAGTTAGACATGATGAAAGCATATGATAGAGTCTCGTGGCCATTTCTCTTACAAGTTCTTCATTGCTTTGGGTTCTCTGAGTCCTAGATTGACATGATCTGGCGCCTAGTTTCTAACGTTTGGTTCTCGGTATTGGTTAATGGAGCTCCTCAAGGCTTTTTCAAGTCGTCACGGGGCCTCGGCAGGGGGATCCCATATTGCCAGCCTTATTTGTCATCGAAAGCTGAGGTGCTATCTCGTACCCTGAAAGCGTTATCCACTCAGCGACGGTTCACTCCGTTTTAAAGTACCTCCTCGGTGCCCAGTAGTTAAGCACCTGGCATATGCCGATGACGTGATCATCTTCTCCAGTGGAGCGAGATCCTCTCTGGTTCTGATTAAGAGGGTCCTGGACGAGTACTATAAGGCATCGGGACAACGGATAAATTCCAAAAAAAGTTGCTTCTTGACTCACCCAAAATTTTCGCCTCAAAAGGTAGCAGTGATTGGCCAGACACTTGGGTTTCAGAGGCGAGCTTTTTACGTTATGTTACCTCTGATGCCCCTTGTATGGTGGCTCGGATTTTATTGCGGACGAATAAGCTGTTATCTGTTGGAGGTCGAGTGGTACTGTTTAAGAGTGTGTTGTCTTCAATGCCAATACACTTGCTAGCAACCGCTTCTCCGCCAAAGGGGGGTTCTTGTGGCCTTGGAAAAAGGTGTTCCCGGGACTTCCTGTGGGGGACGTCAGACTTTGGGACTAATTTTCACTGGATACGGTGGGAGTCTTTGTGTAGACCGCGGGCTGAGGGAGGTTTTGGTTTCCCGGGGCTGAAGGGGTGTACGACTCGTTCTCAATTAAGCTATGGTGAAAATTTAAGCAACAACAGTCACTCTGGGCAAAGTTTATGTCAAAGGAAATATTGCTTCGGATTTACACCCATGGTCTGGCCAAAGGCGAGTCAGTGGAATTCTCTTATGTGGAGGAGGATGAGTGCTATGCAGCAGGTGGCGAAGGACAAGCATTAGCTGGATCGGGAAAGCAGGGTTTGAATGAATTTTTGGCATGACAATTAGAATGGGGTCAAGATCTTAATGTAAACCAGTGGAGATATTCCACGACCACTTGGTTGCTGATTTTGTAGATCGAGGGGCTTTGAATATTGCTATGCTTAATCAACACTTGGATGTAGGGTTGGTTGCGCACATCCTGGGTGTTGCTCCCGCCAACCTTTCAAGGATCTGATAGAATGGATTGGGCTCTGACGACTTCTGGTAGCTTCTCCACGGCTTCGGCATACTCTCCTAGTCCGGCAGGTTGAATAACAGATCTTGAGGTGCTGCAGCCAATCTGTGTGACGCCCCCACTTCTCTCTAAGGCGAATCAAAGGGTATCCGGCGGGCAACGCCTTGCCCCAACTCTCGCCAGGATTCGGTATAATGCCCGTTTAAATTTAATACCATAATAACTAATAAGACAAGACGAAGTAAGAAAGAAGAAGTCACTTCCATATATAAATAATCCAATCTTACACCACAAGTTCCAAAATACATCACTTTCCAAAAAAAAAATACAACTTTTCCAAAAGATGTCTAGACAAATACATTCCAAAATTCTAGCCAAAAGAGCCATCCCAATAGGCTTCTCCATAATCCCTTCCAGTTCAGCTCCTGTTAAGGAAAATAAATCTAAACAGGGTAAGCAGATGCTCGTGAGGCCAAGAAAACATGCAAAACACGTAGTTCAAATAACAATAATACTTGAATAAAAATGAAACTGTAACATTCAAGTAATTCACAATTAACAATAAAACACACTTGATAAGGATACAGAAACTTCTCAAGAGCTATTTTCCACTTGCTCGATCCGGTACCTTCACGTGTTGACACTCCGTCTACCGGGTAGGTTATAAGTCTGTAGAACTTCACTTACACTCCCCGTTCGCCGTTACCCCCCTGCTTCGAGCCCGCACTTCTTTTATTTAAGGCGATACTACTCGAGTATGCCAACCGAGATCCCTGCCAATAGATCAAACTTATAACAATTTCCTCATGACTCACCCAAACTTCATGACCAGACCCATGCCGGCTCGATTTGCAAGGTTGGCCGATGAGTTTTGGGCGTCCCCCACTATTATCACTAGGAGTCGAGGAGATTCACTCCAATCGACATATGCAACCATAGTATAGTTAACCATTTGCAACACTTCACTTAATACACTTAACAATTCATTTCAAGCAATTCAATTATACTTCACTTAAATGAGAAGGAGTGCGATAAAGTACATACTCAACCCGGCATATTCAAAATACTCAATCAATAACAACAATTAAGCACGTAACAATTTTTCACACACTTGACACTCACCAAGTCAAGATAAGAGTGAGTGAACGATCAATTAAGTCATTAGGTGTCTGCTTTAAGATTCTCTTGCAGATCTACTTGAGCGCCTGGACAATTAACAAGTATTCTCACTCACAACCATGTATTTATCAATAAAGAAGGTACATTCATTTAGACTAGTCAATACCTCAAACAAAGAATCTTAACCACTCAAAATAAAGGTTCAAAAGTGAGAATTTATTAACACAAGAAAAATTGATTTATTTCATGAAATCAAGTTTAAAACGGTCATTCAATATCAAAGGATAGGGAAGAGTTTCCAAAAACTCATTTCCCATCGAGTCGGAAAATTTCAATTTTGCACGTCAAAGTTAAAAAATTCAGAACTTGCATTTAGTAGGTCCAAAATTGGAAAACTTTATACCGCTGGAATCTTGGTTCAAAGTACTACAAGTTCCCAGAAAACATTTTTCCAAGATTCTAAACGGAAGACATTCACATTTCAGCTCAAAGTGGCTGACTTGAGCATACAAGACAGTTTTAGTCTTATTTTTCGGTAAAATTTGGAAATTTGGCAAATTTCAAAAAAAATGAACTAGCCTCTGAAATTTGTAACGCAATAAGAATTTCAATCAAGGTTTCAAAAACAACAAACAGAACTAAATTTGGAGTTTTGAGTGCCAAAATATAGCAATTCAAAGTTGGCCAAAATCGAAGAACAACTTTTCCTGGTTTGAAAAGACAGTTCAGTAAATTTTCCTGGTTTGAAGAACAACTTTGGCAAATCATTTGGGTATCGAAATGATCTTAAGAAATGACACCAAATTTGGGTTAAAATTAAAACACCCCATATGAGGGCTATTCCTATATCAAATTCATGTAAAAACTCGTATGGGAAGGTAGTTAACAAAACTACCAAAGTTCAAGAAATTTTCCAAAGACAAATCTGTCTTCTTGTTTTCTTTCCCTTTTTCAAACACTTTGCACCATGAAATCAGACCCATTTTGGTTCATTTGTGAAACCAAGGTCCAAAAAATATTTCATAAGCAATTGATAGTTGGTTAACATCAAAATTACAAAAATAAAACATCTCACAAACAATTTAAACCAATCGTCTAGCAAAAAGAAAGGTTTTCAAGTTTTGTCGTAGTTTGGAAATTAAACCATATCTCATTCAATACAACTTGGAATTGAGAATGGTTTACGGCGTTGGAAACTAGAATCATAAAGCTACATTTCATCAGAATAAGTCATTCTCAAAATTCAATTCATAAGTGAGAGAAAATAGAGCCACAAAATGCAGCTTCTACCTTTCTCTCGGATAGGCCATCAGAAAAGGGAAGCAACTTTGCCAACTCACTACGGCTTACACATTTCGAACCAGAAAGTGAATTTTATACCGTTGGAAATCTACAAATATCTAGTTTCAAATGCCGCAAATGGCACTTGATTTTTGACATATGTACAAAGAGATATGTTCAATCAAACAGACACTGTTCAAGCTGCCCAAACACATTTTCAAATTTCTTTACATTTCGAAATTTAATGTTTTTACTCTGCCAATTCAAATGATTTTTGGTAGAAAATTTCTACACACAATATATCACATATATACATCAGTTTCACAGTCATTTGAGCATCAAAAAATTCGAAATAAAGGCACGGCAAAAAATAGGATAGATTTCGCCATCACCCAAATGCAATCTTCCTTTGATTTTTCCGTCATTTCTCACCATAATCCTTTCATCTACACACATAACAATCATATTCAAGCAATTACACCTCAAGACACTACTAGAAGTCACCTCAAGACCTCTACCTAAAGATTAAAGCAATAAAAAATAGATTCCTCAAGTCCTCTACCTAGATTTATGTTTATGATTCAAACCCTTGCCAATTGAAGCTCCAACTTTGAAGAAAAATGGAAAGATTAGAGGAGATAATGGATACCTCTTGAGCTCTTGAAAAAATAGAAATTTATCACCACAAAAACTCCAAGAAAACCGCAAGATTAAGCGTTTCACCAAATTAGAGTTGCTCTCCAAGTGATATGTGAGTTGTGTGGAAAATTTGAGGTGAAATGGAAGCAAAATTGAAGTGAAATGGAGAGAGCTTTTCTTCTTCTTCTCCTTGAGGGTTCGACCTGCTATGGGAGGTGAGAAGAGAGAGTGTGGTTGATGAATGAAGCTTCTCGTGGAAGCTTAAGAGATTTGTGGCTAACTTTTGTGTAAAAGTCAACTATGAATAGTACTTCACGTGCGAGGGTTTCGTATCCGATTTCTCTCGGGTTTATTGTAGTTGTGCACTAAACCTCCAATGTAATTCCTTTAACACTATAATTATTCTCTCTTAGAAGTCTAGTATTAGTTTCTTAAATCTCCACTTAGCTGTTCCGGCTTGATATATGCGAACTTTCCAATTCGCGCGTGATAAAGCAAAAACTTAAAAGAAATTCTGTAACGATAATATAAGTAACTAATATTAGGGTAAATAATTATAAAAATAACTATTTTAGAAATAAAAACATGAGTCCTTACATCCTCTCCCCCTTAAGAAAATTTCGTTCTCGAAATTATACTTTGATTTGAGAATAGGTTTGGATATTTTCCTCGAATTTCTTTTTCAACTTCCCAGGTTGCTTCCTCCAATCCGTGGTTTCTCCATAGAACTTTCCACCAACGAAATCTACTTGTTTCTCAATTCTTTCACCTTACGATCTAGAAGCTTTATCGGTTTCTCCTCATAGGTCAGTGGTTTCATCAATTTCAACATTCTCCGGTTGCAGAACATGAGACGGATTTGGATTATATTTCTTAAGTATCGATACGTGGAACACATTGTGAATTCGAGATAGATTTGGTGGCAATTCCAACTTATACGCAACGTTTCCCATGCGTTGGATAACCTATAAGGCCCTACAAATCTCGGTTGTAACTTCTTTCTTCTTACTGCATGAAACTCGCTTTCAGAGGAGTAATCTTTAAGAAAAACTTGATCTCCAACCGCAAATTCTAAGTCCTTTCTTCGGTTATTCTGCATAACTCTTTTGACGACTTTGTGCGATTTGAATCCTCTGGCGTTATCAATTTCACTTTTTCGTTCGCCTCCTCAATCCAAAAACACTGTAGTCGAGTCTAAGATCTTTCTTTCACCAATTTCATCCCAATAGATCAGAGATCTAGCACTTCCGACCATATAGTGCTTCGTACGGAACCATTTGAATGGAAGAATGAAAACTATTATTATAGGCAAATTCCACCAAAATCAATACTTGCTCCAACTCTCCCCGAAAATCTACAACACAGGTTTCTCAACATGTTCTCGAGCGTCTGAATCGTCCTCTCAGACTGTCTATCTATTTGGAGATGGTAAGTGCTACTAAAATTCAATTTATTCCTCAACGTCTCTTGCATTCTTTTGCCTAGAACGCGCGAGACAAATCTAGGGTCTCGATCGGGACACAATACTTATAGGTATCTGTGTAGTCTTTATAAGTATTACTTAGCCAACTCTCCAACGGGTACTTCATACTAATCTGCCAGAAAGTGAGCCGATTTGATCAACCTATCCACTATTACCCAAATGGTATCATGAACCCCTTTGTATCTTAGTAATTCAGATACAAAATCCATGGTGATATTTTCCATTTCCACTCGAGTATCTCTAAAGGTTGGCAAAGATCTGATGGTTTCTAGTGTTTGGTTTTAACCTGTTGACAAATCAAACAGGTCTGGACAAATTGAGCAATTTCCTTTTTCATGTTTTCCCACCAGTACAAACCCTTCAAGTTCTGGATATTTTGTTCCCTCCAAGATGTACCGTGTACTTAGATCGATGTGTTTCTTCCAAAATTTCCTTCTTAAGCCCTTTGTCCTTTGATACTACTATCCGATTTCAAAACCTCAAATACACCATTCACTCTCAAATTAAAATCTGACTTTTCTCTCTTTTTGATTTTTTCCAACCACTTTTGCACTTCAGGGTCTCTTCCCTAAATCTCTTTGATACGTTCCAACAAAATGGATTTCACGACGATATTCTCAAGGATTACTTTCTCAGTTCAAGTCGGGCATTCCATATACTAACCTCCTCCAACAAGTGCATTTCTTTAATCATCAATCCTGCCACTTGCACTTGACAAACCCTTCAAGTTCTGGATATTTTGTTCCTCCCAAGATGTACCGTGTACTTAGCTCGATGTGTTTCTTCCAAAATTTCCTTCTTAAGCCCTTCGTCTTTTGATACTACTATCCGATTTCAAAAACCTCAATACACCATTCACTCTCAAATTAAAATCTGACTTTTCTCTCTTTTTGATTTTTTCCAACCACTTTTGCACTTCAGGGTCTCTTCCCTAAATCTCTTTTGATACGTTCCAACAAAGTGGATTTCACGACGATATTCTCAAGGATTACTTTTCTCAGTTCAAGTCGGGCATTCCATATACTAACCTCCTCCAACAAGTGCATTTCTTTAATCATCAATCCTGCCACTTGCACTTGACAAACCCTTCAAGTTCTGGATATTTTGTTTCCCTCCAAGATGTACCGTGTACTTAGATCGATGTGTTTCTTCCAAAATTTCCTTCTTAAGCCCTTCGTCCTTTGATACTACTATCCGATTTCAAACCTCAATACACCATTCACTCTCAAATTAAAATCTGACTTTTCTCTCTTTTTGATTTTTTCCAACCACTTTTGCACTTCAGGGTCTCTTCCCTAAATCTCTTTGATACGTTCCAACAAAGTGGATTTCACGACGATATTCTCAAGGATTACTTTTCTCAGTTCAAGTCGGGCATTCCATATACTAACCTCCTCCAACAAGTGCATTTCTTTAATCATCAATCCTGCCACTTGCACTTGACAATTTAAAATATCGGCCACTATATTGGTTTTTTCCTGGATGGTACTTTATCGCGCAATCGTAATCCTCCAAGAATTCTATCCATCGGCGTTGTCTCAAGTTCAACTCCTTTTGAAAAATAAATACTTAAGGCTCTTGTGGTCGGTAAAAACCTCAAACGTCACTCCATAAAGGTAATGCCTCCATTTCTTTAATGCAAACACTACAGCCGCTAAGTCCAAATCATGAGTCGGGTAATTTTTCTCGTGCAGTTTGAATTTCCTAGAGGCATACCTTATCACTTTCTCATTTTGTATTAGTACACATTCCAAACCTTCTTTTGAAGCATCTATGTAGACCACAAAACCATCCTTCCCATTAGGCAGAGTTAATACGGGTGCTCTCGTTAAACATCTTTTCAACTCTTGGAAACTTTCTTCACACTTAGAATTCCATATAAACTTCTCACTTTTCTTAATCAGTCCAGCAATCTTAGAAAAAATTCTTGATAAATCTCAGGTAATACCCTGCTAACCCTATAAAACTTCGAAATTCAGTAGGATTTTCCGATTGCTTCCATTTAGAGACTGCTTCAACTTTGGTTGGATCCACTTTAATTCCGTCCTTAGAAATTATATGACCTAAAAATGTCACTTCCTTCAACCAAAACTCACACTTACTAAACTTAGCATACAACTGATGTTCCCTCAGAGTTTTGTAAAACAATTCTCAAATATTTCTCGTGATCCTCCAAGATTTTAGAGTACACCAGTATATCATCGATGAACACCACTACAAACTGATCCAGATAAGTCTTAAAGATTCGATGCATTAAATCCATAAAAGCCGAAGGTGCATTGTGTCAATCCAAACGGCATCACTGCAAACTCAAAGTGTCTATACCTCGAATTAAAAGCAGTTTAGGTATATCTTTTCCAAAATCCTCAATTGATAGTAACCCTGCTTGAAATCCAATTTGGAGAATACAACCGCCCTTTGCAATTGGTCAAACAATTCATCAATGTGGGGCAAAGGGTACTTATTCTTAATGGTAACATCGTTCAAGTCTCGATAATCTATACGCAGTCTTAAAATCCCATCTTTCTTCTTAACAACAAAATCAGAGCTGCCCTACGGTGAATCACTCTCCTTTATAAAACCTCGCTCCAATAAATCCTGTAGTTGCAATTTTAACTCTTTCAATTCAACTGGAGCCATTCTATACGGCCGTCTTAGAGATAGGTGCTACTTCCGAAATCATATCAATCTTAAAAGCTATTTCATTTTTCGGAGATAAAAACTCTAACTTTTCAAGAAAGATATCCGGATACTCCTTTACTACAGACATATCTTCCAATCTCACTTTATCACTAGGAAGGTATTTATAAGGAAAAGCCAAATACCCCTAAACTCCTTTACTTAACATTTTTCTAATTCGAATTCTTGAGATAAGTGCAGATGAGACTAATCTACCCCTTACATCCAATTTCAAGGTTGCCTCTCTTGAAATTGCACAACTCACCGTTTTTGTCTTACAATTGAACTGAACATGTGTAACGGGTTTAACCAGTCCATTCCTAAAGATAGCAATCATACCCCTTAATCACTAAGTCCATAGATCGGCCAGTAATTTTCGTTCTCTAACCCATATCTCACAATTTCTATACACCAAATTAGCTAGTAAACTTTTGATCCCCAGTAGGTGTTCTAACTCCAAATCATAAGGTAATTTAATTGGTTTTATATCTATTCCACTCACAAAGTTAGGGTTCACAAATGAATGTGTCGCACCCGGATCAATTAAAGCCTTAGTTAAACGGTTAAAAATAGGATCGTACCTTCGACCACCTAAGTAGTATTGGGAATTTGTTGATGATCCAGTGCATAAACCCTAACCGATACTCTAAGTCGACTTCCCCCCAATACTAGTCTGTTTAGAGATTGATTTCTCTGACCGTTGAGTACTACCTCCTACTTTTGGCGCCTTCGACAACTCGTGAGTTGCTGTTCGGCACTACCACAGAACAAACACTTTCCCAACTTTCTCCAACAATCATTTTCGCGAATGATTTGATTTACCACAGTAACCACAAGTAACTTGAGGGGTTATAGCTGAACCACTAGAGGGTACTCCTCTCGGTAGAACTTGCCCACTATGACCTCCTCTGGATAAAACTGCCCTTGAAATTCCAGCGGTCCTCACTGCCTCCCATTCCTCTTCCATCTTGAAAGGTGGGGCACTCTTACTAGTCTGATCATAAGTATAATAGAAATATTTCTTTTCTTAGAGTGAAAGTCCCTAACTTGCATCCTTGCGCTCTCAATTCTCTGTACTTTCTCCAAAACTTCAGTAAATATAGAGATTTGGGTTGCAGCCAAACTCTTCTGAATCTCCACATTAAGTCTTTGTATAAACCGTCTTATCTTTTTTCGCTCATTAGTCACCAATTCGGGAGTGTACTTAGAAAGTTTAATGAACTTCTCTTCATTACTCAGTTACACTAAGAGTTCCTTGTCTTAACTTAATGAACTCCTCCTCTCGTTTCTCTTGGATCAGAGGCGGAAAAAACTTTTCATTAAACTCCCTTGTAAAGTTTTCCCAATTCCCAAGGGGTTTAGACTCTCTCCCACTTTTCCCTTATCATGTCCCTCCAGACACGTGCTACTCCCTCAAATTGGAAAGCAGCAAAGTTCACTTGCCTATCTTTCCGTATAATTTAAGGCGGCGAATATGTTGGTCATTCTGTCCAACCAATTCTCCGCTACCGTCGGGATCAGATTCTCTAATGAACTTAGACGAGTTTAAATTTCAGAAACCTCTCCAAATCTCTATCTTCCCCTCTATCTTGGACCCCGGGTTGGTTAAGTGGTCCTGAATCCTGTCTCTCAACTAACCGTTCAAGGATATCAGGTATCTATTAATGGTAGTAACCACTTGGTTACGCTCTAGAATTCTCTTGTCCCTCGGTCAGCCCAGTAGCCGATCCCTGATCATCCCCTGAGGTTGAGTTTGTCTAGTCTCTCGCCCACGACCTCGACACTCCTTCGTCTGTCGATAATTCTAGTTATGCCTAGCGCAAGAAATAAAATAATTACACGAGAAAATACTTAAAATAAGAGCCAATCATGAAAACATTTGAAATAATAATAATTTACATATATTAAGCACTTTAAAATTCATACAATTAGCAAGTTATGGGGTATTACAAAATATAGCACACAAGTGCCATAATAGTATTTCTAATCATTTACGACTAAAGTAGAGCCAAATGCCTCAAAAGTAGGCCCACAGTCAAACAAAATACAATGGTCTTTGCACTAGTATCACCCCAGTTATTTTCTAACTACAAAAGTCAGAAGTCTATCACTCTAGATCTAGTCCACAGTAGGGCTATCAGGTGGAATCTCTTCTTCAGGGTCCTTCTCCGGATCTTCCTCCTGAGCCGGACTTTGAACAACATCCATCACCTCATCAATCAGCCATAGTAGTATCTATCAGGATCCAACGGCTCGATTCCAAGACCTTCTCACCTATTCTAGTAAGTCAAGCCATAACTCTCTGAAACTTATCACGGGCGATCTCTGCCCTAGCCACCTCTTCTACTACAGTCTCCTCTAATTCAACAATCCTAACATTTTGAACATTTACCATAATACTCAACTCCTCCACCTCCTGAAATAGAGTTCTGTTGGTATTCACCAACTGGCAACGCTCATCATCAAGAGCAAATACGAGGTCATTCGGATAAGCGTATGTCGCCTACAGATATATCGAGAAAACCTAGAAAAAGGCGAGTAACGCACACGAACTCCTCTACCCTGTGCTCCATAATAAATAGACCTAAGGGACTCCACGTGGCCATTAGCATGACCATTACCATTAGCAGCAGGTCCTTCATTTCCATTCTCCATCCCCTGCAAAACAACCACAATTTCCGGTTGAGAAACTTAGAGTCACTAACTCGCTCAAATATTACTTAGGGTATAACTAAATTATCTCATTCCTATTCTTAGAAGAAAGGTCTCTAGTATATCTTTCAAATAGATCTCTAACCTAGTGTTCTGATACCACTGTGACGTCCCACTTCTCTCTAAGGCGAATCAAAGGGTATCGGCGGGACGCTTGCCCAACTCTCGCCAGGACTCGAGTTTAAATACCATAATAACTAATAAGACAAGACGAAATAAGAAAGAGAAATTGCTTCCATATATAAATATCCAATCTTACACTACAAGTTCAAAATACATTCACTTTCAAAAAAAGATACAACTTCCCAAAAGATGTCTAGACAAATACATTCCAAATTCTAGCCAAAAGAGCTATCAAGTAGGCTTCTTCATAATCCCTTCCAGTTCAACTCCTGTTAAGAAAACAAATCTAACGAGGTAAGCGGATGCTCGTGAGGCCAAGAAACATGCAAAACCACGTAGTTCAAATAACAATAACACTTGAACAAGAATGAAAGTTGTAACATTCAAGTAATTCACAATTAACAATAAAACACACTTGATAAGGATACAGAATCTCTCAAGAGTTATTTTCCACTGCTCAATCCGGTACCTCCACGCATTGACACTCCGTCAACCGGGTAGGTTATAAGTCCGTAGAACTTCACTTACACTTCCCCGTTCGCCATTACACCCCCTGTTTTGGGCCCGCACTTCTTTTATTTAAGGTGATACTATTCGAGTATGCCAAGCGAGATCTCTCCAATAGATCAAATTTATACAATTTTCTCATGGCTCACCAAACTTCACGACCAGGACCATGCCGGCTCGAGTCACAAGGTCGGCCGATGAGTTTTTGGCATCCCCCACTTTTATCACTAGGAATCGAGGAGATTTACTCTGATCGACATATACAACCATAGTATAATTAACCATTTGCAACACTTCACTTAATACACTTAACAATTCACTTCAAGTAATTCAAATATACTTCACTTAAACGAGAACGAGTGTGATAAAGTACACACTCGACTTGGCATATTCAAAATATTTAATCAATAATAACAATTAAGCACGTAACAATTTTTCACACACTTGACACTCACAAAATCAAGATAAGAGTGAGTGAACGAGCAATTAAGTCGTTAGGCGTCCGCTTCGAGATTCTCTTGCAGATCTCCTTGAGCGCCTGGACAATTAACAAGTATTCTCACTCACAACCATATATTTATCAATAAATAATGTACACTCATTTAGACTGGTCAATACCTCAAACAAAGAACCTTAACCACTCAAAATAAAGGTTCAAAAGTGAGAATTTATTAACACAAGGAAAACTGATTTATTTCATGAAATCAAGTTTAAAACGGTCATTCAATATCAAAGGATAGAGAAGAGTTTCCAAAAACTCATTTTCCATCGAGTCGGAAAATTTCTGTTTTGCATGTCAAACTTAAAAAATTCAGAACTTGCACTCAATAGGTCCAAAATTGGAAAATTTTATACCGTTGGGATCTTAGTTCAAAGTACGAAAAGTTTTCAGAAGACATTTTTTTCAAAATTCTAAACAGAATACATTCAAATTTCAGCTCAAAGTGCCTGACTTGAGCATACAAGACCGTTTTAGTCTTGTTTTTCGGCAAACTTTGGAAATTCGGCAAAATTCAAAAACGTGAACTAGCCTCTGAAATTTGTAACACAATAAGAATTTCAATCAAAGTTTCAAACACAACAAACGGAACTAAATTCGGAGTTTTGAATGCCAAAATAGCAGCTCAAAGTTGGCCAAAATCGAAGACATTTCAGTAAATTTTTCAGGTTTGAAGAACAACTTTGGCACATCATTTGGATATCGAAATGGTCTTAGAATTACACAAAATTTGGTACAGTTAAACTCCCATATGAGTGCTATTCCTCTATCAAAATTCATGTAAAAACTCATACGGGAAGGTTGTTAATAAAACTACCAAAGTTCAAGAAATTTCCAAGACAAATCCGTCTTCTTGCTTTCTTTCCCTTTTCAAACATTTTGCAGCATGAAATCAATCCCATTTTGGTTCATTTGTGAAACCAAGGTCCAAGAAAGATTTCATAAGCAATTTATAGTTGGTTGACATCAAAATTTCAAAATAAAACATCTCATAAACAACTAAACTAGTCGTCCAGCAAAAAGAAGGGTTTTCCAGTTTTGTCACAGTTTGGAAACTGAACCATATCTCACTCAATAAAACTTGGAATTGAGAATGGTTGGTGGCATTAGAAATTAGAATCATAAGGCTACATTTCATAAGAACAAGTCATTCTCAAAATCAATTCATAAGTGAGAGAAAATAGAGCCACAAAATGCAGCTTCTATCTTTCTCTCGGATAGGCCATAAGAACAGGGCAGCAACTTTGCCGACTTACTACGGCTTAGTCATTTCGAACCAGAAAGTGAATTTTAAACCATTGGAAAGCTACAAATGTCTAGTTTCAAATGCTACAAATAGCACTCAATTTCGACATCTATACAAAGAGATATGTTCAATCAAACAGACACTGTTCAACCTGCCTGAGCACATTTCCATATTTCTTTACATTTCGAAATTTCAAGTTTTACTCTACCAATTCAAATGATTTTTAGTAGAAACTTTCCACACACAATATATCACATATATACATCAGTTTCAAAGTCATTTGAGCATTAAAAATTTGAAATAAAGGCACGGTAAAATAGGAGAGATTCGGCCATCACCCAAATGCAATCTCCCTTCGATTTTTCCGTCGTTTCTCACCATAATCCTTTCATCTACACACATAACGATCATATTCAAACAATTACACCTCAAGCCCACTGTCTAGAAGTCACCTCAAGACCTCTACCTAAAGATTAAAGCAATAAAAATAGATTCCTCAAGTCCTCTATCTAGATTCATGTTTAGGGTTCAAATCCTTGCAATTGAAGCTCCAACTTTGAAGAAAATGGAAAGATTAGAGGAGATAATGGATACCTCTTGAGCTCTTGAAAAACCAGAAATTTATCACCACAAAAGCTCCAACAAAATCGCAAGATTAAGCCTTTCACCAAGCTAGAGTTGCTCTCCAAGTGATATGTGAGTTGTGTGGAAAATTTGAGGTGAAATGGAAGCAAAAATTTGAGTGAAATGGAGAGAGCTTTTCTTCTTCTTCTCCTTGAGCGTTCGGCCTGCTATGGGAGGTGAGGAGAGAGAGTGTGGTTGATGAATGAAGCTTCTCTTGGAAGCTTAAGAGATTTGTGGCTAACTTTTGTGCAAAAGTCAACTATGAATAGTACTCTCATGCGAGGGTTTCGTATCCGATTTCTCTCGGGTTTGTTATACTTGTGCACTAAACCTCCAATGTAATTCCTTTAATATTATAATTATTCACTTTTAGAAGTCTAGTATTAGTTTCTTAAATCTCCACTTAGCCGTTCCGGTTGATAAACGCGAACTTCCAATTCGCGCGCGATAATGCGAAACTTAAAAGAAATTCTTGTAACGATAATATAAGTAACTAATACTAGGGTAAATAATTATAAAAATAACTATTTTAGAAATGAAAACATGAGTCCTCACAATCTGGCACCAAAATATTCCACTTAAAATCTCTTTCTTTATGCTGCGGTTGCTGCAGGGCAAACTCCCTACTATGGACAAATTGAAGAGATTTGGGATACGGGCCCTTCTCGATGTTGGTGTTGCCAGGACCCCAGGGAGGAGGACATTGATCATATTTTTTTGCACTGGGGAAGGAGTAAGATTAGTTTGGCCTCACTTTGAGATGCTTGAAGGGGAAATGGAGAGGGTGCATACGATGTAGCATATGGTATGGTTTTGGCGGTTGAGGAGAGGGAATAATATCGTCTCGAAGTTTTTGAATAGAGTTCTCCCGACGGTGGTCTGCTGGGAGTTGTGGAAGGCACGGAATAGGGGAGTTTTTGAAGGGCAAAAGTTGCGGATCAGGGAGACTATGGATCGGATCATCTAGTTACTTGGTGACATTTTGTAGATACGTTTCCCAAGGATGAGGGGGTCAGAATCCTCGTGGGACTGGTTGCTTCGTGACATGGCCCACTGCCAGAAGCGAGTGAGCATTCTACCGGTTCAATGGATCTCGCCGCAAGAAGGGTGGAAGTTAAATTCAGATGGATGTTCTCGGGGGAATCCACGCGGGCTAGTGGAGGGGGTGGGCTGGTGCGGGATTGTCATGGGAATTTTGTGTTTGGTTACTCCGAGTATTTTGGGACATTGAGCAGTCTACATGTAGAGTTGCGCGCACTCCTTGTAAGGGTTAAGTACTGTATTGCCTGAGGGTGCCAGGAGTTACATGTAGAGGCAGATTCACTGACACTTATTCGGATCGTTCAGGGGGATTGTGCATGTCCATGGCAGTTGCAGAGGGAGTTGGATGATCTGCTTCAGTTCCGCCATTGTTTCCTAATGATTTCGCACTGTTATAGGGAAGCGAATTCACCGCCCGATCGTCTGGCAAATCATGGAGTCAACTCTGAGGCAGGACAGGTGTTTGCTGCTTTTTCTGAACTGCCACGGTTAGTTAGGGGGGAGATTAGGATAGATAGATTGGGCTTCCCAACGTTTCATAGACGGGTGGTTGGATTCTCGTGACAGCAGGCTTTTCTCGTGTACGCATGCTTTCAGATTAATAAAATAATATTTGTTTAAAAAAACCACAATAAAGCTGGAAATTTGTAACCCTTAGCTGAAATTTACAACTACAAGCTGAAATTTTATATAATCAAGCCAAAATAACATATAAAAAGCTAGAAAATTCACACGGCAAAACTACTAGATCATAGCAAAACTCAATCAACATATCAAAGCTGATATTTTTCACTCAAAGCTGAAATTTGGCAACCACCACACCAACCATGAAATTTTCCATGTAATCCACCAAAATCAAACCTTAAATCCACTCATATGCAAGTAATAAAAGAAAAGATGGTTCCTTGTTATAGTTACCTTGAAACTCTAAGAAGAAATGGAAACCAAGAGCTTCTTTCATCGAATCTCTCCACCAAAGTCCTTAATCCTCCCTAGATGTCACCTTTTATGGAGTAGTTTGCAAGTTTAAGTTGAAAACCCAAAGATTCAAGCAAGATTAGAAGGTGGAAGATGAAGTTTTTCCTCTTTTTTTTTTCCTCTCCAAGAAGTCGGCCAAGAAGAAGAGGAAGATGATGGTTTTTTGGTCAAATTTTTTGTTTTTATTAAAGGCTAAGAATGGTCTTATTCCAAGTCAAAACTCCAAGGCTTTGTTGACAAGTGGTGCTCCAAGGTTAATCCTCATCTAATTGTCTCCCAAATGTTAAAATATCTAACCAACCTCTAATTATCCCTTAACAACTCATAAAATAATATCGCTTTTTACAAAACTCCTCTTAATCTTCAAAAATTTATCGCACACACCTCACTAGTGGGTCCCACTTTCATAATGTACTACGAACTTAACATGTACTAACTTATACAAGAAAAATGGTTAAAAATCTTAACTCTCTTATAAAAATATTTAGGAAATTAAGGCAATAAAGTAAAGTAAAGAAAATATATTCAAAAATAAAGTAAAATAAATAAAATAAAGAAATTTTTCGGGTCCTCACACCATAGTTCTCGGTCTATTGATGTAAGAGAGAAAGAAAAGATTGAAGAATATTAAAAAGCCTCCAGTTTTCTTTATTCTATTTCATCTTCTAGTATCGGGATTTATTTTATCTTCTTGTGGTTTCATTCAATTGTGAAAGCCTTCTGGCTTATATATATTATTTTTGTGGCCCTACATGGATGCATGTAAGAGAATTTGTCAACAAGAGCATTACTAAATGATTCAGATAAAACCATCAATTCCTTTATGAAAAAAATGAGTATAGGCTCGCTCTATATGAATCAAGCCGGCCAAAATTTGGGATAGGCATTATCTGATCCCTTAGATGAAGACGATAGAGTTGCAATAAAAGATTTGACAGGCTTGGGAGCTTCTATAGCATTCTCGAATAAAAAACAAGCCCTGGGGGCTGGAAAAGACTATGATGGCAGCTAGCAATTTGAAATTTAAAAAGTTTGAATAAGCAGTAAAGAGGGAGAGATAGAAGGAGGCTTGGCGTGTAAACAATCAAGAGGGAGAGATAAGAGAAGGTCTGGTGTGTAAGAATGAATGAAATGATATTCCAGTAACAATCATGACCATACTTATCGATATGGTCTTACTAAGAAATAAACTATCTTTTTATTAAAATTTTGTTGTAATCTAGCAATAGAATACTTAATGTCTTGAAGAGGACCTTTGTTAACTTAGGAATTAACTAAACATGATAAGAATTTAGGGATGCCTTAAATGTTCAATTTGTATAAACTTAGAATCCCATAAAAAGAAGAATATTTAAATACAAAACTTGCAAAAGATTTGCCACGACCCCCATCTGACCATGCTCCACTTCTCATTTCTGTCTTGACTAGATTGGACAATAAGCCATGGCCGTTTAGATTTCTCAATGTTTGGGTAGTGCGTGATGATTTCCTGACCGTTGTTAGAGAGTCTTGGGGGCAACCTTGTCTTGGTTCCCTTGTGCAAATCCTTTGTCACAAGTTGAAGCGGCTTAGGGGAGCTATCCAAGTTTGAAATAAGGAGGTGTTTGGGGATATTTTTCAGGCAGTTAAGCACAAGGAAGAGGAGGTGCGGCTAGCTGAGATCCGTATGGAGAGTGATGAGTCAGAGGAACCTCGAGCAAATTTACATCTTGCTCAAGCCTAGCTGCTTGCTGCCTTGCAGGTGGATGAGCTCTTTTGGAAGCAGAAGGCCCGTGTTAAGTGGCTACAAGAGAGAGATCGAAACACAAAGCTTTTTCACTCCATGGTGAAACAATGGAGGGTGCAGTCGGTTATTCACAAGATCAAAAATGAACGAGGGGAATGGGTTGAATTGGAAGAGGCGATAGGGGAAGAGATGGTACGTTTTTCGAGAAGCTGTTTATGTGAGAACCCGTAAATTTCTTTATTTCTAGGCTTTAATTTATTTATTTGCATCCGTTTTCCACATTTTCTTTATTTTATACCACTTCTAGACATTTTTATGAGTAAATAAGGTTTTAAAAATATTTTTCTAGTATAAGTCAATTTACGAGATTTTTGGAGTGAATAGTGGACGTGGGACCCGCTAGTGCGTTAAGTGAGAGAATTCGGCCAATTAGGTTAAGTTTTGCGTAAAGGGATTTAATTACTAGGTGTTAGTAGGTGATTAGAGGTTACCTAAATGGATTAACTCTAGTGAGCAAGAAGATAAGTTTAAAACTTAAAAGGTGCCACGTGTCGCGAATTGACTTGAAGTTGGACTTTGACCATTTTCCCACCTTTACCAAAAGGTTAATTTTGACCAAAAATCATTTTCATTCTTCATCCTCTTGGCCGAGCTTGGTGGAGAGAAAAGAAGAGAGAAAAGCTTCATCTTGGTCTCCCATTTCTTGCTCAATCTTGCCAACTAACCGTTTAAATCTCAAATTCCTCCATAAAAACCACTTGCTAGGGAAGCTTGAAACTCTTGGTGGAGCTATTTTGGTGGTGGAACACTTAAGCTACAAACTTTCTTGGGGGATTAAGGTATTTTGCTTGGAAACTTCACTTTTGTTCCTATTAATGGTAAATTAGTGGCCTATGATGGCTTAATAGCTAGATTTATGGATGCTTTGATGGTTTAATTGAAAGTTTAGTGAATTTCTGATTTTTGGGGAATTTTTCTGTTTTATCTCATAAATGTTAGTTAGCCTTGGATTGAAGGTTTAGTATTGAGCCAATTAGAGCTCTTGTATGTGAATTGCGGTGAATTGGGATTAATTGCGGAAAATTTCAGCTTTGGACTAAAATTTCAGTTTTAGGGTTTTGAAATTGGGGCTTTTCTATAATTGATTAATGAGAGTGCAATTGATTGTGAATGAAGGGTATTGTGGCCCTAATGAAAGTTATTGAGTAGCCTATGAGTGAATTGTGGCAATTGTGATTGGTTTGGATATAAATTGATGTTTGATTGTAGGATGGAAAAGCTGAATTTTAGGGGAAATGCTGTCCGAGTGTCGAGAAAATTAGGGTTTCGTGTGTTAAGTGGTGATTGAGTAAAAATGTGAGGTTTTGGGGTTGTTTACACCTTTGGCCTTAAAATCAAAGTATTTTCCAATTTTGAGCTATATTTGCATTTTGCTTTAGTAATTCACGTAAGAGGCCTTCGACTCGTGTTCGAGTCTCAATTGTAGTTTCTTGTTTCTTGTAGGTCGTGCCGGTGATTCCGGACAACCGTTGGGCGAAACTTTGTGACTTGCTTACTTGAAGTGGTGAGTGTACTATGCATGGATTGTGTTTAATTGGTTGTGTACTTGATTCCTTGAATTGGATAACTGTGATTTCTGTGCTCGAGGCGAGAGTGTACTTTATCGCTCTCGTTCTCTTATGTGTATAACTGATTACTGGATATATGTGAATTTGCCTTGTATTTGGCCTAATGTCGGTTGGGGCATGAACCCTACGACCTTACTGTGATAACTGAGCTCAAGCCTCAATGGCCGTTCATCGAGTCAAGCCGATAAGGGCCGGTCGATTAGATAACGAGCCACGAGGTTACTGTGTGTCGAGTGGAGCGTTAGCTCCTCGACTTTGTGGTATACTCGAGTATTACCCCCTGATTTCTGTGAGGTGTTCGGGCCCGGTAGGGGAAAGTATGGTGGAAGGTATTGGGTGTAAAGTGGTGATCTACGGTCGTACTTGTCCGTTGAGCGTTGACGGAGGGTCAACGGGATCATAGAATCAAGAGTTTCATCTTTAGTTTTATAGTTAGCATAAATTAGGTTTTTTTTTCCGTATTTCGATAGTGTGATTAATTGTGGAGGTGTGTCTACTTAAATTGGTGGTTAAGAGTGAGTTTTAGATATGAGAAAGTGTGTGATTAGAAGTGCTAATAAAAAATTAGTGAATCATGAGTTAAAACACTAGTACGGGTAAGTTAAGGAAAATCGGCTTGAACCGACGTGTACCGTTTGCTACCGATTGAATACACCACTTGAACACTATTTTATTACCTTAATCTCCTTACTTTATTTCAGCAAAAATTAGCCCTAAAATATCCTCCAAACCAGCCGAAAATCTTGACGAAAATAAAGAGGAAAAGAAGAAAATTTTGAGCTTTAATCTCGCGGTGACACTTGGCAACCATCCATCCAATTTTGACCAAACAAATTCCTATCTTCTTATCATTCTTTTAGCTTCATTTCTTCTCCATTTCTGACTTTTTTGGCCGAGCTTGAGGAGAGGAAAAAACACAAGAGAAAAAAGTTCAACTTTCACCTTGAATCCATCTTGTTTGAGTGAAATCTTAAAATCTAAACCGATTAAACTTATCTTGTGGTGTTTGGTCAGCTTTGTGTGGTAAAATTTTTGGAAGAAAGGGGTTAGTTTTTCACCTACAAGCAGCTTTGTAAGGTATAATGGTTTCCTTTCCTTTTCTTGTACTTAGTCATGTTAAAATTGGAAAATAAGCTTATGTTCTTGGTTTTCTATGGTTAATTATTTAGTTTTGAGTGATATGGTAAAATGTTTAGCTACGGTTTGAAATTGTAGTTGTGATTATTGTTGTTTATCTTGTATATGATGTTGATGAGCTTGGATAGGGACTTGGGTAGTGATTCAAGACATGAATGTTAGTGTTAAGCATTGAAACAACAAATTCCAGCAATTGTAGTAGAATATGCCCTGTTCCTGCACTGTATATTCGTCCATGATAAAGGCTGAATCAGGTTTTTCTCAAAACATGAACGTTGTAGGGAATGGATTTAAATATCTGCGTGTAAAATTTCAGCTCAATCGGAGCACTGTAGAGGATGAAATGACTAAAATACCCCTGACTGTCAAAAGCCTATTTCACGGGCAGCTTTCTGTTTTTTATGAGATTTCACATTTTGACCTTGAAAATGCACGAACTAGGTGTTGATGTCTTCATAAGAAATGTAGATATCTGTCTTAGTTTCGAAATGCTATAAATTTACCCCAATCTGATAAGCGTAGCATCAGTTGTGACTAGAACACCGGAAGATGACAAACCTGCTACTTAGACATTCTTCTTTAATACTAGTTTTCAGCTTTGATTTTAATAGTTGCATTGCTAGAATTACCTTGTATTGGGATGATATTGAGCCTCGTGAAGGGCTATTGTGTTAAGATTGTTTATGTGTGAATTTGGGCTGAGTTGGGGAAAATAATGAAGCCATAAATTGCTGGAAAATAGCTAAAAACAAAGGGCATGCTGCCCAAATTTCTATTACTTGCCCTTATGAATATTAGTAAACTATAAGATTTGATTTTAGGGTTAGTTGGATCTTAAATTACATTTGCTCACTTCAATTTGGGATTGGTTATTCTTAGGGTTTGTCAGTGATCAAGGGCATAATCCGGAAGGAAACTTTTGACGTTATTTTGGCTTAGATTGGTGAGTGTTCTTTGTATGTTGTGCTTCTAATGCCTATGTAGATTGTTGTGAATGTTTGCTTGAATGTTAAATGTTTTCAATGATTGTTAAATGAATTTTGGACAAGCGAGTGTGTATTTTATCGCACTCGACCTAAGTTAACGTGAAATTTTCAATGATTAAATGATTGAATGCTACTTGTGCATGAATGTAAGTCTCTTGGCTGAACTGGGCCATTGCCCTTCGTTGCCAGTCGACTCGAGTTAGAAGTGGACTTGGTTGGGCAGTTGGTGATCCTGGAACAGTGTTTTGGTATACTCGAGTATGACTATGAAGGTTGGTGGAGAACTGGCCAGTGAATTGGCTAGTCACGGGAAATGAAATCAATGAATGAATGTCAATAACTGGAGGAATTTTCACATGCAAATATTTTCTAATGTAGGAGGGATAAGGAAAATGATTGGTGAATGAATGACTGAATTACTTGAATGAATGGCTCCAAGTGAGCACGTATCCTTCTAATGATTGAGTGTTTATTTCTTGAATGACTGGATATTACTGTGCAAATTGTTAAATGTAACATTTCCCTGATTTCTATACCTGATTACTTGTTTGGAAATCTCATTGGGTTTTTAGCTCATTCCATGCCATTTGTTTTCCTTATAGAGGGTACGAGCGAGGCGTGAGATTGGTACAGGCTAGCATAGTCTAGTTTTTGAAATTTTGCGATTGTACTCGCACTAGTCGCTCAATTAGGGTTGAATGTATTGAGAACTTAAATCTTTTGATATATTTGGGATTGTATGGACGTTTGAGATAGAAATGAATGTATCTGTATGTTCCAAACTTGGGAACTGTTAATTCCTTTATTCTTGAGGTTGCATCCTATTTTCTTGACGTGAGTGAGTGAGTTCTGGCGAGAGTTAGGTAGGCGGTCTGCCGAACCCCTGGAGTACGCTCTAGGGGGAGGTGGGGTCGTCACAGGCTACATAGGTAAATTCTTTACGATTGCTTAGTCAATTATAGATGATGACGTGGTTAGGGCTGTATGCAGTTTCTTTTGTGGCACTGAATTGCCAAGGGCAATCACGGCAACATCCATTACCCTCATCCCTAAGATAGCACATCCCCAGTATTTCTCGCAATTCAGGCCAATCAACCTGTGCAGCTTCGTTAACAAAGTTCTTTCGCGAATATTGGCTGATCATCTAGCTAATGTTCTTCTGAAGATCATTTCTCCACAGCAGAGTGGATTTGTGCGGGGCCGTCTTATATCGGACAATTTTTTACTCGCCCAAGAGCTTCTGTCTAGTATGGATAGGCCAACCAGGAAGACAATGTGGCTCTCAAGCTGGATATGTCGAAGGCGTATGACCAGCTCTCATGGATGTTTTTGACTATGGTGTTGCGAAAGTTTGGATTTGCTTAGCGATGGATTGACATGACTTGGAGATTGGTATCAAATGTCTGGTTTTCAGTTTTAATTAATGGGGCAAGTGTAGGTTTCTTTAAATCCACGCAGGGAGTTCGTCAAGGGGATCCGTTATCTCTAGGATTATTCATTATTGGTGCGGAGGTGTTGTTTCGTTCTTTGAACAAGTTGCTGAAGAATCGAGATTTCAAGTGTTTTTCGATACCAAGGGGCTGCCCTAAGATCACTCACCTCAGCTATGCGGATGATGTCATCATTTTTTCGAGTGCCTGCCCCACCTCACTACGGTCTATCATGCAAACGATTGGATGGTATGAGGCAGTGTCGGGCCAGCAGATTAATGTACAAAAGAGTGGTTTTTTGGTGCATGATAAATTACCTAGCCGTTGTGTGTCAAGGGTGCGGTGCGTTACAAGGTTCATTCCAACGTCATTCCTTGTGCGATATTTAAGCTGCCCGCTATTTTTCAGGCGGCGAAAAAGCGGGTATTTCATGGAGTTGGTGTAGTTAGTCATCAATAAAATGTCAGCCTGGAGATCCAGACGTCTTTCTATTGGGGGACGAATCATTCTTATTAAACATGTCCTATCAGTGATACCGACCCAGCTTACGACTTGGAGCACCGGGAAAGGAGTCCTTGTCTTGGCTAGATGATCCATGGGCAAATTTCCTCTCGGGGAAAAGGGAGACTGGCCTCCGGCATCATTAGATCAAGTGGCAAGATTTATGTTCCAACACGTCGCATGGGGGAATAGGTGTTCATTCATTGTTGGAGGTTTATACAATATTCTCTTTCAAATTATGGTGGAGGTTTCGCACAAGTGACTGTTTGTGGTCCACATTTATGCGTGCCAAGTATTGTTGGCACAGTCATCAATGCATGGTGGGGGTGGCAAAGGGCAGCTCATATGTTTAGCACCGAATGCTCCAAGTTTGTGACGTGGCAGAACAAAATCTTTGGTGGTTGGTATGGTCAGGAAAATGTAACTTCTGGTTTGATAACTAGTTGGGCTTCGGCCTATTGTGCCAGCGATTGTAGAGCGTCTCGGATCATTCGGTTTTGGACTTTGTGTCGAATGGACGGTGGAACCAACAATTGTTGAGGCACTGGGTCCCGGATTATATTGTTACAGAGATTGTTAGTAAATCCGTCCCAGTAGTATACGAGCAAGATTGTGCAGTATGGTGCTTGACGGAATCTGAGGATTTTTTGCTTGCCTGGACTTACCTGATGTCCAGTGGGCAGCCGCCTTCTTCGTTCATGTTTGACAGGGTTTGGCATCATTTGCTGCCTGTCAAAATAGCCTTTTTCATGATGCGTGTGTTGAGGAATCAGTTGCCTTTAGCGTCATCATTAGGGAGGCTGAATGTTCGTGGCCTATCAAAGTGCTTTTGTTGTACAGACTCATAGTCCGAATCGTAGGAGCATATTTTCTCGGAAGGAGACCCAACTCAATTCCTTTGGACATTCTTTGGGAATGTAGCGGGTATGGTATACAGAGGGGTAGGTGTTTGCTCTCGGTTGGCTGGTTGGTGGTGTCAGCCAACACGTCATTCTTGTGTGGAGTCGCTATATACGGTGTTGCCTAGCATAATCTACTAGCATATTTGGTTGGCACGGAATTTAGCATTCTTTGAAGGTTAGTACTTGCGTAGGCAGACTATTTGTGATCGTATCCTGACGAATATAGTTGGTTAGTTTATGGGAAAGCTGCAGGAGAGCCGGATGGGTTTATGTCCTGGCATGCCTTCTACTCCAGTATATATAGATGGAGGCCTCGATATTCCCATAGGGTGGTCCATTGGGAGCTGTCATCTCAAGGGCTTTGCAAATTAAACACGGATGGCTATTCGCTAGGCAACCCGGGTGCTAGTGGCGAGGGTGGTGTACTTAGGGATTCATCTGGTGCTTTGCTATTTGAGACCAAGTCGCTGCTCTTTGGGATGCAGCAGTGCCTTTCAAGATGTTTCTCCAGGGTACAAGTGGAGGCGGATTCTCTAATGTTAGTCAACATTCTCCGAGGCAAGTCGAGGTGCCTGTGGTTGATTCAGTCTGAAGTAGACATCATACAGGCAATCCTTGGTTTGGAATGGACAGTGGGACATTGTTATCGCAAAGCGAACCAGGTGGCGGATGTTTTGTCTAAGGTTGGGATGCATGCTTCGGATATTGTCATTTATACCTCACAGTAGGAGTTACCAAGACCCGCTATAAGAGCCATGGTTTTTGATAGATCAGGAACTTCTGTCATACGCATTAGAGCTGTTCGCAAATAAACGTCATTGTAACTGTATTTTGAGGTTTTTAATAATACAAGGGGGTGGCGTCTGTGACGACCCCACCTCCCCCTAGGGCGTACCCCAGAGTTTAGCAGACCGCCTACCCAATTCTCGCCAGGACTCACTCACGCTTAACTCGAGAAAAGACACCACGACCATAGAAAAGGAATGAAACAACAATTTCAAACTTAACATATACATGGATGCTCAAATCCAGCTACAAGGCTTATACACGCCCAAATACGTTAAAGTGTTTACAACTCAAGTGCAATCAACCCTAGTCGGGTGCTAGCGCGAGTACAATTGCAAAATCCAAAAACTAGACTACGCTAGCTTGTACAAGTCTCATGCCTCGCTCGTACCCCCTGTAAGGAAAACAAATGGCGTGGAATGAGCTAAAAGTTCAGTGAGGTTCCAAATAGCAAGTTGACCATTATTTAAAAGTACAAATATCACTATAGCAAAATAGCGAGTATAACACGTTCATAAAGTGAGCAATACCACTTCAAGTAGCAAATCTCAAAATGAGCGAGCGTAAAATTCTTTTCTAAAAGAAACAATAACACTACGAATCACAATCAGAGTATAAGGATACAGATGGTTCTCAGGAGCCAAATTCCCGTTGCTTTACCAGAACTTGATCCAGTATTAGTTGACACTCCGTCAACTTTCAAGTAAAGTAACCAATCCAATAGTGCTTCACTTCACACCAATCCGTCCACCATTCAACCCCCTTACCGAGCCCGAACACCAACTAAACACTGGTGGTAATACTCGAGTATACCGATTAGTCGAGGAGATAACACTCCACTCGACAACACTAGATACCCATGGTTCGTTATCTAATCGACCAAGCACTTGCCGGCTCGACTCGATTAACTAGCCAGTGGGGTTTGGATTCCCAAGAATTCGATGAGATAACATCTCTAATCGACTGAATCAAGATAAAAGTACGGAGACGGGAATGAGAGGCACCTCCCACTTGGATTGAGTGTGATATATGCTGCCGCTCCAGCACTTACAAATCAAGTACAAGTATATCAAGTCAATTGCACCAATCAACACGTACATATCATATTAGGGCAAGTGCGATAAAGTACACTCTTATCCGACCATACCAATCAAATATCATTCGATCACATTAGTCAAGTATTGAAAACAAGTGTCAAGTTTAATCAGGTATTTGGAAGCACTCACCAAAGATTTAGTGCTTGTCAAAAATCACGCTCAGGTGTAACTCTTTGGTTAAAGTCCAAATCTGCGATACAATATCATTTAAAAGATTGAAATCAACTAGGGTTCGAAACTTAAGAGTTTCGCTTCAAGAAAATCAAGTACATGAAACTCGTTTAAGTAATATTCAAGTTACTTATCAAACTCTAGAAAATTCATGCTCGCTCTTTTGGTGTTGCTAAAGAAGCAACTAAAAATTTGGAATTCGCATTTAAGTCCAAAAGACGAGGAAAACATATTCCGAGTGGTCACTACTTTCATTTTTCCAAGGGTACGAGTTTCGGCCGAAATCCAACTTATATACCTCCACAAAAGGGGACTCGAATAACCTAGACAATTCGAGTTAGATTCGTTCTCAAATCCTTACTCAAGTCGCGAGTATCCCTACCTAGCTCTCAAGTGAAGATTTGGGCAGTACGCTCTTTGGTTTTACCTATTTTCCAGCCATTTATGGTTTCATTGTTTCTCAATTCAGCTCCACCATCACACACAAGTAATGTTACTAACATAGCCCTTCAATTAGGCTCCAAAATCATCCAATTACAACACAAGTGTAATAATACAATCGAAAATCAGTTTTGAAGGCAAAAAGCTAAACAACAGATTTGACATCGTATAGTGTTTTGGTCACAACTAGAGCTACGTTTATCGAATTGGGGTGAACCTTATACCGTTTCAAAGCTAAGACAAAGGGTTACAACTTTCATGAAGACAACGTAACCCAGTTCTCAGTTGATCTAGGTCGAATTTGCAATTTACAGAACCAAAAGCTCATGGTCAGTTTGGTTGTCAGTACTGAATTCAACTAGCAATAACTCAAGCTACACAATTCCGTTTGAGGCGTTTTTAGATGCGTTGGAAAGATAAAAAATAAGGCTAAAATTTTTGTGTTTTGGCCAAAGGCTGATTTGATACAGATCAAGGTGAAAAATGAAGCCAAACTTGTGAAATCTCAAACCTGTCCACGAAATGAAGCTTTTGGCAGTCAGGGGTATTTCAGTCATTTCACATGATACAGTACCCTGATCGAGCTGAAATTTTACAGAAAACTATATAACATCATTTCCTACAACTTTTATGTTTTAACCTAAGCCTAATTCGGCCTCCATCATGGCCGAATGAAACTGGTCAGAACAAGGCAGTTTCAATCCTTAAAACTGGAATTTGATGAAACCAAAGTAGAAAATGCTTATTCATGTCTTACACCACTATCCCAACTCCCTATTCAAGATTATAGACATCATAAGCTATCTAAACAATAAGAAATACAACTGAAGAATACAAACCCTAATTCAAACAAACCACCATATCCATCAAAACAACCAAAAGAATTATCATTTGCCACAAGTATGAGTTGTTATACAAACTTAAGCAAGAGTAAGGAAGAAATAAAGGAAGACAGCCATAATACCTTCCAAAACTCCTTGTAAGTGAGAAATAAACCACTTTCTCCCCAAATTTTCAGCACCCCAAGTCTTCCAATCACCAAGAGGTAAGTTTAATCGGTTTAGTTTTATTGATTTCACTCAAACAAGCTTGATTCAAGGGTTGAAGTTTCAAGCTTTCTTCCCCTCTTTTCTCCCCTAAACTCACGACCAAAACCAGCAAGAAATGAAGAAAAATCAGCCAAGAAGAAAGATAAGAAGGAAGGAAAATCATTTGGTCAAAGTTCCATGGATTGCCAACAAGTGTCAACTCAAGATGGCTTCTTATTTTTTTTCTTTTCTCCCTTTTCTTTAGTCCAAAATTTCGGCTGCTTTAGGAGATATTTTAGGGCTGATTTTGCTCAATTAATAACAAGGAGATTAAGGTAATAAAGTAGTGTTCAAATGGTGCACTCAATCGGTAGCAAACGGTACACGTCGGTTCACACCGTTTCCTTAACTCGCGCGTACTAGGGTTTCACTTATAATTCACTAACTTATTATTATTACTTCTAATCACACATTTAATATCATCTAAAACTCACTCTTAATCACTAAATTTAATACACACTCCGCACCGATACTCACACTACGAAAAGACGTAAAACCCTAGTTTCTCTTAACGGTGAAAGTAAAAGGGAAACCCTTGGTTCTATGATAATTTGTAACTAGTTGGGAAGTGAATGAGTAGTATAGCTATTGTAAAGTAATAATTTCCAAATTAAAAGGAATTGTAAGAAAAATATAAGGGATTTTACCCGTCCTCACAATCACACTACCAAAATGCACACAAAAACACACACCAAAACCCTAGTATGCACAAAAACCCTAATTTATGCCCTTCCTTTACAAAAATTATAACTTGAGTTATAAATATAAAAAATTTATATAACTTGGCTTGTTAAAAACTAGACTTCAAATACTAAGAATCTTTAGAAGACACCTCAAAGAGATTTAGTTCATAAATTGGTCCAAATTGAGCCATAAGCTACTACAACATTCCTATGTTTACTTGTGCAGGGCAGAATTTTTAGTCAACTTTGCCAATTTCCTAGAATTTATAGACATTGAATCAAACTCTGAATTTTACACCGTAGAAAGCCCTATGAGTCTAGTTTCAAACACAACAAACGGAACTCAATTCCGACTTTCCTATACGAAGTTATAGCCAATTTTCCAAAGCTGCACAGAGCCTCCTGTGAAAATTTCTAGATTTTCTAACAACTTGAGATTATGAAACTTTTCTTAACAAATTCATTCCTTTGGCTCAAATTCAACCATTAAAACAACCAAGAATCTAAGGTAAGTGAGTTCAATAAGGGTTATAACGATAAGTAAAATTTCGGGGTCTCACAGCGTCCCTCCCCGTATAAGGGGTTAGCCAAAAAAAGATTTGCCAAATTATGATAACGAAATTTTAAATTACTTTGATTTACTCAGTACACTTTACTTTTTCAAAAAAAAAATTCTATTTGGTGCCCTAAGGCTTGTAGCATATCAAAAATGAAGGAGGTCCAATATTTAAGTTTTAAAATCACATCTACCCCTAAACTGCAACACGTTCTTGGAAGAAATTTACTCTTTTTGCAAAATAATAACAACTGGCAAATTTCATATCCTATGCCATTAGAGCACAAAAGGACAAGTTGTCGAATTTTTTAACATCTAAAATAAACTATTAATTGTTTTTTTTGGTACCTTAAAATACATGCTGCCCATGGTTGTTGCTGGCTATATTTTGGCTTCTTAGACTTAGACATTCACACTTTTTTTTAATGTTTGTAACCTTTGAGTCATATACTAGTAATTTTACAATATGGTATAACTAAGGGCAATAATGAAAAGCAATTAATTTGTCTCACAAAATGAGTATCTTAAACATATATTTTGAAATATGATTAGAAAGTTACACAATGTTGAAAATAGGGAGTTTTGTAATATTTTTTAAAGTTCAGAGGTATTAACTGATATCGATACAAACCCCAAGGGAAGTTTTTTAAACTATACCAAAAACGTATATCATCAGATCACATTAAAATCCACTTAATCGAAGACAGTTTAGGAATCAACATTTTTTACTTTGCTAATCTAACTATCATCAAATTAAAGACAAAGATGGGCTAACTTAGGGTGCGTTTGACAAAACTGAAGTCTGAAATTTGAAATGTAAATCCATTAAATTATTGAATTGTTAAGTATTAAAATCTAATACATTTCAGTGTATGTCACATTCAATGATAAGTGAATAGCTTATATTTAATTTTGTGAGCAAGTTTTGCCTACAAAATTCAGTGCCACTTAATTAATTTAGATGTTCAATCTTTTGTTATCAAACAATCTTAATATGTTAAGATCTGAATCCATTAAATTTAAATATTGAACTGGATTATCAAACAGGGCCTTAGTGATAGCTTTACTACCACTACTAGATAATTTTGGCAATTATGGTACACTCTGATGGTTATGGTGGCCTGGTCAGTTGCATTAGAAAGTAACTATGCCAGCTCAGAAAGTTACGATAACACATCTGCATAAAAATTCAATGCAAAGAAAATTCATTAAAACAGAATGTTTGAAAAGCTAACAAAGCACTAGGATCTACTTAGTAGAGCAGACATAAAAAAATGATTAATCAACAAAAATCCAAAGCTTTATCATTACTTTATTTTGTATACACTCCTATGTCTAGAGCCTATCTTTTTTCCTTGAATAGCTTTTGAAAGTTTCAGGGATTCTTATAATTTGATGTCCTCCATTTTTAAAGGCATTGGGTGAATTTGAACTCCATTAAGCAAATTTAATCTTCATCCTCTTGACTTGTGATTTATTCTCTGTTGATTATTTTACATGATTATAGATTCTGACAATCAATTTTTGTAATGTTTTCCTTTACTTTTGTATTTAAATCATAGATTTTCTAATAATCCAAACCACTGAAATTCATAATGATGGAGTATCCAAGGCTATCCAGGTCAATCTGAACACTCAAGTTGGGTCCGTGGTGGTGATGTGGGCCCGATGATATGAGCTCGAGCCAAGTGCCTCAACAAGTCACTACAAGCCATGGTTCGAGTTGTCCAAGAATCAGTTGGAGCACCAAGCATGGAATCAAGTCTTGTTACTTTGCTCCAAGCCATGGTTGAAGATGCTTATTGAAGGTCGAGCTTAGTCTATAGATTTGGGCTTGAATTAGTAGCTAATTAGTCACTGAATAATGTGATCCAACCTTAAGCTTAGGTTCGTGTATCTTTGTTAGGGTTTTGGGCTGTGTGTTAATGTCCAATTAGTTGTTTCATTTCTTATGCCCATGTTTAGTTATGCTTTCTTGTGTCAAGACACATAAAATATCAATCTTCATTCGTTAATAGTAGAATACAATTATTTCACAAAATTTTCTTGGAGAGTTTGCACTCTTGACTCTACAAGCTATCCTTGAACATGTAGAGTCGTCTAGTGTTCATTCGGCTTATCAATCAAGAATAATATCCTTGATTGTGGCGCCTTCTAACAATTCTTATGGTTTGCTAATTCGTAGGATTGAGCGTTGAGATAGTATCGAGGTTCCAATCATGGGGATTAGAGGGGTTTGGAGTAGGAAATTCAGCGAATTCCAAACCTGTAACAATCGTCATTGATCCGGGGTTCATTGTCGCAAATTTTGTCATCAACAGGATTCGTATCAATAGGCATTAGAGCTAGTTGGTGATTTTTCCAGGTTATATCCTTTGTCTTTATTTCAATTCGTAGTCTTTTTTGTTGTTAAAAATCAATTCATTATTGTCTAGATGAATCGCTAGGTTTCTTCGTTCATCACGCCTTTGATGTTTCTTCTTTCCATTAGCGTGTCCTTGTTATAATTTGTTTTGTATCTTTTTTGTCTTCTTTCCTCATGTTTCTAGTCCAATTTTTTGGTGTTAAAATTTGTGTTGTTTCTCGTGATAATTGTTCCAGAAAATTTATAACAAAATTGCAGCCGTTAGGGTTTCTTGTTTCATCGTGACTTAGTACTAGTTTTCTATTCGTTTCTAGAGCAATTTGCCGTACCTTTTGTTGTTTTTTCCTTGTGTTTTTTCCAGATTATAGTGTTAATATGTGTTGTTAATTCGTGTCAATTGGGTCGCGAAATAGTCCAACCAAAATCAGAAAAAAAATTCCAAGCCGTTTGGTTTATTCTTAGCCACAAACAAATTAGGGTTTCGTTGTTCCACTTGCTGGCCGAATTGAGTCTTGCTATTTGCATGCGTTTATTGTTCCAGAATTTCATGTTATTCATGTTTCTTGATTATAGTTAGGGTTTCACGTTGTTACGAGAAAAGTCAGTCGTTAGTTTTTCTTTGGAAAAGTTTCTTGTCGTGACTTTCTTGAAAAGAAACCGAACTTGTTCTTGAAATTCTGGATTGTTTAGTGTTGAGTTTGGAAAGAATTGGACTTTTTGTGCATAAATATCTTGGAACTTGAGTCAAAACCTCAGATTTCTTGAAGTTCTTGATTGTTCAATCAACAATCTTGACATTCTTGAAGTTTTAGACTCGAATCTTGATGATTATTCACCCTCCCATTGTTCTTGTTGAAAGACTGCAATCTACCTTGTTACACCCGAGAAACCTTGGTCTTGTTTTCGGGGAAATTCACCTTCAATCTTCTTCATTTTTTAAATCTGGAACATCGTCATACAACCATCTGTGAAATTCCAGAAATTTTGTGGGATTTTGGGGCTGAAACCTGTTCATATCAAACTTGCAAAAAAATCCCAGCTGCTAAGCCTTGTTCCAACTAGTTCTTGGCTGGTACGACATTAACCAGAATTTTGCCCATAAAACTGTTGTTCCAGACACCTATTTGATCCATTAAGAGTCCAGAATCACACCTTAAATTGTTTTTGGTAACCATTAAGTCGGCTGAACAATAAAATAGCAAGACAACCACCTTGATCAATCCAAATCCCACTCGGATTACAAGTTGACTACATCCGACAGCTGTTTTGTCCAATTCTCTTTGGGAAACCTGTGAAACCAGCCTTGAAATCCTTGTGCCATTGGGAAAAAGGGTTCATTCCAGATTAGTTCCTAGAGGAACAGCCCCAAATAAATTTCCAGATTTCACAACTCTTGAATAACTCTTGAAATAGTTGCGGTAACTTCGTTTTCCAATCATTCTTGCATTGAGTTTATTCCAGATTCTCATGTCGTTGCTTTGTTTCGTGTTCCAGTAGTTTTTACCTATAGATTCCATCCATAGAGTACTGCATAATGTCCAAAGTTTCCAATTCGTTAGGTTATAAACCCTCTAGAAATTTCTAGATTTCCAAAGTGTCAAAAAATTCCAGTTTTGGGGTGTCACTCTTGCTAATCTTGAGTCACAACTTTGCTAGTTTGTTTGGGCCGTTAATTACCAGTTTAATTCTAGTAATTTTCAGCCTCAAATATGTCTTCAAAGTTCCAGTTTGTCTCATGTAAATTTCCAGATTTTGAATCATCATTTGAACCAGTTGGTGACTCGTGTCACTAGTTGCTAGGTTGTTAATTTCCAGCTGCATTCTAGTAGATTTCCAGCATTCTTATTGTTTCCAAAAGTCGAGTTTCCCATCCAAATTTCTAGGATCATGTCTTTTTTTGTGTCACTAAGTACACTCGTTAGTTGACTACACCAAGGGGCTTGATAGTAGAGTTGTTCGAGACACTCGAAGGCGATTCTTACTTATTCAAGGAAGGTAGCTGAGAGTCATTAGAGAGCTTTGGTGAGATTATTCAAGGGAAATTTGAGTGTAAACAGGGAGTATTAACTGGATACACGTAAGGGAGCGTGAAAGGATATATTTTCTTTTATACTAACTTCCCTTGTAAGGTACCTAAGCGATGGAGGGACACGAACCTAAAGTTGACCTAGCCCTTAAGTTAGAGGCCCTATTTGGAGATTTTTCTAGAAGAATCTCTAATGACATGGAGGCACTACATGAAAGAATGGATCAGATGGAGTTATCACAAACACCATCCAAGGGGCACCGAGACAAGAGTTAAGTTGGAGAATCCGAAAACTCCAATGACGAAGGGTCTGAATAGAGGCCGAGACCAAGACATCGAGAGAATAATCAAGGAGTTATCCTATTAAAGGGATCAAAATGAAGATTTCGACATTTCAAGGGAGATCAGATCCCGAGACTTACCTTGAGTGGGAGCAAAAGATGGAAATGATATTCGAGTGCCCACAACTATTCTGAGAAACAAAAAACCAAGCTCGTGGTAATCGAATTTACTAATTATGTGATTGTTTGATAGGATTAGTTGTGCACTAGTAGGAGACGAGGTGGAGAACCTACCATCACCACTTGGATCGATCTCTGAGGCATCATGAGGAAGAGATTCATCTCGAGCTACTACTATAGAGACTTGTACCAAAAGTTGCAGACTTTAACACAAGGAGGTCATAGTGTCGAGGACTACTACAAGGAGATGGAGGCCACCATGCTGAGAGCTGATGTCGAAGAGGACCGTGAAGCCACCATGGCTCTGTTTCTCAACGAACTATGATCTGACATAGCTAAAAGACTTGAGTTGCAAACTTACAGAGAGATCGGTAAAATGGCCGACAAGGCCATGAAGATTGAACAGAAACTCAAGAGGAGGGGTCAACCACAGTGATCAAGTTACACATACTCGACACCACCTTCTAGACCGAGCCAACCACGAAGATATTTTGCTGACTCCAAGCAACCAACCAAGCCATTTACTCCAAGGCCGAAGTCAGACCTATCTAAGGGAAACACTAAAGCATTCCCTAAGGTGTCTTCGGAGCCTCAAAAGGGGAGAAGTCGAGACACAGATGTTTCAAGTGTCAGGGATGGAGACATATACCTAGTCAGTGCCCTAACCAGTGGGCAATTATCATGCTCCCCAATGGTGAGATAGTGTCAGACAACAAAATTGAGTACAAAGGAATGCTGCCACTCATGAATGAGGAAGAGAACTGGGGGAAAAGTATGCCATTGATGAACAAGTTGGTTAGGACTTGTTACGCGGAAAGCATTAATCGCCCAACTCAAGGATGAGAATGCTCAAGGTGAGAACATCTTCTAGACATGATGTCAAATTCAGACAAAGTGCGTAGTTTGATAATCGATGGAGGTAGCTATACTAATGTGGCAAGTGCGTTGATGGGTTGAAAAGTTGGAATTGGTGATCATGGATCACCCCCGACCCTACAAGCTCCAATGGCTCAACAACAGCGAAGAGATTCATGTCTCCAAACAGGCACTTGTTTTCGTTTAAGATTGGTAGATATGAGAATGAGATTCTATGTGATGTAGTATCTATGTGTGCTAGTCATATATCATACTTGGTAGACCCTGGCAATATGATAAGAAAATTTTCTTTGATGGGGTTTAGTAACAAGTACACCTTCACACACAGATATAGGAAAGTTACATTAGTGCCTTTTACACCTAAGCAAGTACATGATGACCAACTTAGCTTGCAAAGAGAGTTTGATAAGGAAAGTGAGAGAAGAAAATTAGTGACTAAGGCTGAAGATAATGAGTCAAAAAGGTTGCAAGGGAAATTCGGTTGAGATAGGGAAATTAAGGAAAGAAATTGAATTTTCTTGTGAAACTCAAAGTAGTAAGGCGAGCTCTAAATGCAAGGTAATGTTTATCGTACTTTTAGTAAAGAGCTTTTATTGATTACTAATGAGTTAGACCCAACTTTGCTGAGAGAGTAGTATCTCTTTTGTAGGAATTTGAGGATATTTTCCTAATGTGATACCAAGTGGATTGCTATTTGTCTAAGGGATTGAACACCAGATTGACTTCATCCCTGGAGTAGCCATTCCCAACCAACCAGCCTACAAGAGAAACCCTTAAGAGACTAAGGAGTCTCAACGACAAGTCAATGCATTACTGGACCAAAGGTTGGACGGGGGAGAGTTTGAGCCCGTCTGTAGTGCCTAAGATTCTAGTGCCAAAGAAAGACAAGCCATGAAGAACATGTATCCACTGTTGCGCAATTAATGCAATACGGTAAAATATTGTTACCCTATTTTTAGGTTAGATGATATGTTAGATGAATTGCATGATGCAATTGTGTTCACTAAGATAGACTTGAAAAATGGATATCATCAGATCAGGATAAAGGAAGAAGATGAATGGAAAACTACATTCAAAACTAAGTATGAGCTGTATGAGTGGTTAGTTATGCCTTTTGGGTTAACTAATGCACCTAGTACTTTTATGCGCTTAATGAATCATGTGCTTAGACCATTATTAGGAAATTTCGTTGTAGTCTATTTTGATAATATACTGGTTTACAGTCGTAGTCTAGAGGAATACTTAGAGCATTTGAGATTTATTTTTGACGCATTTTGATGGGAGAAGCTATATGCTAATCTCAAGACGTGCACCTTTTGCACTGATAGACTTGTATTTCTAGGTTTATAGTTAGTGCGTAGGGTATATAGGTGGACAAAAGCAAGCACCAGGCCATACAAGATTAGCCAACACCTACATCCATGACTGAAGTTCGAAACAGACTTGTGAGCTTCTATCGGCGATTCGTAAAGGATTTCAACACCTTAGCCACCCCATTGATTGTAGTTGTCAAGAAGAATGAGAGATTTGTCTGGGGAGAAGCTCAATAATAGGCATTCCAAATCCTTAAGCACAAACTCACATATGCACCTATTTTAACTTTACCTAATTCTAATAAGACTTTTGAAATTGAGTGTGATGCTTCAGGTATTGGAGTTGGTGCTGTATTGAAGCAAGCAGGGAAGCTGATCGCCTACTTTAGTGAGAAGCTTGGCGGGGCAGCGCTCAACAACTCAACATATGACAAGGAATTGTATGCTCTGATTCGAGCATTAGAGATGTGGTAGCATTACTTGTGGCCCAAGGAGTTTGTGATTCACACAGACCACGAGCCTTTGAAGTACCTAAAGGCACAACACAAGTTAAGCAAGAAGCATGTTCGATGGATTGCCTTCATTGAATCATTCCCTTATATTATCAAATATAAGTCTAGCAAGACAAATGTTGTTGCCAATGCACTATCATGCAGGTACACCCTACTCACCGTTTTAGATGCTAATATTATAGGATTTGAGTTTATTAGGAACTTGTATCAGAATGACAATAACTTTGGGGTGATTTATGAGTCTTGTAAGGTATCTCATAGGAGTAAGTTCTTCATTTCTAATGTTGATAAGTTCTGATTCCTATTTGTTCAATCTGTGAATTGTTGTTAAGGGAATCACATGGTGTGGGACTAATGGGACATTATGGGGTATCTAAACGTATTCTATTTTGTAGGAACACTTCTACTGGCCACGTATGAAGTGAGATGTGGAGCGCTTCATTTACAAGTGTTATCACATGCAAACAAGCCAAATTTAAGGTGCACCCACATGGTCTTGACACTCCTTTACCTATACCGAAGGAGCCATGGGTAGACCTGTCTATGAATTTTATATCAGGGTTACCTAGGTCTAGAAGAGGCAATGACTCTATCTATTTCATTGTAGATAGATTCTCCAAGATGGCACATTTCATTGCCTACCATAAAACTAATAGTGCATCTCATATAACTAACCTGTTCTTTAGAGAGACAGTGAGATTGTATGGTGTTCCTAGATCTATAGTGTTTGATAGAGACGTGAAGTTCCTTAGTTATTTCTACAAGACCTTGTGGTCTAAATTGGGAACTAAGCTATTGTTTTCAACAGCTAGTCACCCACAGACTGATGATCAAATAGAGGTCATTAATAGGACACTCTTTACCTTGTTGTGTGGTATACTGCACAAGAATCTTAGGGCGTGGGAAGAGTGTTTACCTCACGTCGAGTTTGTGTATAATAGAATGGTACATTCTGCTATACAATAGTTGCCATTTGAGGTAGTTTATGGTTTTAATCCACTGACACCTTTGGATTTAGTACCTTTACCTGTTTCTAAACAAGTGAACTTGGATGGTAAGAAAAAGGTAGAGTATGTTTGCCAGTTTCATGAGAAGGTACGAGCTAATATCAAGAAGTGGACATTGTAGTATGCTACACAAGCCAATCAGGAGAGAAAGCGTGTGGTATTCGAACCAGATAACTGGGTTTGGCCTCACCTTAGAAAGGAGCATTTTCTGATCTAGCATCGCAACAAGTTACTACCACGCAGGAATGGATCTTTCCAAGTACTCAAGCTCGTCAATGATAATGCCTACAAACTTGAGCTACTAAGTGAATATGGAGTTAGTGCCACCTTCAATGTATCTGACTTGAGTCCTTTTCTTGCAGCGATGAAGTCGATTTAAGGGCAAATCCTTTTCAAGAGCAGGAGACTGATGGAGTATCCAAGGCTATCTAGATCAATCCGAGCACTCAAGTTGGTTAGTGGTAGTCCCAATGGGCCCAATGACATAAGCTCGAGCCAAGCTCTTTAACGAGTCACTACGAGCATGGTTCGAGTTATCCAAGAATCAGTTGGAGCGCCAAGCATAGAGTCACTACAAGTCTTGTTACTTTGCTCCAAGCCGTTGTTGAAGATGCTTGAATTAGTATCTAATTAGTTGCTAAATAATATAGTCCAGCCTTAAGCTTGGGTCAGTGTTTCTTTGTTAGGGTTTTGGGATGTGCGTTAAGGTCCAGTTAATTGTGTCATTTCTTAAGCCCATGTTTATGCTTTCTTGTGTCAAGACACATAAAACATTAGTCTTCATTCGTTAATGGTAGAATATGATTATTTCACAAAATTTTCCCAGAGAGTTTGCTCTCTTGGCTCTACATGCTATCCTTGTACATCTAGAATCGTCTAGTGTTCGTTCGGCTTATCAATCAAGAATAACGTCCTTGATTGTGGTGGCTCCTAACAATTCCTAGGATTTGCTAATTCGCAGGATTAAGGGTCAAGATAGTATTGAGGTTCCAATCATGGGGATTAGAGAGGTCTCGAGTACGAAATTCTGCCAATTTCAAACCTATAACAATTGCCATCGATCGGAGGTTCATTGTCGCGAATTTCGTCATCAACGGGATCCGTATCACACAATCAACCAAAGAGTAGTTTTGTCTGATTCTGATTATTTTTTATAATCACTTTTTATAATATGATCTCTAAAGTAAACGAGAACAAGGCCTAGCCTCCTTTATTCAAAATGTCTCACAATTACTAGAATTAGTATGTCGATTAAGTTACAATTTCTGACAAAATACTACATTTTTTGACAATAGCATATGATAAACTTTTCTCTAGACCCGTGATCCATACAATTTGCACGTTAATCTTAAAATCAAGAAATTGAATTGTATGTCATCTATTATATAATCTAGCGACTAAGAAGATTTCATTCTAAAAATAGTTAACAAGACTAATATAACATGTTTTTTTAATTCTTAGATCCATAAGGAATTATTTTATTATGGCCTGACATTGTGAAAGGAAAAGTCAAAAGGTTTATTGAAGAGTATGTACTGATTCAACCATGACAAGACCTTTTATATGTTCAAAAAGAGTCCAGGTTACATTCTGCTGCTTCTGTCTACAGTTGTGTGATGAATATCCTAGACCTTTTATATGTACTGATTCTACAGTTGTACTGGGTACAACTATTACATGAATATTATATATATCTAAGTCATCAACATCTTAAACTGGGAAAGCCATGCATGTGATTACCAAACTTTCTCTTTATTAAAGCAGATAGAGGACATTATCTTGAAAATACCCATGTTCTTGTGTCTGATCCCTTTTGTCCTGCTGATGATCCAAAGCTGAGTCATGCAAGTAAGAGTTAAGCCCAATATCAACCACCTTTAGCCCTATAAATAGAGTTCCAAATGAAAAATGCAGGCACCAATCAAGCAAAATCTCTCTGCAGACGAGGTTCATTGCAATTGCAGTTGCAGAGTGCAATACTAGGTAAAATCATGAAGAATCAACTCTCTAGTCAAGTGATCCAAAATTCAAGATGCTCAGCAGCATATTTACTTGATAAATCAAGAAAAAGATTATTGCAGAATGGTCATTCAGATGAATATCCCAAAGTTGAAAAAGGTAAGACATATTCTGTTCTTTCTGATTAAGGAACCATAGCAAATCCTATCAATATACATCATGAAGAATATAATTATCAACTAATATTATTGGATATATATATATATATATATGTAGGTGGAGTGGAGTCATTGATCAGTAGGAAATACAGATTCGGCATAAAAACGGACAATTTTGCAAAAGGCATCCGAGAGCATGGTAAGGATACATATTTAATTGACTTCGTGCAATACTGAAATCCTGGAGGGATTACTTCACATTCAGGGCTTGATTTTTCTGTTTACTGCTTTTTATTGGGATTGCGCATGAATATTTTGATTCATATTATTCTGCAATTACCTCAACATTTTCTTAAAACTTTGCAGTTAGATTGGCACCAAAGTTAACAGAAACGGTCAAGGGGAAGTTGAGCTTGGGGGCAAGAATTCTTCAATTAGGTGGTGTGGAGAAGGTGTTCAAGCAGCTTTTCAGCGTCACCGATAGTGAAAAATTGTCGAAGGCTTCTCAATGCTATTTATCAACAACATCAGGTCCAATTGCAGGTCTACTTTTCATTTCTACGAATAAAGTTGCTTTCTGCAGTGAAAGATCAATCAAAATTCTTTCTCCAACAGGAAAGCAACTCAGAATCTATTATAAGGTACTTCTTGCAGTCTGTTTATGATGATCTCAATGTATGTGGGATAATCGTCAGTAAAGTTACTAAGAAGACTTTTTTAATGTGCTTTGCAGGTTTCAATCCCGTTGAGAAAGATAAAGAGAGCAAGTGGAAGTCAGAATTTGGAAATACCATCACAGAAATATATGGAAGTAGTTACACAGGACAATTTTGAGTTCTGGTTCATGGGATTCTTAAATCTCCGAAAGACCTTAAAGTTTCTTCAGCAGGTGATAGCATCTCAAGCTCAGTGACTAACAAATGTTGGTGAAGCATTAACAAGCCTTTGCCCTCTTTTTTCTCTTGAGGTGTATAGATTGTACATGGAAGACACCCGTGGTGATGAAAATCTACTCTGTTGATATTGTAATGCAGGGTTATCAATTATTATCAAAATTATAATCCTTTTATAATTACTGAAGTTTTTAGAGCATGATATTTGTGATAAGTGTACTGCATGGAGCATCAATCACCTTACCTTTCTGTGAAGATTACAAGCAATATCATAAAATGGCTTTGCTCATACACGATTGATTGATGTCCTTGTGCAAATTTATGCTTCTGGCATACAATTGATGACAAAAAACCAGAACAAGTTAAGTAGCTCTAAAGTTTAAAGTTATTTTCTTTGTTTGAAATTATATCAACTCTGTCAAATCAACCATTTCAACAAGAAACTGAGAGAACGGAAACCTTGAAATGCTTAATGTCTCCAAATGCAACTCCTTTTATGATCTGAGATTTCAGTGGTTCCACATGTGGACAGTGTGTAGAGGAGAAATTAATGGAGTTGTAACACAAGTTGAGAGAAGTTCAAGTTCTGAAGTATTGTTTAGCAATGTAGTGGTTAAAGATGATTGTACAGGGTGACTTCTGCTAGTTGAAAAACTTTAGTTTTACACAGTTACTGTTTCTGGGAAGCAGAATCAGACCATCCTATTATCATAAAGCTGTCAAGCTAATTTTGTGTCCTTACTTGATGAAGCCACAATGTGATTATCTTCTTCGTTACACAACACAAGTTGTGGATAACAAAATCAGATGTTAGAGCTAGTCAAGCTTGTCATATGTTAGAGTTTTTATGGCAAAAATTGGGATTTGAGGTCTATGACTACCCCTTCATGTGAAGCTGATCACTAAAAGAAAGATGCCTAAGAGATGCATATACATAAGTGGAACAATACCTAAACTAGAATTGCCCAATATGTTGCAGAATAGTATCATTACTTTGGTTGCATGAGGTTTTGGCTTTCATGCGGATGTTTCCGTTGATTGCCTAAGTAAGCACTATCCAACATATGCCTGTTCATGTCAAACCTTAATACTAGTCGCTTTTTGATTTGATAGCTAACAAACCATTCAAGAAGAAAAAGGTATCATGGTTATGCTTCATAAGCCAATTTTGCACTGCAATCCCTCAAAATGAATCTTTTGCCCATGGTTTAAGGTAAGTTGCATCAGAAACGGAAATTCCAGAACAGATGTTATAGTAAAGAAGCCAGGCAATATCTGTAGCAAGAAAAAAAGTCTCCCTGGTATTCATTAAGATTGAATTGTCGAAAAGCTAATGAGGTAGGCAGATGTTTTTGTTTTCTAGACCAGGAAGCAAGCATGTTGTGATTGGAAAAAAGCTATACCCTGACAATTTTTAAGAAGCCTCTCTTTCTTGTTTTCAGCATACATGGTAATTTGTCAAAAGTTTTGCTCTCTATAAGGGGCTCAGACTAATTATGTCACCAAAGTTGACTGATCCATTTACAGTTTGAGACTCAGAATAAACATATCTTTCATTAGCTTATTCGAGGTTATCACACAGATCTCTGTTTTTCCATTCAATGTTTGCTGTAAAATGTATATCATTGAAGGACAAAGAATTCCACCATCCAGATATTCAAACAACTCAATTTTGGTGAAACAAATTTTCTTGTGGAATTTATATACTTCAATTTTTGGTCTTCCAAAAACAAATTAGGATGAAACTCCGATTTCATTGGTTACCATTGTATTTCTTGTGTATCTAATTGATTTAGTTTTTAGTAATTCTTTAAAAAACTCTTACTTTATACAGATAGTGAGGAATTTGAATCCCACGGATTAGTTTTAGCAGGACTTGTGCTATTGTGATTCCACAAATGTCTTGATCTCAACATCCAGTTCACCAGAACAAACACTTCCTAGCTTTTTATCCATTTGCAGGAAACATGACATGATTGACGCAATCAAATAGTTTGAAAGCAGATAAACAGTGTTTAACAGAGAATCTGGGAAGTATTCATGGATTCATTTTTTGCTGTGATGACTAAAAGCTGATCCCTAATATAAAAGGGCAAGGTCCAAAAACTAATTTTACTCCAAGTATAGTGCCAATAGAATAAGCATCCATCAAACAGAATCTCTTATTTATCTATCTTTTAAATCAGAATCATATATAAAAAAAACAATTCCAATGGCATTGCCGAGTCCTGCACAGAACCATTAACAGACAAAATTCCTGAGCAAGTGATTAGAAACTCAATTAGTTTAGCAGCACACTGGTTTGTCATGCTGAAGAAATAAGTAATACCTGGTAATGATCCAGATAAATGCATCCAAATTGGAAAAGTATGTTGTCAATGCCTTATTTCTCGTTAATCCAGGATTAACACATAATACCATGTTCTCTAAATTGTTAGTAATTGATTTTCTTAAAATTGCTGTTTTTTTATTCTAGTGGAGATTTGTGTATCAGAAACATAAGATTCAAGATCTTCAGAAACTGGAAGCTCATCATTTTGCAATTAGCATTACTTAAACTCAGCATAAACAGCAGAGAGAATGATATTTGATTACCGCTTTTAATTACGTCTCGTCCCAAGTGGGGCCTAATCGAAATACTAATACCTACCCTAAATACTTTGTCAGACTACGAAGAATCCAAGTAGCTATACTATGAAGTAATGAGTAAAACAAGTACAAACAAAGATAATGTTGTCGCAGCCTATAAGTCTACTTTACAAGGCATATTTATATCATCCTTCTTATCTAAGTTTCACTTGACTGGATTTCAAATTGTTCTGATGTTGGCATTGCTTTTGGGAAACCAATCTGTTGAATGTATGATGTGGAATCGACGTGGTGATCATTTTTTTGCAGAACAAAAAGTTATAGCAACGTATGGAGTGATCATATGTCGACCAATGCTACTGGCATATTCAACATTATTGACTTCCGATTCTTTCAGTTGGGATTCATTGTCCAGAGGTGAATAGACAGAGAAAGGTTGAGCACTGTAGTGATTGCTTTTTGCAATATTCTAGTTTATCTGCATTGCTGACCTACAGATCATATCTTTACATCTTAATCCTTTAAGTGGGGTATGAGGTTGTGACTTGCATGTGGAAGTTTTCTTTGGTATACATTCAGCAGCAACTAACATGCATGTCCACAGGATTAGGGGCTTCTGCTGTAGTGTCGGAATGTGGGCCAGACCACCGGTATGAACAGTGAAGTTGAAGTAAATACCACAGCCACTGGATAGCAAGAAAGCTTTAATAAGCCTCCGCTGTCATCCCTCCCCGCACCCCCGCCCCCCCAAAAAAACCCCAAAAAAAAAGAAATGTTATAAAACCCTGAACAATTTAACTTTCTGAGCAAGTGATAGAAGATTAGTAGCTCAGCAGCTAAGTTTTTAGACCAGTCGATAGACTAGTTATGCAACTAAATCTTTCGTAATTGGACAGTGCCAGGAAGTTAATCTCGTTAATCAGTATTAGAGTTTTCCATGCAATTATCATTAAATAACTAGAAACGAATCATTTATGTATTAGTGTAAGGTGTTGTGCAATTTCTTTTTTTATTTTGAGTTTGTACAATTTCATGTCATCTTTAGGTCAAAATTTGTTTGATTAGAATACTTTTCTTAAGTCCCACTAATCCCAATTCCCTGTGTTCATTGGCAGGCGATTTTAGAATACCATTATTAGCCTAAAATCATTTGAATGCATATATTCTTTTTTCTTGTTGGATATTTTAATAAAAAAAATGTCACTTGTTTATTTTGAATTCAAACACAATAAATTACAAATTCTTTAATGAATTTTCAGCTACAAATTCAATCATTCAAAAGTGTAACTTATGTTTTTAAAATGATATTTATGTCTTGAATTGTGTAACCTACGTAATGATAAGGTTTATGAATTCATTTAATGAATTTTTACCATTATACAATGAACCTAAACCTTTTCAATTTGTAGATGAAAATATGAGGTATTAATTCCTCTTAATGTTGATATTTTAATACTCCTAATTTCTCAACTTATAAATAGAGGTATCTATCGACCAAATCTTACACATAATTTGCTATTTCTAAACTATCTTCTACTTTTCTTCCCCTCACTACTATTGGAATTTATAAGGCAAGGAACGGTATTTATGTGAGATTTCTATCTCACTCCAATTGTGTAGATTAGAGTAGGCTACAGTGAGATAAACTAGGCTGTTGTATCTTGGAGGCAACGTACAGAGACCTACTACATTGGAGAATACTCTATAGGGGCACAAATTGTTTTAAAGAGAGCGACTTTGTCCGTGCCTCAACCCATGCCAAACTAACTTTTATGGTACAAATTATTTGCAACTTTTTATGCAATATTAAGGTATGAGATTTTTGTTAATTTCTTTGTTAAATTTAATTAAAAAAATTATTGTTACTTATATAATTATTTTGGCCCAGAACCAACAATTTTAAGACAATCTTATGCTTCTATTGAACTGCTATACTTATAGGCATTTAATTAGTTATCAGCTAATCAAATAAATTTATATGTATCTTGTGTGATTGTGATGAGAGTTGATAACAATCAATTAAGTAATTGATTGATAAATTCCATCAATTTACCAACTGCAATGCATTTTGTTAGATGCTAAAATTGCATGAAATTGAAATTCAGAAATATATTTCTTGTGTTCAATGCCATGTACTGGCATACTTAGCAAAGTCACTAGATTTGTATTTGACTACTTCCTTTGTTTTGATTGCCAATTTGATGGTCTAAAGGAACAACATACCAGCCTTATAATAATATAGTTAAAAGGTTAAAATAGTTGGTGCACTTACTTGAACTCAAGTGTTATAAATATATACTCCGTGAAATGTCTATATAACATGTGCCTAGTTATTGTCTTAAAAATAGTGGTCTCAAGATGTATTAAGAAATCTGCAATTATGAGGGTTCAAGTTATGTTTAAATAGTGGGGCTTTAAAATTTTCCAGTTTTGTCTTCTACTTTTATAAGTTTTAAGAAAGTGCATTGACATCTTTCTTCCTATTCATTCCTTGCACACAGTCAAATGTTTTTTAACCCTTGTAGACCTCGTGCAAATTGATGTAAAACTATCAGCATTTTATCAGATAAATGCTACATTACTTTTTGTGGAGAATGTTGCATAGTCTATTATTCTATATTCTTTACTCAAAATTATGTCTAGTCTAACGGAAGAGATTGAAAAAGAAAAAAAGAAATAATCACATGACTGTTTCCATGTATATATCAAAATGAAAAAAATATCTAATTATCTCCTCAGCTCATGAATCAGAAAATATACATTGGAGTATGATATTTGTCATGCTCGGTGTTTCTTAACCTGTTTTGGGCAGTGTAGATTGGTAATCAAGAAGAAGTGGGGCTTAATGTGATGGTACTTGAAATACATTTATGGTATTTTTGCAAAAGCAAAAATCCAATGAGTTTCTGTAAACAGTTGTTAGTAATTTATCAGCCATTAGAAACAAATTGAGATGCATATATATATATATATATTACCTATGAGATGCATATACATCCATGAAAATTAGTAGCAGCGTACTGTTAGTGATACCCAGTAGCAAGGCTATTGGCCTACTGAAGCGGCAATGATGAAAAATAATGCGACTTCACTTGATGTGGGCAAATATATGCCTATATTATTTGGCGATTATAAATTGATGAGAAATTTTCTCTCCAAAAGATTGGTTCAATATATTTGAATCACTAAGAGAGTTATCTGAAAAAAAAAAATCAAGAATATCATATCTTTACTATTTTATTTGTGTAAAGAAAAAAATCTCTAGATTGACTCAAAGATATGATATACATCGAGGGGGATAAAACAAAAGTCCAATATATGTTAAAAATTACCTATGAGGATACAATCACTTAGGGACTGGAGATCCCAAAACTAGATTGGAGACAAACGAAACATAGAATGGTTTGATTGATTAATATGTACTACTTTTATCATATTGTCTATCCCTATGGTGTAAGTGCATTTGTGATCCTATGACGATAAGTGAGGTTGGGATTTTTAGTCCCTTAATAAGTTCTGTAGTGGTTATGGGTGGGATCTCTAACTCATGGGAGCATTTTGGGATAGATTCACCTATATGAGTGTGGTCATGGGAGCATCCTAAATAGATTCACCCAATTCTCTAGAACACTCATAAAAATCGAGATAAAGCACAAGGTCATAAATGTGCTGGCTTATAAAACCTACTTTAGAACATTGAAAGGTTCATATGTGTGATACGATTCCACGTGCCCTGAAGTAGTCATCGTTTAAAGGCCAAGTTAACTTTGACTCTAGTACAGGAATTACTGAACACTAAGTGAAAGTGTGAAGGCATTGTCACCTTCATTATGCATGAACTTTTAGTCTTTGCCCTATTAAATGTTGAGTTTGAGTATTATATTTTTTATTAAAATAAGTGGGAGATTGTTGGATATTTTCAAAAAAAGTCGCATGTTTATTTTGAATTCAAACACAATAAATTACAAATTCTTTAATGAATTTTCAGCTACAAATTCAATCATTCAAAAGTGTAACTTATATCTTTAAAACAAGATTTTTGTCTTGAATTGTGTGCCCTACAAATTCAATCATTCAAAATTCTTTTACTGAATTTTTATCGTTATACAATGAATCTAGTTTTTTTTTTAATTTGTAGCTGAAAATATGAGATGTTAATTCTTCTTAATGTTGGTATTTTAATACTCTTAATTTCTCAACCTATAAATAGAGGTCTCTATCAGGCATGTCTTACACATATTTTGCTATTTCTGGACAATCTTCTACTTTTCTTTCCTTCACTACTATTGGAGTTTATAGGGTAAAGAAGGGTGTTATATGAGGTTTCTGTCCTACTCCAGTAGTGTGATTGGAGTAGACTACAATGAGATAAGGTGGGCTATTGTATCTTGGAGGAGACATGCTGAGACTTACTATACCAGAAGATACTCTATAGGGGCACGAATCGTTTTAAAAAGAGTGACCTACTCTATGTCTCAACCTACACCTACAAATTATTTGCCTTTTTTAATGCAATATTGACGTATCATATTTTTGTTAATTTCTTTGTTAAATTTGATTAGAGAAATTATTGTTATTTATATGATTATTTTGGCCCAGAACCAATAGGTCTACTCTAATTTGATAGAAGGAAATACCTAGCTTCATGCTCCTCTTATGGCTATTTATGGTATTTGAAGTTGCATACCATATGTTTGATTACAGACAGATTTAAGGCACAAACGAGACTTGAGTTGTATTATTAGATTATCTTTAATCAATTTATCTTTCCACAAATGTAGTCTGGAAACATGATTGAAATCATAATTCAAGGTTGATATTGGATACAAATTCAATTCAGACATGTTGGTTAGCTTTAGCAATAGATTTGTCCATGCTCTAAATTATTGCTGATTTGTCTTTGTTGTCAATCAGTTTGCCTTGGATCTTGTTTCGGCTAAATGTTGTCCTTCTTTTTTTAACTATCTTTCTCTATGTGCCTACTCAAACTACATGCTTATGTTTTATGCATCTTAGCCAAAACTCACAATGTTTGCTATTAGGAGTGGATTGAAGTGTATTGTTCTCAGACTACATATTTCTCTTTAGGGGGAAGCCATGGAGTGATTTATTTTGGTCTAACATGGTATGAGAAACTCGTAGCCACATGAATGTGTTTATTCCTTACCTCACTGAATTTTCTCAATGGATAATTTTAGAAACCTCTCAAAAGATTTGTGACAATCACTTAGCACCCTTAAACTTTAAAAAATTTCACTCACCACTCCGATTTTTAACCTTTTGTAACATTGTCAACCTATTTCAAAATATATAATTAAAGAACTCATTTGTTGGAATGGAGAATATATTTTTATTCCAATATTGCCCTTTTCCTGTGAACTATTTTGTTTTCACAACAAATCTTGTTAATTCCAATTTTCCATCGAAATCATTTTCCTAGAAAATCACTTCATTCTCCATAATTTTCCAGCGCTTGGTTATTTAGTGAAAATATTTTCCAAATTCCTTTTTTCATAATTTTTTGATGTTTGGTTTGTCAACAAAAATATTTTCTGACTTCCTTTTTTAGTGTTTGTTGATATGTTGCAAATGTTTTCCTATTCTCAAAACATTCATCTGATTACAAGTTATTTTTAGTTTCTATTCATTATAATCATATTCTCATTTTTATAAAATATTTATTCAAATTACACCATGAATCCTTAAAAGGAATTATTAATGATACTGATGAATTGGCTTTTGATCTCCCTTTTTTTAAAAAAAAAATCATAAAGGGGTGAAGAATCGTTTTTATCAAATTGGATGCCGTTGTGAGACCCCGAAATTTTACTTGTCTTTATAGCTCTTATTTGAACTTACTTGCCTTAAATTCTTGGTTGTTTTAATTGTTGAATGTGAGCCAAGGGAGTGAATTTTGTTAAGAAAAGTTTCATAATTTCAAGTTGTTAGAAAATCTAGAAATTTTCACAGGAGGCTCTACGTAACTTTGGGAAATTGGCTATAACTTCGTATACAAAAATCGGAATTGAGTTCCGTTTGTTGCGTTTGAAACTAGACTCATAGGGCTTCCTATGGTGTAAAATTTAGAGTTTGATTCAGTCTCTATAAATTCCAGAAATTTGGTAAAGTTGACTGAAAATTCTACCTTGCACAAGTAAACATAGGAATGTTGTAGTAGCTTATGGCTCAATTTGGACCAACTTATGAACTGAATTTTTTTTTAGGTGTCTTCTAAAGATTATTAGTGTTTTAAGTCTAGTTTTTAACAGGCCAAGTTGTATGAATGTTTGACATTTATAACTCAAGTTATGATTTTTCTAAAGGAAGGGCATAAGTTAGGGTTTTTTGTGCATACTAGGTTTTTGGTGTGTTTTTGGTGCGTTTTGGTAGTGTGATCACTTGGTGAGGTGTGTGTACTAAATTTGGTGGACAAGAGCAAGTATTAGATAAGAAAAAGTGTGTGATTAGAAGTGTTAATAATAAGTGAGTGAATCATAAGTTAAAATACTAGTACGAGCGAGTTAAGGAAAATTGGCTTGAACCGACGTGCACCGTTTGCTCCCGATTGAATACACCACTTGAACACTACTTTATTACCTTAATCTCCTTCTTATTAATTGAGAAAAATCAGCCCTAAATATCTCCTTATAGCAGCCGAAATTTTGGACTAAAAAAACAAGAGAGAGAAAAGAAAATTTTGAGATTTAATTTTGTAGCGACACTTGGCGGAAATCCAACCAATTTTGACTAAACAAATTTCCTTTCTTCTTATCACCAAATTGGCTTCATTTCTTCTTCATTTCTGTCTTGTTGGCCGAGAGTGAGAGGAGAAAAAAAAGAGAGAGGAAAGCTAGCAACTTCAATCTTGAATCCATCTTGTTTGGGTGAAATCTCAAAACTAAACCGATTAAACTTACTTTTGGTGTTTGGGAAGCTTAGTGTGGTGAAATTGTTGGAAGGGAGTGGGTTGGTTTTCACTTGCAAGCAACTCTTGGAAGGTATAAACCTTGAACTTCATTTCCTCTTGCTTAATCTTGTTAATTTGGTGTAGAAGCTTCTACTCTTGGATTGGTATGGCTAATTAGTTAGTTTTTGATGGTGTAGTGGAAAGTTTAGCTAGGGTTTGCATCTTTTCAAATTTAATTAGTGTTGTTTAACTAGTAAATGATGTTATTGAGGTTGGAAATGGAACTTGTGAAGTGATTTTGGGCTTGAGTGTAACTTTGTTAGAGTAAGAGTTAAATTCCAGCATTGGTAGACATTCTGTCCTGTTTTTGGAACCAATCTGACCTGCATATTCGTCCATGATAAAGGCCAAATCAGATCTTGCTCAAAACATAAAAGTTGTAGGGACTTGAGTTAACTATCTACCTACAAAATTTCACTGTAGATTGTTAAATGACTAAAATACCCCTGACTGCCCAAATGCCCTGTTTCACAGGCAGCTTTCTATTTTCTCTGAGATTTCAAATTTTGACCTTGAAAATGCAAGAAACTGGGTGTTGATGTCTTCATAGGAAATGTATTTATCTGTTCTTAGCTTCGAAACGCCATAAAATTACCCCAATCCGATAAGCGTAGCTTCAGTTGTGACCAAAACGCCGAAAGATGACAAACCTGCTACTAGACATTCTTCTTTAATACTAGTTTCCAGTTTGGTCTTGATGATTGCATTGCTAGAATTGACTTGTATTTGGGATGATATTGAGCCTAGTTGAAGAGGTATTTTTGTTACACTTGCTTATGTGATGAATTTGGGCTGAGTTGAGGAAAAAAATGAAGCCATAAGTGGCTGGGAAAATAGCTAAATACAAAGGCATGCTGCTCAAATTTTCACTCAAGGGTTAGGCGAGTGAACTTGAGACTTGAGCAACGACTCGAGGTTGAGGCAAATTTCGATTGTTTATGGTATTCGAGTTTTCTTTAGTAAGAGGTACATAAGCTAAACATTTTGCCGAAACTCGTACCCTTTAAAAAGTGAAAGTAGCGACCCTTAAACATATGATTTTTCTCAATTTTTCATACCAAGTGTGACTTCCAAAGTATGAATCACTTCTTTATCGAAACTAAAAAAGCGAGTATGAATTTTTGAGAGTTTGAGAAGTCATATGACTACTACTTAAACAAGTTTCATTTACTTGATCTTTTTGAAGCGAAATTCCTTTGTTTCGAACCCTAGTGGATTTTAAACTCTTAAATGATATTTTATCACAGATTTGGACTCCAATCAAGGAGTTATACCAGAACATGAGTTTGACAAGCACTAAATCTTTGGTGAGTGCTTCCAAGTACATGATTGAACATGATACTTGATTTAAATACTTGATATTTTATTGGTTGGTCGGGCAAGGGTGTACTTTATCGCACTTGCCCTAATGTGATATATACTTGTTTTATTGTTGCAATTGACTTGATATACTTGTGTATGATGCGCGCACTCTCTGGAATTCTAGAAATCCTGTGGCTAGTTACTCGAAGTCGAGCCGGCAAGGGTTTGGTCGATTGGGTAATGAACCCTGGGTCTCTTGTTTGTTGAGTGGATGTGATACCTCCTCGACTAATCGGTATACTCGAGTATTACCACCTGTGTTTATTGAGGATTTTGGGCCTGGTTAGGGGTTTGGATGGTGGACGGAGATTGTAGCTAAGTGGTACTCTACTGGACTAGTGGCTTTACTTGAAAGTTTAACGGAGTGTTCAACTACTACTTGATCAAGCTCTGGTGAAGCAATGGGAACTTGGCTCTTGAGAGCCATCCGTATCCTTATACTTTGAAATTGATTATTACTTATCGGATTATTGTTTCTTTTCAAAAAACTTTACACTCGCTCATTTTGAGATTTGCTACTTAAAGTGTTATTACTCACTTTTATGAACTTGTTATGCTCGCTACTTTGCTACTTTGATACTTGTACTTTTAAATAATGGTCAACTGCTATTTGGAACCTCACTGAGCTTTAGCTCACTCTATTCCGTTAAATTTGTTTTCCTTACAGGGGAACGAGCTAGGGCGTGAGACTAGTACAAGCTAGCATAGTCTAGGTTTTTGGACTTTTGCATTGTACTCGTACTAGTACTCGGTTAGGGTTGAATGTATCTGGAATTCATATCTTTTGTTATATTTGGGATTGTATGAACGTTTGAGACAGAAATGAATGTATTTGTATGTTCCAAGTTTGAGAACTATTATTTCATTTATTCCTGAGGTTATAACGTATTTTGTTTGAAGTGAGTAAGTGAATCCTGGCGAGAGTTGGGCAGACGGTCCGCTAAACCTGGGGTACGCCTTAGGGGGAGATGGGGTCGTCACAGCCGTAACATTTTCTCTATTGTCTCAGAACAGTGATATTAGAAAAAATTAGGTAGCCTCTATACCAGAGGCAACATTTTTCATGAAATACACAAATAGTAAAACTAATCAACTAGGCACCTATTATTGTGATGTATTGGAAATTGAGCAACATATATATAATTTCTTGTTATTATACTTCCAACTCTAAAGTAAGAGCAACTCAAAAATAGCTCTTCTCATAATCCGTTGACACTGTTGCAGAGACAATTATAGAAACATGGAAAGTATTCATTCGACACCCCAATCTTTCTTGAACCTCTCGAGAGAAATCAAACGAATTTTTGGACTCTTCGCCATAAATGCTTTTCCCAGCTTCTCATTTTGCACCAAATGATCAAACACCAAGTCTAGAAATTCTTCGCTATAACCTTCTATTTTCATAACCTCATCTTGTAGTTGGTTTATATCAAGCTTGTTTGCACTAATTTTGTTCAAAGTAGCTGCCGCTTCTCTAAGTTGTTGAGGCATCCTTTCAATGTCTTCATTGCTGCGATTTTTTTTACGATATTGTTTGGTTCTCGATGATATTGCTCTCACTTTGGAGCGTTTTGCACTAGTTACATCCTTTTACACCTTTTCTCTACACTTGTTTTAGGAACAAATGGAGTTTCCAAATTCACATCAACAAATGATTTTGCAAAAGACCTAGTCGCCAGATCTTTCCCAACCACAACAGTCGTTTCATCATACAATTTGAAGCATTCAACTATGCATGTATAACAATTTTAGAAAATTTTCAAATCAAACAAATCAAAAGCACAAATAGATGTTTCGAGTTCACCACAACCACTTTGCATGGGTCAAACAAAATAGAGTAACATGGCTCTTGAAGTGCAGCTATAAGCTTAGATTGAAGAATGAATTAATCTTCTGAAAGTTCTAAGCATAGCCAATACAGCCTAATAGAACACTATTGGAATTCATAAAATTGGAGCCATGAACAATCTACTTTGCCACCTCTGGCATCAGCATATCATATAGCCTTAAATTTTAGAAAACTGCCTAAGGGAAAAAACAGAAAGATCGTGAGAAAACTACTTAGACACTTGAAAGCATAGAACTGCAACTGTTAAAGTTCTTGTACATGGACTCAACCATTTGCCTAAAGATGTCCAAATCTGACAACACTATAGTCGATTTAAACAATCAAATAACAAGCTTCGGTTGACTTTGGGCAATAAACATCAATATAGAAAGCAATCCAAATTATGTTGTTCAAATAAAATTCTTGCAAAATGCAGATCTTACAACCCTCCTTTCTAGGTTTAGTGCAAAAATCCAGAAGAACAAGAAATCCTAATTTGACATTCCGAACTCCATTATCAAATTCTTCTTGATTGAATTCACAAGAATAAGAAGTATACTAGGTACATTGATTAAAAAATCCAAACAGCAAACAACCAATAGCAAGCTTACAAACATTGAAGAATGTAACTAAATGACTATGTAAGGCACATATCAACCTTGTAGTGAGTAGAGATATGATACAATTTAGAGACATCTATACAATATGCTTTAAGAAAAATAAAAATCTTATATAGAAAAAGATGTAAATACATTAAATTACCTAAACATAGGCATGATACACACTAGGACTAGCAGTCTTCATGCACCAACTTCCTTCGATTTTTCCTTCACTTTCTAACTGTATTCACCTCAAATAACACATAAACAACCACAATCAACTAATTACACCTCAAGCCAGCTACCTATAATCCACCTCAAGACCACTAGCCTAACAATTAAAGTAAGAAAAATAGATTTCCTCAAGTCCTCTACCTACCTTTGCTTAGGGTTTCAAACCCTTGCACATCCAACCATAAATCTTGAATTAAATAAAAGGATTGGATGAGTTGATGGGTTTACCTCTAGCCTTGGATGAAATCAGAAATTTTCACCACTAAACCTCCAGAAATCCCCATGTTGAAGCCTTTTCTCCAATCTCAAGTTAATCTCCAAGGTGTTTAGGAGTTGGGTGATGAATTTCAAGTGGAATGGAAACCAAAATGGTGCAAGATGAAGAAACTTTCTTCTCTTCTTTTCCCCATGCTGTTCGGCCGAGAAAAGGTGAGGAGAGAGAGAGGAGAGTTTTGTGTTGTGTGAAGCTTCTCTTGGAAGCTTGAGGAATTTGTGGGCAAAAGCTTTGCAAAAGTCAACTGGAATAGTGCGCGTATAGTGTCCCGAACAACCACTTTTCTCTCTTGTTTGTGATACTTGTGCACTAATCCCTCAAATGTAATTCCTTTATCACTATAAGTATTCACTCTTAGTAGTCTAGTATAAATTTCTCAAATCTCCACTTAGTCGTTTTGACGCGAAATATGCGAACTTTCGATTCGCGCGCGATAAGGCTAAATTTAAAAGGAATTCATGTAACGATAATATAATTAACTAATACTAGGGTAATTAATTATAGAAATAATTATTTTAGAAATAAAACATGAGTTCTCACAGCTCCAATCCTGTTTGTTAAAAAAAAGGACGAGAGTTTGAGATTATGTATAGATTATCAGGGTCTAAATTATGCCACCATTAAGAACAAATACCCTTTATCGCACATATGGTGAGTTATTCGATCAACTACAAAGTGCTATAGTATTTCTAAGATATACCTCAAACAAGGGTATTATCAACTAAAGATAAGGAATGAGGATGTACCAAAAACTGCCTTTAATACCCCACCACAGCCATTACAAATTTGCAGTGATGCCTTTTGGATTAACTAATGTTCCAGCAGCATTTATGATTTGATGCATGGTATTTAGACCATATCTGAACAATTTGTGATGATATTTATTGATGATATTTTGATATACTCTAAAACTCAAGAAGAACATGAGCAACACATGAGGTTGGTATTGCAGACATTAAGATGAGGCATCCAATTATATGCTAATTTAGCAAATGTAATGTTTTAGTTTAGAGAAAGTGTCTTTTCTTAGGTATTATATCTTAAAGGATGGAGTAACTGTAGATTCGACTAAGATAGAAACTGTATTGATATGGAAACGACCGGAGAGTTCCTACTAAAATTTTAAAGTTTCTTGGTCTAATAGCTTACTACTGCCGATTCCACAAAGATTTCTCTAAAATTGCAAGGCCTTTGACTAATTTGACTAAGAAGCACGGCAAATTTATTTGGGATGCTAAGTGTGACGGAAGGTTTTCAAGAACTTAAGAAGCGCTTAACTATGGCCCCGGTCTTATATTGCCAAATGGGAAGGATGGATTCACAGTATATACCAATGCATCAAAAGAGGATTGGAATGTGTATTTAATATAAAATAAGAAAGTAATTGTATATGTTTTCTCGAAAATTAAAACCCATAAGCAAAATTATCAAACCCATGACTTAGAATTGGCTGTTGTTGTTTTTGCCCTGAAGAAATAGAGACATTATCTATATGGGGTGATTTTTGAGTATATACTGTTGAGAACCCTCACTTGAAACCCTAATGTTTCCTAAATACATACTTTATTCTACGATCTAGACCACTTACTATATTACCCTTGCATGACATTTCCCATGTATTGCAACATTTTTCATACATTCCATTTCATTCCTTTTTACTTGAAGAAAACATTTACTTGAGTTTGATTTTCAATAATCCACCAATTATTTGTTTCCAAGTGGCTTTGATTTGGATTGAGGACTTTAAATGATAAGTGAGGGGTGTTAATTAAGTATTGGTACACTTGGTTGGGTGGAATTAGCATTAGTCAAAAGATTAAGAGAGTTATGGACAAGAAAGGGGCTATGTGGCCAAACCCTAACCAGCATTTGTTTGACCCAAAGGTTAGCTAGTATTTAAAAACACCTTGGCCTTCTTATTTCACCATCTTGCCGAAATTTCTTAGAAAAAAAGAGAAGAGAAAGAGTTCCAAATACTTGCTTTTCTAACCCTAGCAATCAAGAGCCAAACAAATCAAAGAGAAAGATCTTGAGTTAGTGAGAAACTTTCCCTTCAATCCTAGGAGTTGATTCAAGCTTCAAGGCTTCATTTGGTGGTTGATTTGGTGGTCCAAGCTCCTTATAAGAAAGGTAAACAATCCTCAAATCTTGGTTTTATGGTGTTTTAGCATGTACTTGAAGTTTTAATTGCAAACTACAAGTTGTTTGGTTGAGATTTGGAGTTAATCTCTTGAAGCTAGCTGAAATTTTTCCAGCTTGATTCCAGTTTTTGTACCTACTTCAACTGCATGTTCGACCATGATAATGGCCAAACTAGCTTTTACACAAAACATGAAAGTTGTAGAGAATTGAGTGTAGAATATGCCTGCAAATTTTCAGCTCAATCGGAGCAAGATAGCTGGTGAAATGACCAAAATGCCCCTGATGCCCTGTTTCTGTCTGAACTGATATTTTGCCTCTGTAATTGGTCATTTTGACCAGGAATATGACTGATTTAGCTTTTGATGTTTCTTAACAATTGTAGCCTTGCATCTTAGCTTTCAAATGGCTTTGGAATCACCTGAATCGGAGCTGTGTGAGTTGAGATATGATTGAATAAATCAGGGCTGCCAGTTAATTTTCCAGTGAGCTGCGAACTGGAAACTCTGAGACTGTTTGGGTAAATTTGACTAAGTTAGGTTGAGAACTGGATTGAGATGTCTTCATAAGAATTGTAGAGCTCTGTCTTAGCTTCAAAATGGTATAAGGGTTTGCCCTAATCCAATAAACACAACTCCCAGTTATGACTAAATACTATGGGCATGTCAAATCTCCATTGTATGCCTGCCAAGTGTTTGATGAAAAGTATGCACACCAAGTGTTGGATGAAATATTTAACCCTTTGTTCATGTTGTTTATGATGGACTTACAATGTTTTAAAACCTCTTTAAGTTAGATCTAATGCTTCTCTGACATGGGTGATTCAAGTGAAGAATCATTAGAATGATAAAGGTTGGTGACATGATTGGGGGGAAAACTGTGGACTGTTGTGTCCATGGCTTGAACGGCCCTTTGAAGGAAGAGTTTCTCCTTGATTTTTGTGGTTTAATTACACCTTAAGCATGCCTAAACAACTTGGTTAGAGAATGGTTAAGTTCATGTGTTGAATTGAGATGAATTTGGAACAAGCAAATGGCCTAGAAGGACATTAGTGGACTGGTTTGGGTTTGCTAATGACTAGCTTATTATGGAACCCTGTGCATGTTTATGTGTTGTTTTTGAGCTCAAATGATACCAAATATTTAAGCCCTTGTATTGATTAGTAAGAAGGACTGAGTTGGGGTGAATTTGAACCAAAACAAATGAGGTTAGCATGAGGAATTGGCGTGCAAAGTAAGAGTTTGAGACTGATCCAGGTTGGCAAAATCAGCCAACTTTCCCTGAGCTACTGTTTCTTCTAGGAGACGAACTAGAAAGTTTACAAGGTACCGTTGGAAAGCCCTTCGAGTCTAGTTTCCAACGCCGCGACGGTACCTAATTCCGACCTTCCTACAGTGAGTTATAAGCCGTTTTACCGGGACTCGCACAGGCACGACTGATCACCCGCGAGAAACTTTTAAGGCTTGAATGAAACTTTCTTTTTAACCAACTCTCTTACACTTGTTAAACTTGTTTATTCATGAACTTTTACTGCGTTTTGGGCCTAAAGCTTAGGGTGAATTGAGTAGATTTAATCACTCACTTAGTCACCTAATGAGCTCATTTTTGACTTGAAATTAAACCTAGTTTATTAACGATTTCACTCGTTACCCTAGGAGGGGAAAACGACGGTGAACGTAATCGCATGACTTGACGCTTGACTACTACATTGCTTGACAGGTGAGTGTTCCACTACCTGCTACCTGCTTATATGAAATAACTGAATACTTGAATTACTACTGTTTGAGCCAAACCATGTTTTGATAAAAAATGGAGGCGAGCGTTACTTTATCGCACTCGACCTCTCCTCATTTTCCACTGTGGCTCTGTATACTGAAATCATGAGTTGTGAATTCTCTATATGTGTGACTGTACTTGAGTTGCTTGGGTGATACCCCATCAACTACTGCTACTGTTTGGGTACCCAACCTCATAGGTGAGTCGGTTGGATCGAGCCAGCAAGGGCTTGGTCGAGATGACCGATAAACCTTGGGGACTATCTACTGTTCACTGGAAACTGGTATACTCGAGTATTACCGAACTACTGATTGGAGTGCGGGCCCGGTAGGGGTTGATAGGTGGACGGAGATTGGAGAAAGTGGTGTTCTACGGACTGTATATTCTATGAATGCAAACATTGACGGAGAGTCAACGGACCCTGGTATGATCAAGCTGAAGGGAGTTTGGCTTTTGGAAGCCCCCCGTATCCTTGAATTGCACTGTGATTAAATTGTTATTGTATTATTCGATGTTTACTTGATTACTTTATAGTCTTATTTGGCTATTGGCTTACTTGTTTTACTTGGAACCTCACTGGGCGATAGCTCACCCCACTCCCTTTGTTTTCCTTAACAGATCTGAGACGAACTTTTGCTCAAGAGCTTTCTTAGTTGTATTCTATTCCAACTTGTAACCTTTTGTTTAAGGAGAATTTCTACTCTGCGACATCCTTGTAAGTTCGAATCTCTAAGTTCGACTCGTGTTATTAGTTGTAGTAGGGAGTAGTAAGTGAGACTTTTAGTAGAATTTCTAAGTTCGGACAGTTGGCTTGCCGATTATTTACCTTCTAGGGTTTGTATCAGTTTGTTTTAGTTATCTCCACTGGATGTTTTTGAGTAACTAGTTCTTTGATCGACCGAGTCCTGGCGAGAAGTTGGGAGGCAGTCCGCTAATACCCTAGGTTCGCCCTAGGGAGAGGTGGGGCTGTCACAGATACTGACCATAGGTCTTAAATATACTATTCTCTGAGAAGGAAATGAATTTGAGACAGCGACGATGGGTGGAATTTTTAGAGGACTAACGAGTGTACTATTAATTACTATGTTGGAAAGGACAAATAATAGCAGATGCTTTAAGTAGAAGGTCCAATAGTCGGATTATGATTAAAAGTGGAGCCTATTAGAGGAAGTCAGTGAGTGGAACTGTGACAACCCACCTTCCCCTAAGGCGAACTAAAGTGTTTGACGGACCGCCAGCCCAACTCTGTCAGGACTCGCTTATGAATCTCAAAAAACAAAACAATTCCCAACTTTAATAACATGAACCCAAAATAAACATCAAAACCCCATGGTTATATATTACACACTATACAAAATTTCAAATCGTCCAGACATCTATATACAACCAAACGGATAACCATCTTAGTCGTTTAATCAAATCACTAAGTCTAACTAAGGATGGTACGTTACTTAAAGCAAAATGTCAACTCTTGGAGCTGTCTATTTTCTCCGATTCCACGTTGCCAAGCCCCTGTTAAGGAAAACAACTAAAGGGATGAAGTTTTCGCCCAGTGAGGCTCCAAGAAAACATGCAAGCAAACTAACAGGCATCTAAAAGTCGCGTTAAGACATGATCACATCTGTCATGTAACAAGAAATATCCAGAGATATCATTTAACAGTAGTACAATCACATATTTCATGGAGCAAGCATGAACAAACCAAATAATAACACGTAGTACCATCAATTCAAAGGATACGGGACTGATACGAACTCTAGAGATGGCTCGTACAGGCTCTAGAGGTGGCCTCCTGTCTGACGTGGTAACTTAGTCCCGTAGGCTCTAGAGGTGGCCCCTGTCGCAAGTGGCACTTAGCCCTACACAACACTTAGCTCCGTTCAGTTATTCAGGTCAATCATCCATATTCGGACTCTAGAAGTGCCTTCCGTCTATTTTGAATGTAGCACTTGGCTCCGTCAGGAAATCAATGGCAATAATCCATATTCGGACTCTAGAGGTGGCTCCCATCCATTTTGGACGTAGCACTTAGTTCCGTCAGAATTCAATGGCAATAATTCATATTTGAACTCTAGAAGTGGCTCCCGTCCATTTTGGACATAGCACTTAGCTCCATTAGGAATTCAATGGCAATAATCCAACATGTATAAGTCAAACTAGGTATTAACCTTTATCATTCATCCAATATTCAATCATTACTGGTAATATACCCAAACGACTTCAAGTCATGCACATGACATCATTTCACTTGTAAACAATGTCAAGTTAAGGAAGTGCGATAAAGTACACACTTGTCCAGCCAAAAGCAAGTCAAGCAAGCTTAACATGTCACTAGCAGGTAACCAATCAATCAAGTAGTCAAGATTACATTTCAAGTAGCAGCTTAGCATTTCAAGTAGTCAACAAGCTTGTCAAGATTTCATGACAATCAAGCAACAAGTTCTAACATGCAGTTGGACCACTCACCAAATCAAGTGATAGTTACGTCTCGGATTTCGGGGTTTCCTTCTAGCTCACTACCAACTCCTAAGACATATCCAAGCTATAATTACACTATCATCTTGATCAAAACAAGTGAAAGACACAGAAACTCCAGTTTTAAAGTTATCAAACATGTAGGTTAAAAGGATAGGGGTTTTTGGCCAACTAAATGCATGAACATAAGGTGGAACCTTGCCCTTACTCTTAGTTTCTTTTTGATAGAAATTTTTTCATCAAGAATGACTTCCAATTTCTCAAAACACTAGGGAATTTATTCATGCATGTTTATGTTTAACACATGAAATGTTTAAAAGGTACGGAGTTTGCAATTAACATCTTACAATTAAAGCTGGAGTTAACTCTCAAAGAAAATGGCAGCTACATGTTCTCGATTTAAGCAGGAAATTTTTAGTAAATAGCAATCCATTTGTCACAAGCAAAGTCAAAATTTAACCATGATTTATGGTTGGGAGTTTATCCTCCAAAACAGGCTACAAGTAAGTGGATTGCTAACCAAAAACTCAACTTTCTTTCATGGTTCAAGTATAAATCATGCCATGCCTCATACTGTGAATAAAGGCATGAATCTCTTTGAAAAATTACAACAAAATGGAAGTTATAAGTTGGAAAACCTAGCATATGGTCACGGTTTAAGCAAGCAAAATTCCAGCAAGCCTCTCCTCATTTGTCACCAAAACAGTCCATCTCATACTTATTGCAACCATAAATCACACAAAAATAGGCTTGTACCAAGAGAGGTGGTACTAATCATGGATTCCAGTAAAACTCAACAAGAAAATTTGCATTTAAAACAAGAAGTTCAAGTTTTCTCTACGGCTCAAAGCTGAAAATTTTCGAGCAAGAAAACAGTTTGCTAAGGGAGCTTTTCTTCAATAAAACTCTTTAATTATCACTTAAACTCAACATACATATGAAGATTAATATGTTATGAAGTTTATTGAACAACAATCTAAAATTTTGCAGCCCCAAAAGTCGTGTAAAAGCTGGAAATTTTCCTCTCTTTCTCATGGTACCAATCAAGTGGATTTCTAGCAGTTTCTTCAAGTTGCTCTCCAGCCAAGTTATCAAGTTCCATTAGATTCAATGGTTAACATACAATAGGTATCATAGGTATCATACAAGTAGAAATAAGACATATCTCAAACAAAATTTGCAAACAAGAGCTGCACTTACACAGCTTACTCTCTCGACCAAAGTTGGAAAAATTCCAACAAGAATCACAGCCTTAAAACTCAAGTTTCTCCTTAGAACCCACATATATGTCAATATTATTGTATTATAAAGGGAAATTAACAGCACACATGTAGTTTTACAGCCAAAATTATTGGAAAAGTTGAAAAATCTCATCACCTTTCTCTCTTGGTCCAAGCCAAAAAATTCCAGCACATTGGTAGCTTGAAGAAACGAAATTTTCCCACAAAAAATGCTTTATTTTCACTCTAACTCAGCAGGCATATGATGACTATGGTGTTATGAAGTATATTGAACCTCAATGTGAAATTTGTAGCCAGATTTGAGGAGGAAAACTGCAAAGAGAAAAAAACTCTTTCCTGCCCTAGACTATAACAAAATTTCCAACAAGCATCACTCTTTTGAAAAATCATAAACTTGAGTTATAAATATTGAAAAATCATAAACTTGCCCCGTTAAAAATTAGACTCGAAGCACTAACAATCCTTAGAAGACATCTCAAAGAGATTCAGTTCATAAATTGGTCCAAATTGAGCCACAAGCTACTACAACCATCCAATTTTTACTTGTATAGGGCAGAATTTTCAGTCACTTTTTCTGATTTTCTGATTGTTAGAAAGCTCTCTGAGTCCTATTTTCAAATGCAATTGATGATACTCAATTTCGATTTTTCCACACTAAATTATGATCATTTTACTAAAACTGCCAGGGGTGACTGTCACTCGAAATTCCAAGCTTTAACTTGTTTAAAAACACCAAATGCAGCACCTTTCTTACTTACTTTCATCCATAAATCACACAATAATATGTTTTATAACATAAGGTGAGGTATTAATCCAGTATTTCCTAGCAAAACTTAACAAAAGCTGCAACAATGAACTGAAAATTCACAGCTCAACTCTCTCGGCTTCCTCTTGAAAATTGCAGCAGCTTTCTTAGACAAATTTTCAGCCAAATTCACCAAGGTTTCACTAGTTTCATAGATAACATCTTACAAGAACAGAGGTAAACATATGTCATGCATTCCTAGTTAAATTCCTCCAAAATTGTCCAATAACAGGCTGCAACTAGTTTCTTTCTTCCTTGGCCATAACAGAATTTTTTTCCAGCAAAAAGATCAGTCATTACACAAGGTTTTTTTCCTCAAAAAAACTCTCTTATCTTGGTAAAATCTAACATGTATCATACATAGCTAAGAGTATTGAAAGTTTCAGGGGTTTTATCACAAGTTTTACCTTCCTTCCTGCAAAATGTTAAGCTGGAAAAATAAGGTCAGTTTCTTCCCTTTCTTTCCTCACTGATTCCCTTGGTTGAAGCACCAATACAGGTCACTAAGTTTCCTCCCAACTCACTCAACTTCCCTCGGCTGGAACAAGGAAACAAGACTCCAGATTTCCTCTCCCTTTTCCCTACACTCATGGCTGGAAGAAGGAAAGAGGAAGGCTCCCTCACTCACGGTTGAAGCTTGAAGAAATAGGGAACTTTTTTGGAGTTTGTGGCTGAATCGGTATGGGTTTTCAGCTGCAAATGGAGCACGAAAGTTTGATTTTCTCATTCTTTCTCTCTAGTTTCTCTCGGTTGGAAGAGGGAGCAAGACAAGGAAAATTCCTACAGCTTTCCCTCTAGTCTCTCGACTAGAAATGAAGACAAGAGAAGAAGTTTCTGGTCAAACACAGTTTTGGGGTCATGCAAGACAACCGTCACTTGGCACACTTCCTACCACTTATCTCTCAACTAAGAATAAGAGTTAATCTAACAATTACCCTCGCATTTCTATGTTATCAGATTATGACCCTACTAATTCTTATTCTAGTTGGTTTGAAGTCCTATTGAGTTGATCTCATACTAATTAAGGGTGTGACGACCCCACCACCCCCTAAGGCGTACCCCAGGGTTTAGCGGACCGTCTGCCCAACTCTCGCTGGAACTCACTCACTCATTTCAAACAAAATACGTTATAACCTCAGGAATAATGAAATAACAATTCCCAAACTTGGAACATACAAAAACATTCATTCTATCTCAAACATTCCTACAATCCCAAATATACAAAAGATATAAATTCCAAATACATTCAACCCTAACCGAGCACTAGCGCAAGTACAATCACAAATGTTCAAAAACTAGACTATACTAGTCTGTACCAGTTTCACGCCCTAGTTCGTTCCCCCTGTAAGGAAAACAAATTTAACGGAATAGAGTGAGCTAAAACTCAGTGAGGTTCCAAATAGCAAGTTGACCATTATTTAAAAGTACAAGTATCAAAGTAGCAAAGTAGCGAGCATAACAAGTTCATAACAGTGAGCAATAACACTTTCAGTAGCAAATCTCAAAATGAGCGAGTGTAAAGTTTTTAAAAAGAAACAAAACCCGATAAGTAATAATCATTTCAAAGTATAAGGATATGGATGGCTCTCAGGAGCCAATTTCCCGTTGCTTCACCAGAGCTTGATCAAGTAGTAGTTGACATTCCATCAACTTTCAAGTAAAGCCACTAGTCCAGTAGAGCACCACTTAGCTACAATCTCCGTCCACCATCCAAACCCCTACCGGGCCCAAAATCCTCAATAAACACGGGTGGTAATACTCGAGTATACCGATTAGTCAAGGAGGTATCACTCCACTCGACAAAACAAGAGACCCAGGGTTCGTTACCCAATCGACCAAGCCCTTGTCGACTCAACTTGAGTAACTAGCCACAGGGTTTCTGGAATTCCAGAGAGTGCGCATATCATACACAAGTATATCAAGTCAATTGCAACAATAAACAAGTATATATCACATTAGGGCAAGTGCGATAAAGTACACTCTTGGCCGACCAAACCAATCATATATCAAGTATTTAAATCAAGTATCATGTTCAATCATGTACTTGGAAGCACTCACCAAAGATTTAGTGCTTGTCAAACTCACGTTCAGGTACAACTCCTTGATTGGAGTCCAAATCTGCGATAAAATATCATTTAAGAGTTTAAAATCCACTAGGGTTCGAAACATAGGAGTTTCGCTTTAAAAAGATCAAGTAAATGAAACTTGTTTAAGTAGTAGTCATATGACTTCTCAAACTCCTCAAAAATTCATGCTCGTTCTTTAGTTTCGATAAAGAAGTGATTCATACTTTGGAAGTCACACTTGGTATAAAAATCGAGAAAATCGTATGTTTTAAGGGTCGCTACTTTCACTTTTTAAAGGGTACGAGTTTTGGCAAAATGTTAGCATATGTACCTCTTACTAAAGAAAACTCGAATACCATAAACAATCGAAATTCACCTCAACCTCGAGTCATTGCTCAAGTCTCAAGTTCACTCGCCAACCCTTGGGTAAAAAATTTGGACAGCAATGCCCTTTGTATTTCGCTATTTTCCAGACATTTATGGCTACATTTTTTCCCTCAACTCAGCCCAAATTCAACACATAAGTAAGCTTAACACAATAGATTCTTCAACTAGGCTCAATATCATCTGATTAGAAAGTCATTCTAACAATAAAACCACCAAGACCAAAGCTAGAAACTAGTTTTAAAGACAAATAGCTAAGTAACAGGTTTGACATCTTCCAGCATTTTGGTCACAACTGAAGCTACGCTTATCAGATTAGGAATAAATTCATGGAGTTTCGAAGCTAAGACAGAGACCTACATTTTCTATGAAGACATCGACACCCAGTTCTTGCATTTTCAAGGTCCAAATTTGAAATCTCAGAGAAAACAGAAAGCTGCCTGTGAAACAGGGCATTTGGGCAGTTTAAGGGTATTTTAGTCATTGCATAAGCTAAAATGCTCCGATTGAGTTGAAATTTTGTAGGTAGATAGTTAACTCAATTACCTACAACTTTCAGTTTTTGATCAAGAACTGATTTGGCCTTTCTCATGGACGAACATGCAGTGTAAAAACAGGGCAGATTCACTATCAATGCTGGAAATTCACTTCTACTCTACAAATTCATATCCTAGCTCAATACTATCAAGTACTATCTCATCAAAACCATCAATTACTAGCTCAATACCATCAATTACTAGGTTACACAACCATAATCAAGCTGAAAATGTAAAACCCAGCTAACATTCCACAATATCATTCCAAAAACTAAATACTTAACCATTAGTAAACCAAAGAACATAAGCTTCTTCCCCAAGTTTTAACAAGATTAAGTAAGAAGAAAAGGAAAGGCAACATTTACCTTCCAAAAGCTGCTTCGTAAGTGAAAACCAAACCCCCCTTCTTCCAAAAATTGCACCCACAAAAGGCTTTCCCAAACACCAAAAGAGAAGTTTAATCAGTTTTAGTTTTGGTTAATTTCACTTCAAAAGGTATGAATTCAAGATGGAAGATTGGAAAATTTTCTCTCTTGTTTTTTCTCTTCCTCCAAGCTCGGCTAACCAGATGAAAAAATGAAGAAAGAAAATGAAAGGCCAAGAGAAAAAAGGAAAAATAAGAAGATAGGAAATTGGTTTTGGTCAAAGTTGGTTGGATGGCCACCAAGTGCGCCGGCAAGATTAAGTCTCAAATTTTTTCTTCTTTTCCTTTTTTCTTAGTCAAAAATTTTCTGCCACTTTGAGGGTTAATTAAGGGTTGATATTTATGAAATAATAACAAGGAGATTAAGGTAATAAAGCAGTGTCCAAGTGGTGTATTCAGTCGGTAGCAAACGGTACACGTCGGTTCAAACCGATTTTCCTTAACTCGCCCTGTTACTAGTGTTTTAACTTATGATCCACTAACTTATTATTAACACTTCTAATCACACACTTTTTCTTACCTAATACTTGCTCTTATTCACCAAATTTAATACACACACCTCACTAACTAATCACACTACCAAAATGCACCAAAAACACACCAAAAACCCTAGTATGCACAAAAAAACCCTAACTTATGCCCTTCCTTTACAAAAATAATAACTTGAGTTATAAATGTCAAACATTCATACAACTTGGCCTGTTAAAAACCAGACTTAAAACACTAATAATCTTTAGAAGACACCTCAAAAAAAATTCAGCTCATAAATTGGTTCAAATTGAGCCATAAGCTACTACAACATTCCTATGTTTATTTGTGCAGGGCAGAATTTTCAGTCAACTTTACCAAATTTTTGGAATGTATAGAGACTGAATCTGTGAGACCCTGAAATTTTACTTGTCTTTATAACTCTTATGTGAACTCACTTACCTTTGATTCTTGGTTGCTTTAATGGTTGAATTTGGTCAAGGGAGTGAATTTTGTTAGGAAAAGTTTCATAATCTTAAGTTGTTAGAAAATCTAGAAATTTTCGCAGGAGGCTCTGCCAGCTTTGGGAAATTGGCTATAATTTCGTATAGGAAAAGTCAGAATTGAGTTCCGTTTGTTGCGTTTGAAACGAGACTCATAGGGCTTCCTACGGTGTAAAATTCAGAGTTTGATTCAATCTCTATAAATTCCAGAAAATTGGCAAAGTTGACTGAAAATTCTGCCCTGCACAAGTAAACATAGGAATGTTGTAGTAGCTTATGGCTCAATTTGGACCAACTTATGAGCTGAATCTCTTTGAGGTGTCTTCTAAAGATTTTAGTATTTGAATCTAGTTTTTAACAAGCCAAGTTGTATGAATTTTTATATTTATAACTCAAGTTATGATTTTCTAAAGGAATGGCATAAGTTAGGGGTTTTGTGCATACTAGGGTTTTTGGTGTGTTTTTGGTGCATTTTGGTAGTATGATTAATCGGTATAGACTGTGTACTAAATTTGGTGGTTAAGAGTGAGTTTTATATAAGAGAAAGTGTGTGATTAGAAGTGATAATAATAAGTTAGTGAATCATAAGTTAAAACACGAGTACGCGCGAGTTAAGGAAAAACGGGTTGAACCGATGTGTACCGTTTGCTACCGATTGAGTGCATCACTTGAACCCTACTTTATTACCTTAATCTCCTAGTTTTTAATTGAGCTAATTAGCCCTTAATTAACCCTTAAGTCAGCCACCATTATTGACTAAGGAAAAGAAAGATATTTTGGTGGAAATATTTGTGATTGTGCCATTTGTCAAAAATCCATCCAAGGTCTTGACCAAGACCCTTTGACCAAGCCTTTCTTAGTCTTCATCTTGTAAACATTGAACCAAAACCATTTCATTTTTCATTGTCTTGGCCGAAAATAGAGAGAGGAAAAACAAGGGAGAGACTTCATCTTGCACCTCACTTCCTTGCTTGAATCTTGAGTTTCAACCGTTAGTTTTGCAAACTAGTCCATAAAAGTGGATCTCTAAGGAAGCTTAAGGGTTTTTATGGAGTGATTTGGGAAGATAAAGGTGTTGGTAGCCTCTTTGCATAGGGTTTAAGGTATTTATGGCAAGAAATCTCTCTTTACTTCTAATACTAGCATCCTTGTGGTTTAGGGTTGCAAATATGTAGTTTTATGAGACATATTATGGTTTGAAGTGGTGTGATGGAAATTTTCAATTTTTATAGTGAATTTTCTGCTAATATGTGATGCTTGAGAGTTTTCCATGTTTTGATAACTTTGCTATGTGAAAAATTGAAGTTTTATAGGCTAGTTTAACTTGCCTAAAGGATTTTCCAGCTTAGGGTATAATTTCAGCATTGTATGAATCTACCCTGTTTCTGACCTACATATTCGTCCATGATAAGGCCGAATCAGTCTTACCCAAAACATGAAAGTTGTAGGGAATGAAGTTAAAATCTTCCTGTAAATTTCAGCTCAATCGGAGCACTGTAACTTGTGAAATGACTAAAAATACCCCTGACTGCCAAAAAGCCCTATTTTCACAGGCAGCTTTCTGATTTCTCTTGAGATTCCACATTTTGACATTGAAAATGCACGAACTGGGTGTTGATGTCTTCATAATAAATGTAGCTCTCTGTCTTTAGCTTCGAAACGCCATAAAATGTAACCCAATCCGATAAGCGTAGCTTCAATGGTGACCCAAAACGCCGGAAAGATGTCAAACCTGTTACTTAGTTATTCTTCTTTAGTACTAGTTTCCCAGCTTTGATTTTGATAGTTGCATTGCTAGAATGGCCTTGTATTGGATGACATTGAACCTAGTGAAGGAATTTTGTATTAAGATTGCTTATGTGTGAATTTGGGCTGAGTTTGAGGGAAAATATGAAGCCATAAAATGGCTAGAAAATAGCTAAATACAAAAAGGCATGCCGTCGAAATTTTCACTCGAGGGTTAAGCGTGTGTACTCGCGACTTGAGCGACGATTTGAGGTCGAATTGAACTTGGATTGTCTAGGGTATTCGAGTCTTCTTTCGTAGAGGTATATAAACTAAAATTTGACCGAGACTTGTACCCTTGGACAAGTGAAAGTAGCGACCCTTCAAAACATGATTTTCTCGATTTGTCATACCAAGTGTGATTTTCAAAGTATGAAGCACTTCTTTATCGAAACTAAAAGAGCGAGCATGAATTTTCGAGAGTTTGAGAAGTCATATGACTACTACTTAAACAAGTTTCATTTACTTGATCTTCTTGAAGCGAAACTCCTATGTTTCAAATCCTAGTGGATTTTAAACTCTTAAATGATATTGTATCGTAGATTTGGACTCCAACCAAGGAGTTACCCCCGAACGTGATTTTGACAAGCACTAAATCTTTGGTGAGTGCTTCCAAATACCTGATTGAACTTGACACTTGTTTTTAATACTTGACCAATGTGATCGAATGAAATGTGATTGGTATGGTCGGGTAAGGGTGTACTTTATCGCACTTGCCCTAAATGTGATATGTACTTGTTTATTGTTGCAATCGACTTGATATACTTGTGATTGACTTGTAAGTACGGAGCGGCAGTATGTACCACACTCGATCCGAGTAGGAGGTACCTCTCATTCCCGTCTCCGTACTTTTATCTTGATTCAATCGATTGGAGATGTTATCTCATTGACTTCTTGGGAATCCAAACCCCACTGGCCAGTTAATCGAGTCGAGCCGGCAAGGGGCTTGGTCGATTAGATAACGAAACCATGTGTATCTAGTGTTGTCGAGTGGAGTGTTATCTCCTCGACTAATTGGTATACTCGAGTATTAGCACCTGTGTTTAGTTGGTGTTCGGGCCTAGTAAGGGGGTTGAATGGTGGACGGATTGGTGTTAAGCGAAGCACTACTTGATTGGTTACTTTACTTGAAGGTTGACGGAGTGTCAACTAATACTTGATCAAACTCTGGTGAAGCAACGGGAAATTGGCTCCTGAGAGCCATCTGTATCCTTATACTTTGATTGTTATTCGTAGTGTTCTTGTTTCTTTTAGAAAAGAATTTTACCACTCGCTTATTTTGAGATTTGCTATTTGAAGTGTTATTGCTCACTTTTATGGACTGGTTATGCTCGCTACTTTGCTACTTTGATACGTGAACTTTTAAATAATGGTCAACTTGCTATTTGGAACATCACTGGGCTTTTAGTTCATTCCACACCATTTGTTTTCCTTACAGGGGTACGAGCGAGGCATGAGACTGTACAGACTAGCATAGTCTAGCTTTTTGGAATTTTGCGATTGTACTCGCACTAGTCGCTCAATTAGAAATCTTGTGATATATTTGGGATTGTATGGATGTTTGAGATAGAAATGAATGTATTTGTACCGTTCCAAACTTGGGAACTGTTATTTCTTTATTCTTGAGGTTGCACCTTATTTTCTTGACGCGAGTGAGTGAGTCCTGGCGAGAGTTGGGCAGGCGGTCCGCCTAAACCCTGGGGTAAGCCCTAGGGGGAGGTGGGGTCGTCACAGAATCAAACTCTAAATTTTACACCGTAGGAAGCCCTATGAGTTTAGTTTCAAACGCAACAAACGGAACTCAATTCCGACTTTCCTATACGAAATTATAGCCAATTTCCCAAAGCTGCGCAGAGTCTCCTGTGAAAATTTCTAGATTTTCTAACAATTTGAGATTATGAAACTTTTCTAAACAAAATTCACTCCCTTGCCTCACATTCAACATTAAAACAACCAAGAATTTAAGGCAAGTAAGTTCAATTAAAGAGCTATAAAGACAAGTAAAAATTTCGAGGTCTCACAGAGGGTGCATTCAAGTCGTCTAATCACATGAAACAAGCAAACATGGAAAGTAAATAATATCATACAAATTGCAACACATTTGAATATTAGACGAAATTTATAGATGATAAAAATAATTTTTCGTCTCTCACAGGAACCCTCGACTAGAACGACAAAAGATGATCTTTGGAAATATTACAGTAAAATCTTCATTGTTAGAATGTATCAAGAAAGCACAGAAAAGTGATCTCATGGTGCAAAAATGCCTGGAGAAGGTAAAGAATGGAGAATTATTGGAATATAAGTTAGGACCCAATGAAATATTAAAGTTTAGAGATCAGATAGTTGTGCCAAAAGATGAAAGATTGAGAAAGAAGATTCTAGAGGAGACTCATCGTTATAAGTATACGGTACATCCTAACAGTAATAAAATGCATCAAGATTTAAAAAGGCTATACTGCTAGGATAATATGAAAAAGGAGATCGCTCAATTTGTCCAACTTGCCAACAGGTTAAAACCGAACATCAGAAACCATCGAGATTGCTACAACCCGTAGAGGTACCTGAGTGGAAGTGGGAATGTGTTATAATGGATTTAGTACTAGGATTACCATGTTCTCCAGGAGGCCATGACGCGATTTGGGTGATAGTAGATCGCTTGACCAAATCTGCACATTTCTTGCCAATAAACATGAAATACACTCTTGAGAAGTCAGTTAAGTTGTATTTGGATAAAATTGTCACATTGCATAGGGTACCTGTAAGCATAGTTTCAAACAGAGAGCCTCAATTTGTATCCCGATTATGGAAGCAAATGCAAGAGGTTTTGGGCACCAAATTAAACTTTAGTGTAACATATCACCCTCAAACAGATGGTCAGTCAGAGAGAACTATTCAAACTCTTGAGGATATGTTAAGGGCATGTGTAATGGATTTTGGGGGTAGTTGGGACCAACATTTGACTTTAGTTGAGTTTGTCTATAATAACAGTTACTACTCTTCCATTCAAATGGCACCATACGAAACTTTTTATGGAAGAAAGTGTTGGTCGCCGATTTATTGGGATGAAATAACAGAGAGAAGAGTTTTGGATCCAGAGAAGGTGCCATGGGTTGAGGAGGTATATGAAAAGGTGAAAATAATTCGTCAAAGAATCCAAACAGCTCAGAGTCGGCAGAAGAGTTTTGTAGATAACCGGAGGAAGGATTTGGAATTTGAAGTGGAAGATAAGGTGTTTTTAAAATCACTCCATTAAGGAGTCTTAGGTCAGGAAAAGGAAAGAAACTCAAACCTAGATACATGGGACCCTTTGAAATTCTCCAGTGAGTGGGACAGGTAACATATCATTAGAATTACCTGCAAGTCTATCTAGGATACACAACATTTTTCATGTCTCATTGTGAAAAAAGTATCATCCAGATTCGACTCACGTGCTCCAACCAGGAGAATCGAGATAGATGAATCTTGACCTACCAGGAGTAGCCCGTACAACTTTTAGATCAGAAGGTAAAAATATTAAGAAGCAAACAAATACCTGTGGTTAAGGTCTATGGAAACATCAAGGACTGGAGGAGGTAACTTGAGAGTTGGAAGAAAATATACGGAAGGAGTACCCGAAACTTTTCACGATTGAAGGTACAAATTTAGATGACGAAATTCTCTTAAGGGGAAAAGGGTGTGAGAGCCCGAGAATTTATGCATATGTTTCATATTTTATCAAAAATATTGCATATACCATATCATTGATTGATTTATGTGTTCAATTGACTCCTTAGAATTTAAGTGCAGAGGGATACTTTAGATTATTGTATGAAAATCTTTATAGAAATTATACCAATTAGAACAAAATAATGTTTCGAGAAAACACATGTAATTAATAAAAGTTCAACTCCTTGCTAAGTAATTAAATTATTACCAAATAACCATATAGCCCTAGGATTGTGCAAGAATAACCATGCAACTAGGTCCATTTTATTATCTAGATCGAGAGGAACAAAATAAAACAAGGGGACCAAAATCATTCTTTCTTCTTCATCTCAAGACCACACGAGAAAAAGAGCATTTTTGGTTCCTCTTTGCTACTAGCTGAAACTGAGAGAGAGTGAGGTAGAGAGAGCAATATTTTCATCCCATTCCCACGCACAAAAGAGAGTTGAGAGTTAGGAGGAAGCTATAGCCCCTTGGTGTTTATACTAGCCGAATTGGGGAAGAAGGAAGAGAAGCCCAGTGTGATTTTCTTGAGGAGCCAGGAGAGGAAGTAGGTTGTCCGTATTTTTCAGCTTAGATTTTCGTAGAAAGGGAGGTAACACTTATAATAAAACCCCTCAATCTTCCAATGCTCTTAATTATATATGTTGCATGTTGATTTTTAGATACGATGGTGAGTTTTGCTAAAGAAAAACTTGTTTAATAACTGCTCATTTGCTGGACAATTTTATTATAGCCGAGGAAGTGAGAGCTGAATATACAACTTGTTGTTAGAAATTTTTGGAGGCACTTACTAACAAATGCATGATATATGTCTAATCTCTTGTCCTAAAAGATATTTGCCTTTGGAACTAGTAAAAACATTGGTAATCTAGGTTGAAATTGTCAAAGAAAGCTACTAGAACCTGCTGGGATGGCCGAAAGAGGGAAAAAAAGAATTTTCCTATTTTCCTCTTCAAATCTTGGCTGCAAATTTTATATTGTGGTTCAATATACCTCATAGCACAATAATCACCACATACATGTTGATTTTGGGTGAAAATAAAGAATTTTGTTGGAAAAAGTTCATTTTCCAAACTATCTATTTGCTAGAATTTTCCAGCCTTAGCCGAGAAAGATGAGGGGAATTTTCCAATTTTTTTTCATGGATTTTGGGGCTGTAAAATTGTATATTATTGTTGATTACACCTTATAATACATTAAGATTGGCATGCATGTGAATTTTATGGTGAAAATTTGATTTTATGGCTGAAATTTTGATTGGAAGTTGCATGACTATTATACCATTTAACAGCTTAGCTGATGGAAATTTCTTGGAGTTTGAATGGATATTTTGGTATAAAATTGGCTGGAAAATGCTTGATTCATACTAGTTTGTGTGTTATGAGTTTGTTGGTGTGTGATTTGTGGCTGGAAATAAAATCTAAAATAGTTAAAATGGAAGGGGAAGCTTGTTGTACCAACTATAGGAATCGAGGGGACCTTGTAGTTTATTTGAGGAGATCTTTAACTATTACCTAATTTATTTGGCTTTATATGAATTGCACACATACCTTAATATAATAATCTAGTCATGCATATGGTTTTTCACTAATAAAAGATGGAATTATGGGACAAGAAAGTACATTAAAGTTAGCTACTTCTGAACTTGCCTTGTTAAAAGTTAATATCAAGTTTTGGTGTGCTAAATCTAAAAGTATAAAAGAAGTGAAGTGATAATGCTGGAATTACTACTTGAAACCCCTTTCTTTTGGAAATTAAAAGTAGAAGTGATGAGTGAATGCGAGAAAATGCACTAGTTGCCTCATCTAAACATAGCAATGACTTAGAATTCGGTTGGAACGGTGACTAGAGGTTAGGAAATAGCATGTATACAGATTTTATTTTAGAACCTTACCAAATGAATAGTTAAATGATTATGGCAATTATAACTTGTCTCAGGAGACAGCGGTGTGCAAGAAAGCAATCCTGACACTGAAGTTTAATTTGTTTGACTAGGGTGAGTGTTCTTAAGCTGTTTGTACTTGTTTATTTGGTGATTTGCTTGTGTATTGGTAAATAATGTGAATTGAATGAATGACATGAGATTTTGTTTGGTTTTGAAATTAATGATAAAAGGTTAGGTCGTACTTTATCGCCACTTGTCGTATTCAACCGAAATGGTTATCGCTGTGATTTTGATTGGATTGTGCATGACTAATTATAGGCCGTTGTGTACTTTATCACATTGGCCGAATTGGGTCCTAAGCCCTTGGCAAGCTGACCTAGCCGAGCCAGTAGTAGACTTGGTCAATTAAGTCGGCCACCTTGGGTAATCGAATGGTATACTCGAGTTTCACCTTGAAGTTTGGAGACTAATGAACTGTTTAATGAATGTCGGGGATTGTTTATTGTTTTGGAGGCTAGAAGGGTAAAGATTTGCGGAGTGAGAAGAATCTATATCCTTTAAAGTGGTTGTTTACCTTTATTGAATATGATATTCCAAATTGCTATGTTTAGTGAATGTTTTATATTGTTATTTGGTACTTGACCCCTTTGAACCTCACTGAGTTCTAGCTCAATGTCTTAGCTTTGTTTACCTTACAGGAGTTGAAGTTTTAAGAAACATCGAGTAGGGAGGTCCAATGTTGTATATCGATGTTAGAAACTTCCATTTTGTTTCTTTTAATGGACAAATTTATGTTTTACTTGGTGATGTACTTAAGAATAAATGTTCAGATGTTTAATGGGAAATGTTATCTCTGAAATTATTGTGAGTGAGTGAATCCTGACGAGAGTCAGGCAGATCATCCGCTAAATCCTAGAATTTGCCCTAAAGTGAGGTGGGACCGTCACATTGTACACAAGGATGAAACCTTTAAAAAATTTGTTTCTTTATTTGCAAAAGTTCAAAATTTGCTAAATTTGAATATTGTAAAAATTAAGAGTGACAATGGGGCGGAATTTAAATATTGTGATTTTTCAAAATTTTGTGATTACAATAAAATTTTTCATGAGTTTTCTATTGTCAAACCCCCCACCCCCAACAAAATGGTGTTGTGGAAAGAAAAAGTAGAACTCTTCAAGAGACCGCTAGAACTATAATTAATAAATGTGATTTGCCAAAATATTTTTGAATGGAAACAGTAAACACGGCTTGTTATGTCTTGAATCGAGTTCTTATGAAATTTTTTTTAGGTAAAAAAGCCATTGTTGAATATTTTAAATTTTTTGTTGCAAATGTTTCATTTTGAACATCAAAGATCATCTTGAAAATTTGTCAAGAAAACTGATTAAGGTATTTTCTTATGATATTGTGAAAATAAACGTGGTTATGGAGTTTATCATAGAAGAACACTTATTATAGAAGAAACTAGTACACGTTACTTTTGATGAGACTAATGATGTTACCTCCAAGAGTATGTGTGAAGATGATGATGTAGGTGTGCAACAAGGGTTTGAGAAGCTATCAATTAATGATGAGAAAAGCACACAAATGGAAAAAAAGTCAAAAGAGGACATCTCTCAAGAAGTGATAGGATAAGAAAAAAAGAAGGAAGATAACGAAATTCCAAAAGACCTTCCTAAAACGTGAAAATTTGCTCAACATTACCCCAAGAATTTTATTATTTGTGATCCATCCGAAAGGGTAAAAACCAGTTCCACTATTAGACCTTCAGTAGATAATTTTGCTTTTCTTTCTCAATTTAAATCCAAAAATGTGAATGAGACCTTGAGTGATGATAATTGGATAGTGGTCATACAAGAAGAGTTCAACCAATTTGAGAAAAATAAGGTATGGACTTTTGTTAAGAGACCTTTAGATCACCCCATTATTGGCACAAAATGGGTCTTTAGAAACAAATTGGTGACAAAGGTGATGTCGTTAGGAACAAAACTAGACTTGTAACTAAAGGATATACACAAGAAGAGAAAATAGACTTTGATGAGACATTTTCCTCCGTAGCAAGATTAGAGTCTATAAAAATGTTTCCTGCATATGCTTACTATAAAATTTTCAAATTATTTCAATGGATATTAAAAATACTTTTTAAAATGGTTTTATTAATCAAGTAATCTTTGTTGAGCAACCTCTTGGTTTTGAAAATGAAAAGTTTTCAAATCATGTGTTCAAACTCTCAAAGGCTTTATATGATTTAAAACAAGCTCCAAAAGCGAGGTATGAACATTTGAGTGATTTTTTAGTTGAAAATTATTTTAAAAGAGGTGATGTGTACACTACTCTTTCTACAAAACATTGCATGATTATATCTTAATTGTCCAAATTTATGTTGATGATATTATATTTGGTGCCACTAATAAGTGTTTGTGTAAGAATTTTTATATATTATACAAAAAGAATTTGAGATGAATATGATGGGAGAAATGAATTTCTTCCTTGGGTTTCAAATTCATCAAACTCAAGAAGGAATTTTCATCCACCAAACCAAATATACAAAGGAACTTCTCAAAAAATTTAGAATGGAGGACTCAAGACAAGTCGGAACCCCCATGTGCACATCCACTAAACTTCATAAGGATGAAGAAGGTACTAAGATTGATGAAAAGCACTATATGTGACGCCCCCACCTCTCCCTAGGGTGAACCCTAAGGTATCAGCGGGACGCTTGCCCAACTCTCATCAGGACTCACGCATTCGTTCAAGCTTAATATAGAGCCACGAGACATCCAACAACTAAATAAGGAGTACTTCGAATCTACAAGTCACAACTTCTAAGATAAAAGTTATCATTACAATTCATCAACTAGAAGTAACAAAATTACACTTTAAGAGTCACCAAAAGTTCATACAAAGATACTAGCTTCCACCAAATCGCTAGTCTAGGTCCTCCAATCCAACTCCAAAGTCTGTTAAGGAAAACAAATTTAAAGGGATGAGCAAACACTCAGTGAGGCCAAGAAAATAAACAGGCAAGCAAGTAATACCAATCAATCAAATAACATGTTTAAAAGCAACTTTAAACATGACGTTTCATTTAAGTGCACAACTAGGAATTTAACACACAAGAACGATACAGGAGCTCTCAAGAGCAATTTTCACGTCTCGATCAATTAAACCTTCGGGAGTTGACCCGCCGTCAACCCAAGTAGTAACATGACCGTAGTGCTCCACTTAATTCCTCCATCCAACATAACACCCACTCAGATCCGGAACCAAACATGTAAGAGGTGGCGATACTATTCGAGTATAACAGGCGAGAACTCAAAAGATCAAACTATTTTTCCCAAGGTTCACCAAACTTCTCGATCAAGCCCTTGCCGACTCGAGTTACAAGGTTAGCCGATGGGTTGGGGTGCCCCCCAGAAGTATAAGTGGTCGATGAGACATCGCTCCAATCGATTTAGAATTGTTTATGGCTCTGAGTCGGTATGAGAGACACCTCTCACCCGAACAGGGTGTGGTACATGCTTCCGCTCAGAGAATCGATCATAGCACTAAGTCGGTATGAGAGGCACCTCCCACCCGAATAGGGTGTGGTACATGCTTCTGCTCGGTGCTCACGAGTTAAATATGTTCATGTACAAGTACAAGTCACATATATTCATTTAACAAGTATCATGTAATCAGGAGAGAGAGAGGACGAGAGCGATAAAGTACACTCTCGTCTTGGCAAGTTCACGTATCATGTATAGTACTTGTACGCATATCATTTTAAACATATAAGCATTTAACATGCACTTGACACTCACCACAAGTCAAGGTCAAAAACAAGATTGAGCAAGAAGTCAGACGAGCTCTTCGGCGTCCTCGTGACCACCTGAGACATGTACAATCATAATTACCTAGATGCTCGACCAAGGTTAAAAAGAAGACATTTTCTCGCTACCCACTCTCAAGGTCACAAGTTCGAGTCAAGTTAAAGAAGCTTTTCTAGCTCAAATATTGGAATAATGCTCAAAGAGATCTCGGAGGTCGTTTTTTATTCAAGTCGTGGTAAGAAATCTCAATTCTAAAAGAAAGTACCGTTTTCACTTATGGCACAAAAATCGAGGAAAAAGGGTAGATGGTTTATCTCCCAAAACTTCAAATCTCAAGTCCCAAAAGTTAAAATATAAAGAACGTTCACATTTTCCAAACTAATGGAGTCAAAATCCATCCAAAACTCCGCTCATTTTCATAGTAAATGTCAAGGTCAAGGTTTTAAGGTTCAAGTATAAAACTAGTGAAATTCACCAAGAATTACTCTAGTCAAAACGTTCCCTTTTTAGAATTCAAACTCATGGAAATCGAGGGTATAAAACTAGGGGTTGAAGTCCCTAATTCAAATATGAAGAGAGGTGCTATAAATCAAGGGAGTTATATGACCAAGAAAATGCATCAAGAGAGGTTTAACCTTCGGAAACCAAGATTTGAAATGAAAGTTTAAAGTTCCAAAGGAACCATGTATTCAACTACGAAATTACACCTAAAACAGTCCAACAATCGCAAAGGAAGGTGGAAAGTTCTTAAAAGGAGTATTTGATTGAAAACAGAAAATTTCCAGGTTAGAGCGGCACTACTTGGAAAAATCGTATCTTGAGTTTCGTAAGTCCAAAAATTTAAAAATTCATACCGTTAGAAACTAGACTCAAAGTAATAAAACTCTCTAGAAGACACGTTTCTCAGATTCCAATTCAAAATCATTCAAATTTTAGCTCAAAGTCACTGTTCTAGACAGGACAGAGCAAAACAGGCTTGCAAATTCAGTGAAGTTTGGAAATTCGGAAAAATTTGTAGAAATGGAATCAGCCCTTGATATTTATACCACAATTAAAACTCCAAACCTAGTTTCAAATGCAACAAACAGAACTCAATTCAGACCTTTCTACACCAAGATACAATGGTTTTAAGAAAACTGAATTTTGGAACCTGTTTTCCAAATTTCCAGTTTTGAAGGCTTGACAGAGTTTCAAAATTCAATCATAACTAGGATTACAGAACTCAAAATTTAGTGTAGTTTGTGGCGTTGAAAACTAGATTCAAAATGCTACAATTCAGTAGAAGGAACAGTCTTAAAATTCCGTTTGTACGATAGGCAAAATTGAGCTACAAACTTAGGACTGTTTCTCGGATGCAAGCAGTGAGGAAATTGAGTCATCTTTGCCGGTTCACTACGGCTCATAGGAAATGAGTTAGGAGGTGTATTTTATACCGACGGAAAGCTCTCGGAGTCTAGTTTTGGATTCCACAAACAGTACTCAATTTCAACTCCCAGACAGAAAGTTATGACCTAAAACATGAACACTGGTTGGGGTTTCCTGCTCAGAAAATTTTCAGAATTCATCCTCACTTTAACCCTACTTTAACATAATCAAATGGAAAGCTTTTTGAGAGATATTTCATACACATAACCACCAACATATATCAAGCATTATTGCACCAAAATAACTTCAAAATTTCAAAATTAACAAGAGAGGAACAACCAGCAAATTTCGGCCAGCAAGCATTTCTCATCCTCTAGCTTTCTTTTTCAACTTTCCAACTAGAACTACACCATATCTCATCAAAGCAAGTAACAAACAAGCAATTAAACACACAAAATCCTCAAGGTCTCTACCTATCAAACCACCTCAAGTCCACTACCTAATGTCAAGGTTCTTGTGAACCCATCAACAACCCAACAACTATCTTACTAGCACTAACTAACTACTAACTTACTACTATGAATTGAAGAGGAAAAGTTGAGGGTTTCTTGGATGATTACCTTGCTGCCAATAAGAAGACTAAACACTAGGATTTGAGTTTCTAAATCACCAAGTTTCTTCCTTGATCAAGTCCTCTTCCAAGCTTCTATGAAGAACCAAGAGATGGAGAAATTTTGGAGAGCTTTTGTGGAGCAAAATGGAAGACAAAGCTAAAATTTTCGAGGGGAAATGAGGGAGAGGAGGTTCGGCCAAGAGCAAGAGGAAGAAGGAAGAGTTTTGGTTGGTAGGTGGTGATGTGATGTTGTGTAAGAAGGATTTGACATAAAGGTGTCTTGGTGCACAAAAATCAACAACCGATTAGTGAGCAATTAGTACTCCTAATTGAGCTTAACTTAACTCACTCTCATCTAATCCCTCAATTAACTTTTCTTAGTCTACTATTGATCATTCTTAATTTTTCAATATTATTGCACTCTCGGACCGAAATCACCTCGAAAAACGTGCATTCACTATTTCTCGCAAAACGAGCCGCAAAAAAATTAAATTTGCTAACGGAACGTTTTAAAAATATAACTGAGACATTGTTCCATGTAAATGGATTTAAAATGAATGAAATAAATTATTCGGAGTAAATAGGTGAATAAATAATTAAATAAACCAATAAAATGAAATAAAAGTAAGAAAATAGAATTTCGGGTCCTCACACTATAGAGGTATGATTGGTAGTTTATTTTATTTAACCGCAAGTAGACTCGATATTATATTTGCCATTTGCTTGTGTGTTCGTTTTCAATAATGTTCTAAAGAGTCCCGTTTATTAGCCGTCAAACATATTTTTAGATATTTGAAAGGCACTTTGAACTATGATTTTTGGTATTGTAAAAGTCATGACTTTGCCTTAATTGATTTTTTGGATGCCAACTTTGTCGGTTGTAGAGTAGATAGGAAAAGCACTAGTGGTACATGCCATTTTCTTGGTAAGTGCTTAGTTTTTGGTTCAGCAAAAAGCAAAATGCTGTTTCTTTATTTACAGCGGAAGTGGACTATATCGCCATCGCTACATGTTGTGCTCAATTGTTGTGGATGAAGCATACTTTGCATGATTTTTGTTTGAATTTTGAATGTGTACCTATATTTTATGACAACACTAGTGCAATCAATTTGACTAAGAATTCCATTCAACATTCTAGGACCAAACATATAGATATAAAGTATCATTTTGTGAGATCCCGGATTCCTAATTTTCTCAAATAAATTAAATATGGATAATTATAGTAGCTATTGTGTGAAAAATGTATTTTTACCATATGTTTTAATTTTCAAAAGGTATTTTGCATACCAAAAGTGAAAAATTTAATTGAATCATTAAAAACCTACTTTCAAAACTAAACCTTTAAGTTTAAATTAAATTCAACCAACTAATATTTTCGTGATTGTATGTGCATGCATGCATGTTTAGTACGGGGTTCGAGTGATTAGTACTTTGGGTTAGTGTGCTTAAGTTTTAATTAAACTAAGTTAGTGCATTAAGTGGATATTAAGTTAGTAGGACATAAGACAAAACAAACAAAGCCAACACCAAGAACAAGCTGCCGTGAGCTAGGAGAAGAAAGAAAGAAGCTTGATATTGTTGACCCAAATGTTTAGCAACTTGACCAAACAACACCTAAGGAAAAACTTAGCATTTAAGCTTTCAGCTAGCATGAAATCGGGCAGCCTTGAAACTGAAACATTCCAGCTAGAACCGTGGAGAACAAAGGGAGAAAAGAGAGGAAAAACTAGAAAAAATTTGCTGCTTCATCCACCTTGACCACCGATCATCTTAGCTTGAAAAATAGGAAGAAGATTTGGCACTAGGAACTTGAAGAACTTGAGTTCACAACTTCAACTTGAGGTAAATATCTTGTTCTCACTTGCTGGAAATTCGGATTTGGGAGCTTAAAGCTGGAATTAATTGATGTTTGAGCTTTGTTAATGATATTCCTTAGTTGTTTGGATGATTTCATGGTTTGGTTTTCATGATTTTTGGGGTTAATCTCAACCGGCCAGCTTAAGGTTAAGAGGTAAAATTGGTTTCCTAGCTCTTGATTCTTGTGATATAACTTGAATTGATGATTGAAAATTGAATGTACTGAGTTAAGAACTAATTTGGATGGTTGGAATTTCGTTGGTATGAAGTTGATTGAATGAACTCCCAGAAATTTCATTTCTATTTTAGTTTCTGTCCGAATGTGTTCTGGATATTCGAATATGATGGAGGCTGAATTAGCCTTGGCACAAAACATGAAAGTTGTATAGAATTGAGTGAGGAATCTACCTGTAAATTTTCAGCTCAATCGGAGCAACGTAGAGTGTGAAATGACTATTTTGCCCCTGGTTCCCTGTTTCTGCCAAAACTGGAAATCTGTCTCTGTAAATGGCTCATTTAGCTGGGAAGATGAATGAATTGGTTGTCGATGTCTTCTTAAGAATTTTAGCCTTGCATCTTAGGTTTCTAATGGCTTTGGAATTACCTGAATCGGAGTTGGGTATGCTGAGTTATGATTAACTGAATCAGGACTGTCAGTATTTGTGTCAGTGAGCTTCGAACTGGAAAATCTGGGGGCTGTTTTGGTAAATTTGACCTAGTTAGGGTGAGAACTGGGTTAAGATGTCTTCATGAGAATTGTAGATCTATGTCTTAGCTTCGAAATGGTATATTTTTTGTTTCAATACGATAAGTGTAGCTCCAGTTTTACTTAAATTCCTAAATGGTGACAGGGACGCACTATAATGTTCTTCGTGGTTTAGGAGTTGGATTCGGACAAGAATCAATTTTTGGTGAATGGGGATCATGAGCGGTGATTGGTGAGTGATTCCAAACTATTTTCGCCCCTGCTTCTTGAACTGTATATGATAACTGATTTTGAACTCTTTTATTGACAAATGTTTGCCGATACTAAAAGTCTTTGTTAAATGGATTTGCGAACTGTACTTCCTTAATTGGATATGTGACTTTCCACTGTTCGATTGGCTTGGTGCTAATGTGATACAATGCTCAATGTGCTTATGTGGTTATATGAGACTTAGGTGAGGGTGTACCTTATCGCACTCGCTTTAGGTCTCATTACTTGTTCTTTATTAGCTATTGTGGAATGTGATTTGTACTGAGATTGTATATTGATTGTGTAATGTGATGTAATGTGTATGTGGGCTGGTCACTTGTTGTGGGTAACACCCCACCTCCTGGAGGGGTGTTGAGGTTCCTTGACCTACGGGCTTGGACTCTTCACTTGTTGTGGGTAACACCCCACCTCCTGGAGGGGTGACTATGCCCGGTCTCTAGGTTAGACGGACTATTCGAGCCGGCTGGGGTGTGGTCGAAGTCAGTCCAATGCTAACTTTGGGATCAAACTACTGAACTGTACTGTACTGTTATCCCGGGTGGCCAGTAGGCTATAAACTCGAGAGGTCTGAGCTGCCAGTGGGCTATAAACTCAGGCTGTACTGAACTGTTATTGAGTTGACTGGCCAGTGTGGGTGATAAGGTGAACGGGTGGAGTGAAGTGGAGTTCTACGGATTATTGGTTGATGGAGTGTCAATAGGTGACCTAAATTGGAAAGTGGAATTGCTTTGGAGCCATCCCTGTCCTTTTATTGTATTGTTACATTTCTGCTATTGATTTGTTACCTAATGACTGGTTATCTGATATTGTATAATTGTCTCCTTGGGATTTTGTTTGGCATTTTAAACCAAGTATTGTGCAATGAATTGAAAGACTCAAATGCTTTATGAAATGATTTGGAAACTAATGTTTTGACTAAATGCGAATTTGATCACTGTTTTCAATAGATCCCCTATCATTCTCATTGAGCTTTTGGCTCACCCCTCCCAAAATTATTTTAGTGCCTTGCAGGAATCGAGAATGGACGAGCGCAAGTGTGGCTTGGATTTGGATTGTATATTTTATTTGTATTTTCTTATTTGTATTTTCTTGGAATGTATTTGGACATAATTATGTATTTATTGATATTCTTGGTTGTATATAATGAGGTCTTCGGATGTATATATGGTATTTATTGGAGTTAAAGTGTAATATCGGTCGAGATCACTATCGAGTCCCGGCGAGAGTTGGACAGACGGTCCGCCGAACCCTCGGGTTGCCCCAGGGAGAGGTGGGGTCGTCACACATTTCATACATGATTGGGTTCAAAGAGGAGAAATTTGTGCTAATTATGTGTGTTCCAAAGATCAAATTGCTGACATTTTCACAAAAGTCTTGCCCTTGGATCAATTTGTCCATTTGAGAAATAAATTAGTCATTTTTGAAAAATTTTGTCAAAAAAAAGGGGATCGGACATCCTAACCTTCCTTTCAGACATCCAAAAGTATGTTTCTGAAAATTTTGTGTCACCTGATGTCGGTCGTCCGTTACTTATGAACAGACATTCGAATGTTTCAAATCTTTTCTTAATTATTTGGGATCGGACTCTTGTGTTGAACGTAATGTGATCATTTGGCCGTCCGATACTCACAAAATGGCATTTTTAAACAGGTTCGAACAGTCATTCGTTCATCCTTCTCCTTCTCTCGGACGAACTTCCACAAAAACCCTCTCACTCTTCTATTTCAAATTCATAATCTTAACCTAATCCAACCAAACTAATTCTCACATTCCGAAGCTTCCTTTTTCATAAAAATTTTTTTCAAAAACATCCCTATTTGTGAATTCCCAATTTCTCTCGAAATCCTAACCTTTTAATTCTCTCTCTCTGAGCATATTTCGTAGCTATTTAATCATCTAGAGAGCATCACGCATCCTTCATACACTCATCCGCATCATTAAATAGCTACTCTAGAAAGAATGAGTTGATTTTGACTTCATTTTGTGTCGTTTTATAAACAAAATTTGCACTGATACTCTTAGAAAACTATCTCATGCCAAATTTTTAACTTCTATTTTCAATCATTTCAACATCCCTCTTGTTGGTCAACCTACTCGTGAAAACTCCACTTGTTTTTTTACTAGAACTTATTTTGAAAAAAAAATCAAATCGTAGGTTGTCTTGGGTGTGTTCCTTGAAGACGTTTCTTGTGTTTCTTGAACCCTTGAATTACACTCTTAAAATTGGGAGCATTTTGAAGGGTTGTTTGGTTTCTTGCACCATTAAACACGAGAAACAAGCTGTCCAAAATTCTGTTTTGGAAAACTCTAGTTTGGTTGCACCAAATTCTTAGCAATTATAAAATTTCAAAAAAAAAAAGAAGAACACAGCCACGAATTTTGATTCTTAAAAAAGCCAGAATTGAGTGTTGAACCAGTTTTGGGAAATACCAAACTCAGTTGGACACAAATTATAGCAAAACAATCACCAACCCTTTTCCAATTCTTATTCGGATTTGTCTTGTTTGTACAATCCGCTATTAGCTATCCAAATTTTCTTCAAAAATTCATTGACTACAACTTGTTTAATCCTAGTTTTGTTGGGAAAAGGGGTATACTTCCAAATATTCCAAGAATTCCAACTGGTAGTTTATTTCCTAATTGTTACAACACATTATAGTATCAGTAAATTCTTTTGCATTCGTTCTTGAGTCGTGTCTCTTATTGTTTCTTGAGTTGTTTGTTTCAACTCATTTCTAGTAGTTTTCAGCCATAAAATTTGTCTGTAAAATCCAAAATATAGCGTCCAAATTTCCAATTTTGGTGTCGATTTTAGTCATTATTTGTGTCGCATCACTAGTAGTTCATTGAGTCATTTATCTAGTAGACTTCCAACAAATTTTCAGCTTTATTGTTACCCATTTTTCAGTTTCATTTATATCAAACCAAATCAAATTTGAGTCCAAATTGTTCAAGTGCAGTTCAAGTAAACTTTTTCTAAAATCCATTAGATTCAACTCATTTTTTCCTTGCGTCGAGCACAAAGAATCAAATATGTCCTTTAGGCACCAAAAGTTTTTCAAAACTTTTGTTAAGTTTATTGTATCTTTATTTTATATTATTGATTAAGTAATCATTTGTCTTTTATGTTAGTTTGTAAGAAAAGGAAGAAGAAATGGAATTTTAAAATATTCTTCATTTTTAGCCCAATCCAAAAAAAATCCAACCAAAACCCAACCAAAATCAACCACAAAAGCCCAAAAAAAATCCAACTAAAATCCATACAAAAAAAATCCAAACAAGATCCATGCAAAAACCCAAACAAAACCCACCAAAAAGCCTGAAGAAGAAGTCAAGAAAAGGCCCATTGGCCCAATTTCCTCCCTTTTTTCAAAAAAAAAAATAAAAATTTGATGCTTCATGCACGTGTCCATTTCTTCTTCTTCAAATTTCCAGCAACGAAACAGTACAAGAACAGCTGGTTTTTTAAGGCAATTCAAATTCATTTTTGCTTCTTTTTCTTCCCCCCAAAGGTTAGTTCGTATAGGGACAACTCATTACTCGAAATTCCATCCAAAATCCAGCAAGAAATAGCTAGCAAAATCAATCAAAAGGACCAAATATTGCCACAAAACCCTGATTTCATCTCAACCATTTTTCTTAGGGTTTTAGCTCGTTGGTTTCATTTAAAAAAGTGAAAAATGAGTCCTTATGGTGGGGGGATGAGAGTTAGAGAAAGCGGCAAAAGCAACAAAAGCCAGAAAAAATGAGAAACGGGGAGAGAGAAATTTTCTGCAAAAAAAAATTTTCTAGCAAAAAGGGTTGATGGACCAGCCTGGTTTAGATGCGATTTTCTCTTTCGATATAAGTCTTTTTTAGGTGATTATTCTTCCTGAGGTTTCATGAGACATAGGGTAATAATTTTCATGTTGAAAAGTTTCCCTGATAACCATAAAAAATTCCTCAAATCGATGCCTAAACTTGCCTTCTCGAAAAACTTTTCTGCAAAAATGATAACAGGGTTGATGAACCAGCCCTGTTCGTCTTCATTTTCTGACTTCTTTGAAGTCCGTATTGTGAGATCTTTTTTGCTACACAATCTATGATTGTAGAGAAACAACTTTCATCTTGAAAATTTCCTGAAAAAACATCCCTAAACCTCTCGAATTCAAGATTGAATTTGTTAGTTCATCAGCACTTGAACCTTAACGAAGTAGCTGGTTTGCTTCGTTTATCAAACTTGCATGCATTTCTTGGGACTTTCCACGTTTATTCAACTCCATAAACATCAAAGGTAACCCTTATTCATTCTTTTTCTCTTGGTTCTAACTTGTATGCAAATTTAAATCCACTAAACATGAACTTTTAGATCTTGCCTTTTGACCTGGTTTCATGGATTATGTTATTCATTTTTGCTGGGCCTGTTTCATGATTATTGTTAGTTTGGTAATGACTATTTAATGATATGATGAATCTTGTTCAACTAAGAAAGTAACAAGAGTAGGAAGGTGACTCGAAAGTTATTAGTTGGGTTGATTTTCCTTTTCTTTCTTCTTTCTTTCTTGCAGCTTATCATCTTGAATTTACGATGCATGATCTTGTATTGGGTTCTAAAACTTGCGCTTGGGAGTCGAAATCTTGTGTTGATGTCTGGGGTGCATGATTTTCAGTTGGTTTTTTACCCAAACTTTTGGTTTTTACTTTTTATGCAAATTTGGTAATTATTCTTGGTGTTGTTGTTCGCACTTTTGCTGGGTTCGTCGAACATTCAGACTTCCTAGTTCGCTGTCTTGCATTAATAATAATGAATATTTGCAATGCCCCCTTAATTTCGGTACCATTACACAAAGGCCCATAAACTGTGGAAAAAATGGACAAATTTCTTCCTTTTAAAGTCTTGATTTGTGCATGTTTTGAGTAAATTAATTTTAGTCTTTAGAGTATAATGGGGATTTAAATAATATTTATTGATTTTAGATTACTTAATTAGACAATTTTATGAATTTATGCAAATGATTTTGATAAGAAGTGGGTTGCTACTTTATTTTGCTTGGGTTTATAATATTAGGTTTTGGAATTCAAACCCAAATCTTTATTAAGTTGAAGGTCGTAAAAATGAATTGGGCTGAGCTGTCTTTTAAATAAAATGGATCTATTTATTTTTCTTGGGCCGAAGTGACACGGCCTTAAATGCATGAAAATGGCCCAACATGTTTATCTAATTAGAATCTGAATTTTGTAATTTGACCCCTGATCTTTTGAGTAACTTAATTGTCGCCCTAAAATTTTGAATTTCTTTCACTTAGATCCTTAATTTAATTATATTTTGATCCCTAGACTTTATATTTTACTTAACTTTGATCCCTAATTTTTAATAAATTTGCATATTGCCCTAAAAACTTTTGATTTTTGCATTTTAGTCCCTAAAATTTTCTCTGTTCTATTTTTCTGAAATTTTCCTTAATTCCTTGATTTCTTGTGCCTTGTTTGGAATGTTGAATTCTTAGATTAAGTCTTGGTTTTTATTTCTTTATTTTTAATAAATGGTACCTTGACCCATTAGTTGATTTTTTGGAAAAGTGACAATTTTCCATCTTTCTCACTTAGCCACTATTTCAAGGGAGATACCCTCTGCTATTCTTTAAACTCTTTTTATGTGCTCATATATGCTCTTATGTGTTTATATGTTTTTATGCATTTTTCTTTCATCGTTTATTTCAAACTTTTATTCATATTATGCTTATTTAATTTAAATCTTGTGATTATTTAGAGGCATTTAAATGCCCAAATTGTAATAGATAAATTATATTCTTTTGTACAAGAAATGTAATTGGATAGTCAATGTAACATATAGGTTTTTATTTTTGCAAAAAAAGTAATTAGCTAGATAAATATAATAGATAGGTTGGATAGGATTATTATTTTATATTTCCTCTTTTGGATTGTAATTAAGGCCCCCAATGTAATAGTTAGATTGTGACGACCCGGCCGAACCTTAAGATTTAGCGGACCGGTTGCCTGACTCTCGTCAGAACTCACTCAGTCACATTAACTTGGAAGATAACAATTCATTAACTAAAGCTATTAACAGTCCACCAAACTTAAGTACATTCCAAACAAAAGTAAAGTTATTCAATCAATTCACTAAGTACAAATAGCATGGCAATTTATTTAAAGTAAAGACTTGAACTCTCGAACTCATTATTTCTCGATTCCATGTTTCAACCCCTGTTAAAGGAAACAACTAAAGGGGTGAGCTTACGCCCAATAAGGTTCTAAGAAAGTAAGTAACATTAAACACACAATTTCACACTTTCAGTAATGTAGCAGGATAACCAATCAATTAATAATAAAGCAATTCATGAAACAATTCTTAACTAATAGCACAATCAATATTAAAGGATACGGTACCGATACGGACTCTAGAGGTGGCTCCCGTCTAATTTCAAACGTAGCACTTAGCTCGGTTTAGTAATTCATTACACAACTTCTTGCGATCACTTCACACTCCACCAATCTCCTCCTTATATCCTCCAAAACAATAAAACAATCCTCTACAATCATTAATCACTTCATTACTCCTATAGGCAACTCAGTAAATGGGTAATAGTCGAGTATACCAAACATTTCTGTACCCAAAGTTTTCCAGCCTACTTGACCAAACCCGCTACTGGCTCGAATAGGACTATCCAATAGTGGGGTTTGGGTCCAATTCAACCGATGCGATAAAGTACACATTCGGCTTATATTCATGCACAATTTCAATAACAATTAGGCATTTATCATTTCCAACATTCATTTAGGTCGAGGGCGATAAAGTATGCGCTCGCCTTTCAATAAAACAATAGCAATTGTCAATTTTCAGTCTAAACAATTCAAGCATCAATAATCTAACAAATATTAGTCAACTAAGCACATAACATTTATCTTTCATCATATATTTAATCCCCACAAACAAATATAGAGCACTCACCATGTAGTTTGAAATTACTCTTCGACGCTCTGACCCTCTTTCGATTCACCCTCGACTCTTGAAATATTTGTAAACTTATTAGTCTACTTATTGTTTTACCCCAATGGTGAAGTTAAGGATCACATGATTATTTTAGTTAAAGTTTATATATGTGTGTATATATAATCCAAGAAGTTTAATTGCATATATTTATATACATATATAGAGAGAGAGAGAGTTTTAAGGTGATCTTAGTACTTATCTTATTGTAGCACATCAAAGATTCGAAGTCTAGGTAACTTTAATCATTTAAGCCCTAAAATTCCATATTTTACCAAAGTAAAGTAAGGTAAGGTGATTCTATTGGCAATGAAGTTGGAATTTAAGTTCTAAAGATCATTTAAAAATCAAAGTTCAAAGTTAGTAAGTTTTCTAGAGTTTCGCAGTTAGAGATCTTATGAATTTCTTTGATTTCATCCTAGATTTTTGGATGAGTTTTTTAGGTAAAACTTTTATAAGGTAACTTAGGGAAGTTTTGATCAGTTCTGATTCGTTTCTACCTTAGAAATTCAAAGTTAAAAGCTAGAATCTAAATTAGGATTGTTCAAAACAGATTTAGCAGGACATACTTCATGTTTTTTATCCAAAGTTCACTATTTCCTTTATTCAAATCTCCTAAAATCCAACCTGCATTTTACCGATATTTTTTATAGGTTATTCTTAGTTCAAAGTTTGATTAAATCTCCTAAAATTTTGAGAAAACAATTTGAACTCCTCAACTATCCCAATCTATCCAAACAATCTTGCAAGCTCAACTAACCCCAAGTTTCTTTTCCAAAGACTTGATATTTCTTTTCAAATCAATGAAGGCACAATATATATAGCAAAACAGAGTACCATATGGTAATTTTAACCAAAATTTGCATAAACTTCAATTCGCAAGATAGAAGTTAAGACTAAGAAAACACACCAGTCATTTGAGTCTCAAAACTGAAATTCCAGCCATATATTTTCCAGGATTTTCATTCAATCTATCAAATTATCAACCAAATCCAACATTGCACTCACTTATATACTGGAATGGGAACATGTAGCGTCCAAAATCCAGCAAAACTTTCCAAAATCTCTATTTTAAAAACAAGAATTGCAGCTAGCTTAACCGGACAAACTATCAAACTATCTCACAGCCTTGCAATCTTTGCAGTATCATTTCATCCCCCGTAAATCCAATTTTTACCAAGAAAACTTGCATGCAACCATGAATACAGCATACACAGAGCACATAACATAATTTTCCCGGCCAATTCCTCCAAAATACCCATTCAAAACTAGAAGATTCATCATCGACTAAGCTGGAAATTTTCCAATAGCCATGCAGTCCTCCAAACAAGAATTCCAGCCACAAAAGTCAAGCTTTTCACCATAAAAACTCACATGCTTGCTAAGATTAAAGTGTTAGAAGATATATAGAGTCAAGATATGTCAATTTACAACCAAAGTTTTAGATATAAAGTTGGAAAAATCCCAGCTTCATCCAAAGTCACCAACTTTCCACTAGATTCAAAGGTAAAACATATATATATATAATATATAAAGAAAGAGATAAGACATATATCATGAACTCCTAGTAAAAATTCCTCCAAAATTTTGAATGAAAGCTGTGAAACTAAGCTCTCTCTTCCTCTCGGCCAAAGCTGAAAGTTTCCAGCTTGTAATCAGTCCTTAAACAGGGTTTTTCTTCAGTAAAACTCACTTTTCTTATCTAAGATCCAACATGCAACAAGAATAATCAAGAGAGTATCAGAAGAATAAGAGGTTTTATAGAAATTTTACCTCCCTTTTCCTAACAAATAAAAGCTAGAAAATGTAGACAATTTTACTTTCCTCTTTCTCGGCTCTTGAAGGATGAATTGCACCAGATTTCCTCTATTTTCTCCCCTCAATGCAGCTGGTTTTTGGACAGAAGAAGGCTTCAAATCTCTCCTCACCCTCTAGGTTTCTAGCAAGGACGAATTGTTCCAATCAATTCTCAATCCCTCACTCACGGTTGTAGAACAAAGAAGGTAGAAAATTTCCTTGGTTCAACTTATACCAATTCTCTCTCTCTCTCTCGATTTGCTAGACTAAGGAAACAAGTAAAGCTTGTCTTGATTGCCAAAGGAAGAAACATGCAAGATTAAGTTTTGTCTTGCTAAAACTTTAGGTTGGTTTGAACAAATCGCTAAAGAAAAATGGTGACAAGTGTCATGGTTAATGATAAGTGTCAAATGCATGCAACAATAGAAATTTTTGTCTTGCATTTTCCTCTCATATCACCATTACCCCACTAGTTTCTTGTCTAATTAGTATTACATCCTTAGGGTCTAATCTTGCAATGAATTAAAACGCCTTGAGCACTCAAGTTATAACAGAAGCAGTTAAACACGTAATTAAATCGATAAATAAGTAACATGACACATTCGTATTTCTAATTAAAACGTGAAGAGTATTTATATAAATTTTTGGATTCTCACACTACAAACTTCTATTATTCACTTATCAAGTGGTAAAACAATTAAAAAATTAAATTCATCAATAATAAGGTATATATATAAAATTAAAAATAAAAGCATGAAATTTGCACAAAATTTTCGGGTCCTCACACCGGTCTTATGTGCTTGTGTGCTTATGTGTTTGCGTGCTTATATGTTTTATTCACTTTTTTCGGGGTTTTTGCATTTAAATATTGTGCCTATGTGTTATGTGCTCTATGTGTTTATTTACTTTAATTATACTTTGTATGCTTCATTTATTTATAATGAATGCATGACGTCACCACCCTAGTCCAATGTTAATTGTGGCTTTTCTCCCCGATTTCTCACTAGTCCAATGCTAGTGAGGACTTGTAGAAATTGGTTAGTCCAATGCTGGACCCTTTAGGCCATTTTTGCGCTAGATTCATACTTTTTTTTAACTAAATCGTTGTTTATTTATTCATAAAATATAATCAAAAGTACAAAGAGCTCAACATAAACGATCCTAGATGTCAAATAGCTAACAGGAAACACATCTGACCGATGGAAATTCCCTAGCATCTAAGGCTAAGCATGCCCACACGTCCCTAGGCAATTGTTGATGCCCCCGAACCGCTACCAATTTATTTGCAACCATATTTGATTCTCGAAATATATGTTCCAAAGAAAACGCTATTCTCCCTAAAAGGCTTCTGATCCTTTGCAGCATAATGCAATACTTCCAACCCCTAGCGATGCCAGACGTAACCAACGAAACCAAAACCGCAGAGCCCGCTTCCACCATAACCCTATGTACCAGTCTCTCTGCACACATTTGAAGCCCTTCCAACAAGGCTAAACCCTCTCCTGTAATACATCCACATCCCCAAACTCCTTATAAAACGCAAATACCATCCTCCCATCCGAATCCCATAAGAATCCATCTCCTCTTGCCACACTATTTATCACACTAGCATCGGTGTTTAACTTATACATTAGCCTAAGAGGACACCTCCAAACCACAGGAATCACCTAACCCTACGTGGCACACTAGATATTAAATGCGCCCAATGGCAATCTATGTTTCTAAAGAACTGCTTCTTCGTATACCTCCTTGCCCTCCCTAAATCGTATAAACCCCTCCACTTCCAAAATCACCCACTAAACCGAAAACCGATGGTCATCATACCGTATCTTATTCCTCTCTATCCAAAGAAACCAGCTTATGACGAGAAGAATTATGCATCGAATATGATTCTTCAGAATTTCACCCAGAGATGCATACCATACCAACCACATCAACGACACTTCCTCAAAAGGAAGTGACGGAATGCCAAACATATTAGCGAAGTAGCACCAGACCTCCATTGCAATCGGCCCACTAACAAAAAGATGCTCCAATCTCTCCTCCTCCTCCAAACAACTAGCACATCTAGACCACTATAGGGATGCTTCTCTTGCGAATTTTTGAATCCAATGGGAGCAAATTGTTTAACATGCGCCATGCAAACATCGATACCTTTAAAGGAATGGTACTATTTCACACTATTCATTTACCAAAGAGCAATTCCTCTTTTGTCTAACCACCTCCCATGCGGAACTCAACAAAACTCCCCATTGAAGATGAACTCCAAATGATTTCATCCTTCCTTTGAGGATCAAACAATATCAACAAAATTTGCTCGACCACTTCATTTGGTACCTATTGCTTTAATCTTTCAACATTCCAACCATCCTGCCCATAGAACTCGGCCACTAGAAAATGGGATTTTTCCCTATTTGGCTGAACCAACTGATTCAGTGGAGTATTACCACACCAAATATCTAGCTAGAAATCCACTAAACCAGCTCCCAAAATCCATCGAATGTGAGCCTCTGCCACCTCCCAAACTTCCAACAACCTCTTCCATGTACCTGTCGGCCTGCAAGTTGCCACCACCAAAGGATGTTGTTCCCTAACATATTTGGAGAACATGAAATCCGCCCAAAAGGACTCCCGCTGCTACAACCTCCACCAGAGCTTGCACGCAAAGGCTTTAACCATGTCTCCCAATGATCTGACTCCCAAACCGCCTTCAGCAGTAGGAAAGCAAACCTTCTCCCATGCTGTCCAATGTATCCGAGTATCATTCTATGCCTTGTCCCAAAAGAAAGCATTGAAAATCCTCCCCAAAGCCACCAAGACAGCCTTTGGCAGTTTAAGGACTGGCAACAGGTACATTGGCATTGAATTCAACACATGTCACAGGAGAACAAGTTTACCCCCGATTGATAATAGCTTCTAACTCCAATGTAAGACCCTTACCCGAACCTTTTGCAATTATGCCATCAAAAAGAATTGAGGGAGTTCGATCTTTAGTAATCAGTACCCCTAGGTATATCAATGAAAAAAATTGTCATTGAAAACTCAATATACTGGAAACCAGCTCGACCTGCTCTCCAGTTGCCATTGAAGAACACACATACCGGCTCTTTGCTGCATTAATTTTCTGGCCAGAATACCTTTGATATTGTTCAAAAAATCCTCTTATGGCCTCTAAATTTCCTTTCAACAGCCTAGTGAAGATGACAACAACATCCGCAAAAGTTAGCTATGGAACTTTATCCCCTCCAGTCTAAAAGAATCTATAGTTCCCTTGCTAGAACAAAGAGTGCATGCCCCTCTCGAAGAACACCATCATCAAAACGAATAAAATTGGCGAAATAGGATTGCCTTGCCGCACACCCGAGTAGATCGAAAAAATCCTATTGGCTCATCATTTATTAAAATGGAAAACCAATTATTTGCTATAAGCTAAAAGATCAAATCCACCACGCTTTCCTAGAAACCAAAAGCCCGCAACATAAAGAGTAAAAATAGCCACTCTACCCTATCGTATGCCTTCTCCATATCCAACTTTAGCATAAGGTTCGGTATCTCTAACCTACTATCAATCTCATTCACATGTTCTTGAACTAACAAAATATTATCAATAATTTGTCGCCCTGGAACAAACCCCGTCTGTTAAGGAGAAATCAAATTGTGTAGAAGTTTATTCAACCTATTCACCACAATTTTAGAAATAATTTTCAAGGAAACGTTACACAGGCTGATAGACTGAAACTCTCTCCACTGTGACGTCCCCTCAATCTTTGGCAACAAAATAATTAAAGCACTAGTAACCCCCTTCGACAACCATCCCCACTTAAAATAATCCTGAATTGCAACTAAAAAGCTGCCTTTGATTAGCTCCCAACAATGTTGATAGAAACTCGAGGCAAATCCATCAGGGCCAGCAGCACTGTCTATGCTAATCGAAAAAACAATCTCTCAAATTTCTTCCATCATAGGGACAGCCACCAAAACTTCATTATCCGCCTGAGACACCTGAGGTAATTCAAAATTGATTGTTGGGCGTCTCTCAATGCTCTGTCTAACCTTAACAGGCTCTCAAAGAATTCCATTGCTGAACCTTTGATGTTGTCTATTTCCTCCAACCACTGCCCTTCCAAGTTACATATTTGAGATATAAAGTTTGAACTCCTTCGTTGTTGAACAATAGAGTGGAAGAATGCAGTATTAGCATCTCCAGCCTGTAACCATTTAATGCGCAACTTCTGGCACCAATAATCACATTTAGTAGCCAATTGATTCATACACTCAGTCCTAGCTTCATGATACTCAGTTTTCGATAATACGTCTCTATGTGCATCATACTCTCGCTCCTTATTTCGCATAATACTTTCCAACTCATTCACCTTGAACGAAATATGCCCAAAAATCTCTTTATTCCATATTCACAACTTCTTTCTTACAATTAACAATTTCCTGAAAAAATTCTGCATATTATGCACTGGAAAAGACTCCTCTCATGCCTCTTCTACAACCTTAAGAAAATTAGGATGTCGAGACCATACATTTAAATATTTGAATGCCGAAACCACTCTCCCTTCACATCCACACTTAATTAGCAACGGAGTATGATCCGATCGACCCCTTGCGAGATGCGTGACCTTGGACACTGCATATAAACTACTCCACTTTTGATTTGTCAGCACCCTATCTAGGGCACAATGAAACATTACTTGATTAGATTCCTCCATATTTGTAGCATTTGGTAGCGACCCTCCTACCCTTTCAGACGCAATCGTAATAACATTAAAATTTCCAGCAACCATCCACGGTCCATGCATTGATCCTGCTAAACCCCTCCATAGCACTCCAAAGCAGCCTCCTAGCTACTCGTGTACACCTCGCATACACTGTCAAAAAAAAATTGCACCCCATCAGGAGTTCTAATTTCCATGTCAACAAGTTGCTCTGCAAAAGTGTTAAAGTAATATTTAAAATAAGGTCCCAAAGAATCCATATCTTTCCTTCGACAAAGCGCACCACTGATTGAAATTTCAAGGACTTCCGAACATATTCTAGCTGACCATTATCGAACATTGGTTCCAACAAAACCGGAATTTTAACCTTGAAGTCATGAACAATCTTTTTTAAGTATCGAAGAGAATCCCTCCAAGATGCACCCCGTATATTTCAAACTAAATGGTTAATTGGACTTGACATTAGAACGGAGATCATATCGAGCTTGTGATTCAATTTTATGTATAGATTTCTTGCTAGACTTTGGAGGTCTGCCCAATTTCTTCTCCATGCCTTTATTCCCAAGCCGATTTATAAGTTGAATATCCACTTCATCGATCGCCAGAGACAGTTCAAAGCTATAACTAGCTCCCAAATTTCTCTAATTCTACTTGCCAATTGGTCCCTAACCTTATGCAAATCTTTGAAACAACCAACCTATCCCCATCAGCACCTCGCACAGGGCTACGTGACGTTGCTCTCCTTCGAGTCTCGATTTTAGTAGAATTGCGTCTTCTTTCTAGCCCCGCAAGCATATCAAAAGAGTTTAATACTTGTAGCTGCTACCCAGCATCACTATTCCCCGACACAACCAGCTTATCCGCCTGAACATTATCTGTCAACATACCCCCTGAAACATCCCCAACATCTGCAGCTTTCATACATTATTCTTCAGCCAAATTGTCCTCCAAAGTCTCTTTTCCTGAAACCAACTCAATGGAAATATCCCGCACTGCCTTAGCCGCCACCAGTTCCCCTCTTGTCAACATTAAACAAGAACGCCGTCATCGTTTCCTCCAACCCATCGCTCTTCCTTATCACCTTAATAGGATTTTGCTCTGTCGGCACTTCTAGTTCCCGAATAATTATACTTGTCTCCCCAGGGATTCGTAACTGCAATCCCTCCTTGTCCTTCATATTCACCTCTGTCACTTTTCTCTTTCCCTTCTCAACTGTGTCACTTTTCCCTCTCGGAACATATACCCGTGTCAACTTCTCGGCCATGGTCTTTGTGCACTCCTTCGGCTGAACTTGTGTGGGAGGATTCAATGCTGGATTTTTCTCAAAAACAATTGCTTTGCCTATGACACAACCATTCACAAAAAGAACAAAATTCAAGCCTATTTTGATATTCCACAATCTGCCAAAACCCCATATTCCTCATCCCCAATTTAAATCCTATTGACAGGAGGATTCGACACTGTCACGCCTCTTTTTTTTTGAAAAATAAAAATCTAAATATTTAGGTGTTAGAAAAATGAAATTTTTTATTTGGAAAATGAGTTTTTTATTTTAGAGAATAAACAAAAGAAAAATGGCCTAAAAATGGGACTTAAAAGTGCGACGATTTGGGCCCAAAATAATAGTCTAAAAGGATTTTTAAGAAAAAATAAGAGTCACTACTTGGTATCGAATTTAGATGTACCAAATCACCTAAAAATGTATTTTTAATAAAAATAGATAAAACCCTTTTAGAAGACTCCACATCTTTGAAAACAAGAGAAAAGAGTTCGGGAGTCACCAGTTGAAGAAAAAGAAGGCAAAGATTTGATAGAATCAAACCCAAGGCACTCTTTCAATCTAGCTAAGGCTAGTTGTGAGATTAGTAGAAAATTTTCTTATCTAACCTATAAAAATTTATCACATTTTGAATGTTTCTATATGAATGCATTTCCTAAACCTAGTGGATATCAAGAAGGTCGAAATATCTGTTCAAAGTTTAATTGGTGCAAATCACATTAATTGTGATGTCCAAAAATAATTCTTAGAAGAGATCACGAATATGCAAAGATGAGACTCGAAAAAAGAAGAATTAATATATAAATATATGTGATCTAAGAGAGAGGAATGCAATATAATGGGTACGGGGGACCTAAAATTCGTGACTCAATTTTCCTTTCAATAGAAGGGATACGAGAGCATGCTAAGGTTAAGAATCCACACTCGTTCATTTCCCATATTTGAAGGGTGATTCTCTAACCTAATCAAGCAAATGAACTAACCTATATCTAATTTTCTAAATGAAATGCAAGTCTAAATGTCATGTTTTTCGCACATATAGATAAGGGAGATAATATATAGAGGAAATATCAAGCAAGATGAGAAAATATCCTAAAAATAAAAAATTTGTATGAAATGCAATGAATGTCAAGCAAAGAATGTGATTCTATCCCGAGATGGCTTAAACGGTCTAGCATTGGACTAGCTCATTTCTACAAGTTTTCACTAACGTTAGACAATTGAGAAATCGAGGAGAAAAGCCACAACTAGCGTTAGACTAGTGTGGTGACATCATGCATTTATTATAACTAAATAAATCATATAAAATATAATTAAAACAAGTAAACACATAATGTACATAGAACACATATCACATAGGCATAATTTCTAAATGCAAAATCCTAATAAAAATGAACAAACACGTAGACACACAAGCATGCAAGCATACAAGCAAATAAACGCAAATAAAAGCTTAATTATTACATTCAGCACCCTAATTATAATCTAAGGGGGGATTTTAAAAATAATAATCTAATTATTACATTTATCTAACTAAATACATTTTTAGCAAAAATTAAAACCTATCTATTACATAAGCTAGCTAAATACATGTCTTGAGCGCCTATCTATTACAATTTGGCATTTTAATGCCTCTCAAATAATCATCAAAAGTTGAATAAAATAAACGAAACTTAAATGAATAAGAATGAATAATTAAAAAAAAAGCACTCAAACATGCCAATTACACATAAAGAACACATTGGAGCATATAAAAGAATTTAAAGTAATAAAAGAGGTTACCTCCCTTGAAGTTGTGGTTAAATGGGTGAAATTTGCCCTATTTATACTCCAAAAATCAATAAAATAGTCAAGGCACCAATTTAATTATAAAGAAATGGAATAATCATGAAATCTACCAATTAAAGCATTTTAAATGATGTATAATTAACAATTAAAGAAGACAAACAACTTATATTTAAGAAATCAAAACTATCAGGAACCTAATTGCAAAAATTGAGAAAGTTTTTGGGAATCAAATTATAATTATTACAAAAATAAGAGGTCACAATCAAAGAATAATAAAGTTTAGGGACCAAATTATAATTAAAATAGGACCTAATTGAAAGAAATTTTAAAGTTTTAAGATCAAAGTAAAATTCTATAAAAGTACAGGGACCACACTACAAATTTCATTTACCAGATTTTCTTAAGGAATTGGGCCGTTGGGCCATCTTTTCATTTTCCTTTGTTTTGGTTGGGCCGAAACTGTGAGAACCCGAAATTTTCACATTTTCAAGTATTATTTATTCTGTGCTTATATTTTATACTGTCCTTTGAAATTATTAAATGTTTTGTACATTTTACAAGTAAGTACAATTTTTTAAATCATTTTGCTAGTACAAGTTAGTGTACATGACTTGAAGTGCATTGTCGATGTGGGGCCCGCTAGTGCGATATAATTTTGCCGATTAGGTGATGAAATACTTAAGTGATATTAATCTACATGGTGTTTAGAAGATAATTGGAGGTTAGTTAGCTACTTGAATCATTGGAAGGAAGGAGATAAGCTTAGAAACTTCAAGGGCCACATGTCATGATTTGATTGGAAGTTGGACTTTGACCAAGAAGATTAACTTTCTTCAAACCAAAATTTGACCAATTTTCCTTCCATTTTTTCTTGTCTTGGCCGAACCATTGGAAGGAGAAAACAAGAGAGAGAGCTCTTCAATTCCTAGCTTCAATCCTTGCCCAAAATCTTGTGATTTAACCAACCAAATTGAAAACTACACCACACAAGTGCTAGCTAAGGGAAATTGAAGGCCTTGGTGGAGTTGTTTGGGAGGAGAAAGGACTAAGCCACCCCTTTCTTTGAGGTTTCAAGGTAAGATGCTAAAGAACACCCTTCTTTGGTTCCAATAGATGATAATTAGTGGCCTATGTGGCTTGCTAACCTGATTAATGGATGATTTTGTGGATTAATGGAGAGTTGGTTAAATTTCTGATTTATTGGGAATTTTCTGCCCTAATCTGATCAGTTCTGTCGTCCATGATGGAGGCCGAATTGGCCTTAGCTCAAACATGAAAGTTGTAGAGAATTGAGTGTAGGTTATGCCTGTAAAATTTCAGCTCAATCGGAGCAACTGTAGCCTGTGAAAATGACTATTTTACCCCTGCTGCCCTGTTTTCTGTCCGGAAATGATAATCAGCCCCTGTATTTTGGCTCTTTTGGCTGGGAAGATTACTGAATTAGCTTTTGATGCCTTCTTAAGAGTTGTAGCCTTGTATCTTAGCTTTCGTATGGCTTGGGAATCAACTGAATCGGAGTTTTGTGTGCTGATTTTGTTGGAATATTTGGGCCTGGTTTGGATGGCTGTAAAGCTTCAATTGGTTGCATTTTAAGGGTGTTTGATAGCTTATGGTTGGTATTTGCAATATGATTGAATGGTATGATTTGGGGTGGGTTGTAGCATGGAAAGTAAGGAAAACAAGGGGGAAATGCCTGTCCGTTTTATTTTCTTGAACTTGAGTGAATGGAAATGAGGTTTGAAGGTGATTTTTGGGAATGCCGATTGAACTTCCTTGCTTAGACATTCTTAGTTTCACTTGAGTAGTGTTATGTGAGCCATTTACTGCAATTGTACGTTTCCATTTGTACCATAATGTTTGGTTCCAATTGTCGAGTTTCGAACTTCCAAATACGTGTTCATTTTCGTTCCGAAACAAAAGGAGTGGCCTAGGGTTTCTCGGCCACAAAACCTAATTTAACGCGCAAGGTTTTAAAGTGTGAATTCAAGGTATTTAATTACCTTTCTCATATGATTTTTAACCAAGATACTTGTTATACATTAATTCTTTGTAAATGTGTTAGTTTTGAGCCAAAAACACGTTTTACGAAAAATGAGGAAAAACTACTGTTCACTATCCGGCCGTGTATCCGACCAAGTTCTGGCCATATTCTGAAGTGGCAACTGTTTCCAAATTTTTCCGATTTAATTTTCTAAAACCTTTTGAGCTTAGTTTTCATGTTTGGTTTGGAAAACCTTTAGTTACTCATTTCCTTTGATCAAAATGTACTCTTTCCACTTCTAAAATCATACTTTTACTTTGTATTAGTTTTATTCGGATTTCTTTGACTCACCCACATATTTTGATGATAGAACCATAATGTATTCTCTTGATTACTCTTAGGGTTTCTTGGAGACTAGGGTTGAGATCCGGAGGGATACTTTGGACGTAATTTTGCTTAATTAGGTGAGTGTTCTATATACGATTTGTTTTTAATGACTATGTGAATTGTTGTGACTATTTGGATTGTTGCCTTGTTATGTGATTGAGGTACGCTATATTTCCATTGACTACGTGGCTTGTTATAGTTATTTGAACTCTTAAATGTTTCAATGAATACTCAAAACGACTTTTCTAGGCGAGTGTGTACTTTATCGCACTCGACCTAAATGAACGTGAAATTTTCAATGATTGAATGATTGAATGTTACTTGTGCATGAATGTAAGCCTTCGGGCTGAACTGGGCCCTTGCCCTTGGTTATTGGTCGACTCGAGCCAGAAGCGGACTCGGTCGGGCGATTAGTGACCCTGGGTGAATGAATGTTTGGTATACTCGAGTATTACCACGTGGTTTGGGAAGGACTGACCAGTGCGCTGGCCAGAAGGGGAAGAACGAAATGAACGAATGAATGGCAAGAATGATGGAGGGATTTTCAATGACAAATGAAATTTTTCTAAATGATTGAAGGAATGGATGGTCGATGAACGAACGAATGAACGAATGACTCCGTATCCTTTTAATGAATGTGTTATTCTGCTTTATATCGTAAATGTTATTTGGATTACTTGTTATTACGTGCTAATGTCCTTGTTTAATTGCTTAGTTGAGTATATAGAACCTCGCTGGGCTTTTAGCTCATTCCACGTCTTTTGTTTTCCTTAACAGGGGTTGCGAGCAAGGGCGAGAGACCTGTATAGTATAGTTTAGCCTTTTGTATTGTTTTGGCTTTTGATCTCGTTCTAGTGCTTGATTAGGGTTGGAATGTACTAAGAATTTAAAGCTTGTGTATATATTTGGGACTGTAATTTGGTTGAGTTGGGATAAATGTAAGTATATGTTTCAAGTCTGGGTTTCGTTTCCGCTTATTCTCGAGGCTTTATTTTACTTTCTTTGATGTGAGTGAACGAGTCCTGGCGAGAGCTGGGCAGGCGGTCCGCCGAACCCTTTGGTTCGCCTTAGGGTAAGGTGGGGCTGTCACAGGTGGTATCAGAGCAGCTTCGCGTGGTCTCTGCGCGGAGTGAGCTTGGGCCAAGTGGTGTATGGTCCTGATTCTGTGAATAAGTGTGAAGGACTAAGTGCTCTTCTGAGCGTAAGTTATGAATCGTGCATGTTATAAGTGTACATCCTTTTTAGGGTACTTGAGGACAATAGAAATGTACGTCCGGTAGGAATCTCGATTGTAGATAATTTACACTTGGGACTGGCCAGCTCGAGTGGCGAATTATCTCGGATTCTTGTACCTGAGTACGCGGGTAGTACTAAGGATTTGCGATCTTTCGTGGGAAACAGGATTGGGCTAATGTTTAGTGAAAGTAAGTGTAAAGTGTTAACGGATGTATAGTTCGGATAGTAAGGGAAGTGAGAGATCGGACGGGGAATCTTTTAGCCGAGTGTGGTATGGCACGTCGTGATTTTCCTTTGTTTTGGCCCTGTACTGCTACTGTATATATATTTGGTTACTACTGTGTGTATTTAACTTGTGACTTTTTAACTTGGCTTAATTTGTCTAACTTGATATGTTTCCTTGCATATTTGGTGTGTTATATCTTGCCATTTTAGTCAATTACTTGTTTGCATACTAAAACGCCTTTTGGAAAAAAAAAAAAAAAAAGAGAGAGAAAAAGGGAATGGACGGGAGACGTAGTCGTGGACGCGGACGTGGAGCTGGTCGTGGCCGTGGGGCTAGGCAAGCTCGAGAACCCAGTAAAGAAAGAGCAACAGTGACTGAGCAAGAGCGTGGGCCGAGGGTTGAGGCCGGAGATCAAGTGGCGACGGCGATACAACAAATGACTAGTATCCTCGCGCGATTGGTAGATCAACAAGGCCAATTGCCAGTAAATCAACCCCAGAACCCTGAGATAAGAGAAATAGGAGAGGATAGGCTTTGGAAAGGTTTCAAAAATTTAATCCTCCCAAATTCCTTGGAGGACCTGATCCAGATGTGGCTGAACAGTGGTTAGAGGTAATGATTAACATTTTTGCAGCCCTAAACTACACGGAGCAAAGACAAGTGAACTTTGCTGTGTTTCAATTTGAGGGACCGGCCCGAGCATGGTGGAATGTTATTAGGGCCAAATGGGAGAGAGAACAAACTGCGTGGACATGGGTGAACTTCACACGGGAATTTTACGAGAAATACCTCCCACCTCTGGTCCAAGAAAGGAGGGAGGACGAATTTATTAGATTGCGTCAGGGAACCCTGAGTGTGGCCGAATATGAGACGAAATTCACTAAATTATCCAAGTTCGCCTCTGAATTAGTGGTTACTGAGCGAAGAAGGATAAGGCGGTTCATCCAAGGTTTGAATTTGGAAATTCAAGAAGCTTTAGCGGCGGTTCAAGTTAACACCTTTACGGAAGCTCTTGAGAAAGCACAAAGAATTGAGGATGCAAAAGCACAAGTAAAAGCTTTTCAAGTGCGGAAAAGGGGCGCACCTAGTAGCATACCGGAAGAATCTGGGGAAAAGACAACGCCCTCCAAAGTGCCAAAAGTGAACCATTTCCCTCATCCACCCTGGACATTTGGAGCACTATATGAGGGATCTACCAAAGGAAGTCAGATCGTACCTGCGAAGACTTCTCGCGAAAGCCAAACCGTAATTCCTCGCTTGGCTTGTGGCTATTGTGGAAAGGCAAACCACACTGAGAATGACTGTTGGAGAAAAGGGCGAAAGTGTTTGATCTGTGGGAGTGGTGAGCATCAACTGAATAATTGTCCAAGGAAGCAGCCACGAGAGGCTGGTACTCAACAAGTAAGTGGAGCCAAACCGAAACCGACTAACGAACGAGGGAACCGAACAACTACACCAGCTCAGATATATGCCATAGAACCGCAACAAGCTCCGGGATCACATGAAGAAACGGAAGGTAAAATTTCGAGGACGAAATTTCTTAAGGGGGAGAGAGTGTGAGAACCCGAAAATTTTCACATTTTCAAGTATTATTTTATTTCTGTGCTTATATTTTATACTGTCCTTTGAAAATATTAAATGTTTTGTACATTTTACAAGTAAGTACAATTTTTAAATCATTTTGCTAGTACAAGTTAGTGTACATGACTTGAAGTGCATTTGTTCGATGTGGGGCCCGCTAGTGCGATATAATTTTGCCGATTAGGTGATGAAATACTAAGTGATATTATTCTACATGGTGTTAGAAGATAATTGGAGGTTAGTTAGCTACTTGAATCATTGGAAGGAAGGAGATAAGCTTAGAAACTTCAAGAGGCCACATGTCATGATTTGATTGGAAGTTGGACTTTGACCAAGAAGATTAACTTTCTTCAAACCAAAATTTGACCAATTTTCCTTCCATTTTTTCTTGTCTTGGCCGAACCATTGGAGGAGAAAACAAGAGAGAGAGCTCTTCAATTCCTAGCTTCAATCCTTGCCCAAATCTTGTGATTTAACCAACCAAATTGAAAACTACACCATACACAAGTGCTAGCTAAGGAAATTGAAGGCCTTGGTGGAGTTGTTTTGGGAGGAGAAGTCTAAGCCACCCTTTCTTTGAGGTTTCAAGGTAAGATTGCTAAGAACACCCTTCTTTGGTTCCAATAGATGATAATTAGTGGCCTATGGTGGCTTGCTAACATGATTAATGGATGATTTTGTGGATTAATGGAGAGTTGGTTAAATTTCTGATTTATTGGGAATTTTCTGCCCTAATCTGACAGTGTTGTTCGGCCATGATGGAGGCCGAATTGGACTTAGCTCAAAACATGAAAGTTGTAGAGAATTGAGTGTAGGTTATGCCTGTAAAATTTCAGCTCAATCGGAGCACTGTAGCCTGTGAAATGACTATTTTACCCCTGCTGCCCTGTTTCTGTCCGGAAATGATAATCAGCCCCTGTATTTGGCTCTTTTGGCTGGGAAGATTACTGAATTAGCTTTTGATGCCTTCTTAAGAGTTGTAGCCTTGTATCTTAGCTTTCATATGGCTTTGGAATCAACTGAATCGGAGTTTTGTGTGCTGAGTTATGTTGGAATATTTGGGCCTGGTTTTGGATGGCTGTAAAGCTTCAATTGGTTGCATTTTAAGGGTGTTTGATAGCTTATGGTTGGTATTTGCAATTATGATTGAATGGTATGATTTGTGGTTGGTTGTAGGATGGAAAAGTAAGGAAAAACAAGGGGAAATGCTGTCCGTTTATTTTCTTGAACTTGAGTGAATGGAAATGAGATTGGAATGTAGTTTTGTGATGCATTAGAACTTCCTTGGCTTAGAGTAACTTAGTTCCACTTGAGTAGTGTTATGTGAGCTAGTTTACTTGCATTTGTACATTTCCATTTGTACCATAATGTTTGGTTCCAATTGTCGAGTTTTGAACTTCAAATACGTGTTCATTTTCGTTCCGAAACAAAAGGAGTGGCCTAGGGTTTCTCGGCCACAAAACCTAATTTTAACGCGCAAGGTTTTAAAGTGTGAATTCAAGGTATTTAATTACCTTTCTCATATGATTTTTAACCAAGATACTTGTTATACATTAATTCTTTGTAAATGTGTTAGTTTTGAGCCAAAAACACGTTTTACGAAAAATGAGGAAAAACTACTGTTCACTATCCGGCCGTGTATCCGACCAAGTTCTGGCCATATTCTGAAGTGGCAACTGTTTCCAAATTTTTCCGATTTAATTTTCTAAAACCTTTTGAGCTTAGTTTTCATGTTTGGTTTGGAAAACCTTTAGTTACTCATTTCCTTTGATCAAAATGTACTCTTTCCACTTCTAAAATCATACTTTTACTTTGTATTAGTTTTATTCGGATTTCTTTGACTCACCCACATATTTTGATGATAGAACCATAATGTATTCTCTTGATTACTCTTAGGGTTTCTTGGAGACTAGGGTTGAGATCCGGAGGGATACTTTGGACGTAATTTTGCTTAATTAGGTGAGTGTTCTATATACGATTTGTTTTTAATGACTATGTGAATTGTTGTGACTATTTGGATTGTTGCCTTGTTATGTGATTGAGGTACGCTATATTTCCATTGACTACGTGGCTTGTTATAGTTATTTGAACTCTTAAATGTTTCAATGAATACTCAAAACGACTTTTCTAGGCGAGTGTGTACTTTATCGCACTCGACCTAAATGAACGTGAAATTTTCAATGATTGAATGATTGAATGTTACTTGTGCATGAATGTAAGCCTTCGGGCTGAACTGGGCCCTTGCCCTTGGTTATTGGTCGACTCGAGCCAGAAGCGGACTCGGTCGGGCGATTAGTGACCCTGGGTGAATGAATGTTTGGTATACTCGAGTATTACCACGTGGTTTGGGAAGGACTGACCAGTGCGCTGGCCAGAAGGGGAAGAACGAAATGAACGAATGAATGGCAAGAATGACGGAGGGATTTTCAATGACAAATGAAATTTTTCTAAATGATTGAAGGAATGGATGGTCGATGAACGAACGAATGAACGAATGACTCCGTATCCTTTTAATGAATGTGTTATTCCTGCTTTATATCGTAAATGTTATTGGATTACTTGTTATTACGTGCTAATGTCCTTGTTTAATTGCTTAGTTGAGTATATAGAACCTCGCTGGGCTTTTAGCTCATTCCACGTCTTTTGTTTTCCTTAACAGGGGTTGCGAGCAAGGGCGAGAGACCTGTATAGTATAGTTTAGCCTTTTGTATTGTTTTGGCTTTTGATCTCGTTCTAGTGCTTGATTAGGGTTGGAATGTACTAAGAATTTAAAGCTTGTGTATATATTTGGGACTATGTAATTGGTTGAGTTTGGGATAAATGTAAGTATATGTTTCAAGTCTGGGTTTCGTTTCCGCTTATTCTCGAGGCTTTATTTTACTTTCTTTGATGTGAGTGAACGAGTCCTGGCGAGAGCTGGGCAGGCGGTCCGCCGAACCCTTTGGTTCGCCTTAGGGGAAGGTGGGGCTGTCACAGAAACGTCCCCAAACCCAGCGAAAATCCAAGAGAAAAAAATCATCCAGAGAAAATTTCCTATACCCTTCAAGTCCAACCGAAAATGCATTGGGTTTTATCATCCCAAACCACATGTCAAAACCCAACTAAAATAAACCAAAACCTATTTGCTAAAGCCAACCAAACTAATCTTAAACCTAAAAACTTAAACTTTCTTACAAACTCAACAAGATAAAATCAACTAAAAATATTTAACTCTAATTATATCCTAAAATTCAGAATTAATCTACCCAAAAGACCACTTAAAAATATAAAAAAGATGATTAAAACTAAAAAGGGCGAAATAAGTTTGACTTTTCCAAGTTTTGGGCCATAGTATAATTAGGTAAAAGTTGGGGGGCAAAAATGCAATTTTCCATGCTGTTCGAAGCCATCTGCAACCTTTGCTTTCCGCATTTAATCAAACAGAACAAGATACTCCAGCCAAACATCAAAGTTTCGGATAAAAATGAGAAAGTAATGCAACCCCCAACATCATCCAAATCTTATTTCCCCAAACATTAGGCCCCATTTGGCAAGTGAGTTTTTTTTGTGTTTATCTAAAACTTTACTGTAGATTACTGTAGAAGTTTTAAAAAAAATTTTTGAAGTGTGTTTTTTTTTAATATTTTGAAGTGTATAGTTTTAAATTTTTGAGAAATTTTTTGAGGTTATTGTAACTAAAGTTTTTAAAAAACTTGTAGCAGACAAACTTGGCAAAAAACTTGTCTGCCAAACAAGGCTTACGTTTTATCACCAGATTATAGCAAAAAATCTGAGTTAATGACCACCAAAGATAAAAGAAATAAAACATTAAAAGGAGGAAACAAAATGCAGCAGGGATTTTGTGATTCTAGTGCAGACCTATACTTATGTGACAAGGAGAGGGATGAGAGGGACTTCCTTTCGAGCTTTACGGAATCGAATGAACAAGGAGGGGTTGGAAAAATTGCGTCCGATTGCAAGATTCAAAGCGGCAACGATGGCCCAGGAAAGTCCAAGAGCTAATGGTGCAGTGACTTTGAGCTCGGATTAGGTAATCTTAGAGGCGTTTTCCTTGAAAGTTGTGTGAACGAAATTCGTCCATCTACTATCATAGATTATGCAGCAATCAAGAGATCCCCTACAAAACCAATGATAAGTTCGGATTTTGCTCCCCAAATAAACCAGAACCTCAACCCTGGCTCAATTTTTTTTTATAGAAAATTTCTGCACTTTTCTCTCTCTTTCGCTCTCTGTTTTCTTTTTTTTTCTTTTTTTTCTTTCTCCCTCCTCCTCTCTTTCCTTGTCCTTCTTTAATGCATCGGTTTTGAAGCTATTATAGGAACAATAACTCCCCAAAAACCTAGGCGTAATGGTGGAGATTAGAGCTGCATTTTCTGGCCAATTTTGGGCCATTAGATTGGCTTTAATCCAGATTTTTCTTGGTATTTTAGATCAATGCCAAGTGGTTTTGTACTAGAGTGACCGAATGGAGGAAAAAATGGAAAAAAAATGAGTGGAAATGGCCAAGAAATGGCCGCTGCAATTTTGGTACTGTATCAAATTTCATGTACTCGTTTCTAGTTTTTGTGGCTGCAACAAATGAAGAAGAACAACGAGCGTGCATAGCACACGCGCGTGATTTTTTATTTTTGATTTTTTTTTTACAAAAACTAATTTTGATTGATTTTTTCCTTTTTCATATCTTCACTTTCCTATGAAAAAACAAAATAAAAAAAAAATGAATTCATTTAAACAATAATTTTTTTAATAAAAAAATAAAATGAATTGATAAAATTTTGATATCTACAACTTGCCCCTCTTTATTTGAGTTTCGAAAAAAACTCAAGACAAATACGTACACACCAAATTACTTACCTGTCTGCTCCAACTATGATTGAAACGACTAGTAAAATCTAATGAATCATAAAACTAGAATCTAGAAAATAAAAGAGATGGTAGGAAAAAATCTAAACCCAACAAAATAAACGTTGGTGGGATGAAACCCAAATCCAACAAAATAAACGGTCAGTGGGATAAAACTCAAACGCGACACGGTTGGTGGGATAAAATTCAAACCCAATAAAATAAAAGTTGGTGGGATAAAACCCAAATCCGATACGGTTGATGGGATAAAATCCAAATCCAACAAAATAAAGATTGTTGGGATAAAACCCAAACCCAACAAAATAAAGGTTGGTGGGATAAAATCCAAATCTAACAAAATAAACGATCGATGAGATAAAACCCAAACCCAATACGGTTGGTAGGATAAAATCCAAATTCAACAAAATAAACGATCGGTGAGATAAAACCCAAATCTAATACAGTTGGCAGGATAAAACCCAAATTCAACAAAATAAAGGTTGGTGAGATAAAATTCAAACCCAATAAAATAAACGATCGGTGAGATAAAATCCAAATCTGATACGATTGGTAGAATAAAACTCAAGTCCAACAAAATAAAAATTGGTGGGATAAAATCCAATCCCAATAAAATAAAAGATCGGTGGGATAAAATTCAAACCCAACACAATTGGCGGGATAAAACCCAAACCCAATAAAATAAAAGTTGGTGGGATAAAACCTAAACCCAATTAAATAAACGACCGGTGGAAGAAAATCCAAACTCGATACGGTTGGTAGGATAAAATCCAATCCCAACAAAATAAAGGTTGGTGGGATAAAACCCAAACCCAACAAAATAAACGATCGATGAGATAAAATCCAAACCCGATACTGTTGATGGGATAAAATCCAAACCCAACAAAATAAATGTTGGTGGGATGAAACCCAAACTCAATAAAATAAACGATCAGTGGGATAAAATCCAAATCCGACACGATTGATGAGATAATACCCAAATCTAACAAAATAAAAATTAGTGGAATAAAATTCAAATTCAATAAAATAAACGATGGGTGGGATAAAACCCAAATTGGATACGATTGATGGGATAAAATTCAAACCTAAAAGAATAAACTATTAGTGAGATAAAACCCAAATTCGACACGGTTAGTGGGATAAAATCCAAATCCAACAAAATAAACGATCACGGTTGGTAGTATAAAATTCAAGTCTAACAAAATAAAGGTTGGTGGGATAAAATCCAAACCCAACAAAATAAACGATCGGTAGGATAAAATCCAAACCCGACAGGGTTAGTGGTATAAAATTCAAATCCAATAAAATAAACAGTCCAATAAAATAAACGATCGGTGAGATAAAATCTAAATCCGATACGATTGGTGGGATAAAACCCAACTCCAAACAAAATGAAAGTTTATGGGATAAAATCCAAATCCGAAACGGTTGGTGAGATAAAATCTAAACCCAACAAAATAAAGGTTGGTGGGATAAAATCCAAATCCAATAAAATAAACGATATGTGGGATAAAACCCAAACTCGATATGGTTGGTGGGAAAAATTCAAACCCAATAAAATAAACGATCGATGGGATAAAACCCAAACCTGACACGGTTGGTAGAATAAAACCCAAACCCAACAAAATAAAGATTTGAAATAACTTTTGAAATCGCTTCCTCTCTTTTTTTTTAAAGTAAATACTCCTTTTAAATGCATAAGCCAATCCTCCACTTTTACGCAGTATTATTGCCTTTTTTTCATTTGTTATTGACCTTCAAATTTGAAAGATTCTGACTTGCGCTTCTTCGTCGTTTTCAGGCATAAACACATGCATAGAGGGGATTTGCCAAAGTATAACATGCACTTGAATTTTTACAAAAAAATTTCGTACTTTATTTGAAAAATGATGCAATTACTATTCATAAAAGGAACGGTCTTATCAAAGTCGAATTTTGAACAATAGGTTCGGAAGTATATTACTTGATTCTTGGACGAAATCTCAAAAACTCGCCCCAATTTTGAACCCATTTGGCGAAATCTCACAAATGAATCACAAAAATTTACTCCAATTTGAGTCTATTTAGCGAAATCTCACAAATATATTATAAAAATTTGCCCTAGTGTGGGCCTATTTAGTTGTAAAAAATTTTGTTCGAATGGCTCTCTATTTATTTGAACAAAATAAGAAACTGTGTTTTCTAAAATTTAGCAAATAATCACATACTAACATGCAATTGTGAACAAAAAATTACATTTTTCAAATCAAGATGTTTAAATGTCATGTTTAAATTCATGTAGAAGAGTCCATGATGAATCTCCCAAAACAAGACCAAATTGCAAAAGGTCTCTTCCTCATTTTAGAATCAGCGCTTAGGGAAAATGATCACTTTTCTCGTTAGCTCATCTTTTAGGACCAAACAAACGGGTATTATTTCTGATTTTGAGGTGATTAAGAGAAATGACATATCAAGATCTGTCTTGCTTTTGTACCCGGATTGTATCTAACCCATTCAACATCACATTTTAGTCAAAGTAAATAGTTTATCACCCTTATTTCTTAAGAGAACTTAGTCAACATATAAGCTCTATAGGTTTGTATATATGGGTAGAACAATAGCTAAACATATGAAAACAGGTTATGACCTCATAATCACAAGTGATTGGTAGATTCCTTAGGAGCATAATCCTTATTTCGAGTTGTCATGAAAGATAAGTCAGCGATAGACTTTATGAGCTTCTAATGCAACTTGAAGACGATAGCTAAAGAAATAAGATTTTTAAGGACATTGCACTTAAAATCGCATTTCTTCCCAAAAATTGCCCCAATTTTGGACTCAAAAATCCTAGACTCCATTTTTACTTTTATCATCAATCAATACGGGATTTCAGCATTAAATCTCTTTGCATTTTTTCATTTTCTTCTCTCTTTTTTTTTCTTCACATTTTCCCCCTTTTCTTTTTCTTCTTCTTCTTTCTTTTTTTTTTTTGCCAATAACGAAATACCAAATATCAATGATAAAATTGAGAACCCTCTAATTTTTTAGAGTATAGATGCCCCCTCTTTTTTTTTCAAAATTAGAGTCCAAACATTAATGGTAGAATCAAATTCCCCTCACTTGTAGTTTCTCTCTCTTCTTTTTTAGCATTTTTGCTATTTTTGAAAAATTCTCCAATCTCCTTCCCCAATGTGGGTGCGATCATAAGTGCTTTTGAAACGAACCACTAAACAGTATTTAAATAGTAGAAACGATGGGCAAAGCATCATTCTTATTTTATATGACAACCAAAGTAAAGAATAGCCCATTGGGAGAATCTATTCCCTTTTGACTTTTGAAAATTTTCTCAATGTAGGGTTATGATCACTAAACCTCTTATTTGAAACGAAATTATACCTTTAAAAGCTCAAATGATAAAATCTGTATAGATAGAAAAACAAACACTTAAAGTATCATTCCAAATTCTCGAAACGAACAAGAGTAATATACATTTTTTCTTTCATTTAGATGTGAATTGAATTTGGTTAGGTATATTGGGCATTTTTTAGAATAAAAATTGCCCCACTCTAAAGTTTGTCAACTAATGTGATTGACTTTGAAAGCTTGATAGAAGTGGGCAAAATATGAATAATAAAAATAAAAGGGGAAAAGGTATCGTAATTCGTCTTTTTAAGACAAACTACCAAATTTGAATGACCTCTTTTGATTTTGAACGCTCTCATCGAATAGTCTGGACCACAAATTTAATGTATGCAAAGATTTTAGAAAATTAAACATATACTTGTGAATTTTCAGGCAAGAGGTTGAAAAATCTCAACTTAATCTTATTTCTTAAAGTCCATCATGAAATCTCCCAATAAGCAAATAAAGAATGAATTGTACATGAATATACAAAATAATAATTGTCTAGATGAAAAACTTTATTATTGCAAATGTTTGAAACGAAATTTTTACTCAACTATAATACAAATGAGAAAAGAAAAATCTCTAAAGAACACACTTCATATATATACACACTTTTCTCACCTTTTTCTTTTGGGATAAAATGTGTTAACAAATTAAATAAAAAAGGATTTTTTTTACAAACAATTATGAAATCTCTTAGACGCTTTAGACTAGTACTTCCAGATGAATTCTTCAGATTTTTACATTTTAGGGTCTGCCCAAAAATCGAGTAATACTTGTTATTTTTCAAAATTTACCAAACCAAAATTGTTATCAGATATTGAAAAAATATTTTTACCTTATTGAAACATCCTTTATAAATGCAGGAGATGGGGGAAAATAAAAGAAAAATACCCCGAATTAGTAAGTAAAACTGTAAAATTGATATGCATGTCCTATAGGGGAGCCCTTTTATGCCAAGGGTAGGGCTAGCATGAAAAATGCAATCCTTTAGAGAAAGTACCATACAATACCTAATGGATTCGATCAATTTATTAATATTCACGTGAAAATTAATTTGAAAAATTTGACTAATTGAAATGGCCAGAGGTATTTGACCTAACAAAAATTAGGACAAAGTTCGAATGAATTAATTGCTTTGATTGGCACATGAAGAGATGTTAAAAGTCAATTTAGCATGAAAGAAGTTATTTTTGAAAAGATTGCAATATCTCGACTAGTTTTTTTAGTGAACGATAGATCGAAACCCTAAAAAAGAATAAACTGATCAAATGGATCAGATGGAATTGATGGTTTATTCAAAAATTGACTGGATTGTCCTAAAAATGAATAAAACTGGTCAAATGGATTGAATGAAATTGATGATTTATTCGAAATTGACTGGATTGTTCTAAAAATGAATAAATTGATCAAATGGATTGGATGGATTTATTCAAAATTGATTGGAGAGTCCTAAAAATGAATAAATTGGTCAAATAGATCGAATGGAGTTGATGGTTTATTCAAAAATCGACTAGATTGTCCTAAAAGTGAATAAACTGGTAAAATGGATTAGATGAAATTGACTATTTATTTAAAATTGACTGAATTGTCCTAAAAATGAATAATGGATTGGATGGAATTTATGATTTATTCAAAATTGATTGGATTATCCTAAAAGTGAATAAAACCGGTCAAATGGATTGAATGAAATTGATGATTTATTCGAAATTGACTGGATTGTTCTAAAAATGAATAAATTGATCAAATGGATTTGATGGATTTGATGATTTATTCCAAATTGATTGAATTGTCCTAAAAATGAACAAATTGGTCAAATGGATTGGATGGAATTGATGATTTATTCAAAATTGATTTGAAAGTCCTAAAAATGAATAGATTGGTCAAATAGATTGGATGGAGTTGATGGTTTATTCAAAAATCAACTAGATTGTCCTAAAAGTGAATAAACTGGTAAAATGGATTGGATGAAATTGACGATTCATTCAAAATTGACTGAATTATACTAAAAATGAATAATGGATTGGATGAAATTGACGAGTTATTCAAAATTGATTGGATTGTCCTAAACATGAATAAATTGGTAAAATGAATTGGATAAAATTAATGATTTATTCGAAAATCGACTGGATTGTCCTCCCATTTGTAGATTCAAATTTTACAAATTTCGTTACAATGCATTAGTCTATAAGTCTTCTAAAATCAAGATTCGATCTTGATATATTTATTATCTCAACAATGATACATCATTTGTGAATTTTTTCAACTTAGCGTCCTTTACACAAGGAATTTTTACCAACTTTGATAAAATGGCCAAAAGATGATTATTAGAGACTCATATTCTAAAAAGTCATTCCATCATTTTCAATGTCATCATCGTGAAAAGAATCGGATCCTACCTTATCTTGTGCACTACCCCTTTGGATGGTATAAAAAATATAAACGTGCAAGTTTCATTGGATTATATATCCAAACCTTAAAGTGGCTTATTCCTAACATGGGATTTCCTATGCGGCATTCCCTCTATAGTTGATGCATGATGACAGTTTATGAAATCGAATAGACATGCGATAATGGGGATTAAATATGACCTAAAGGAACCCTTTTTATATGTCAGGTTAGGCCTAAAAATGAAGTGTAATATGAAGATATTAAAATGTAATAACTTGTAATTTAAACGTATGTGAATCTATCTACTAAGGTAGACTCTAAAAAGAGTACCATGCCAGGATTCTTATTTTCTAAAATTGGTGGATGCAAGAGAAAACAAGGAAAGGTTAGTTTAACAAATAACACATAGCACGTTGGAGCAATAATTGATATAAAAGCGGAAACTAAAGAAAATGGAGTAGAACCCCTCCCCTCGTGTCTAGTATTTCTAGTTGGGTAAGGTTGACTCTACCCTAGGTAATTTCTAACATGGATGCATGAGATTGGATTCACTAATGCATCTAGACTCGATAAACTTTTAGGCTCCCAAACCTTCAGACCAAGAGGCGAAGAGTCATCAATCCAAGACTCTCTAGTCAGTGGTTTTGAGTAATCTCTCAGACATTGCTACGCGCACGTCATGCCACGGTCACATGTCCAAGTGACTCGAATTCTAATCCTAATAGGGAGGAGTGTTGTGACAACCACTAAAAAGAAAATAAGATGAGGGGTTATAAAGAAATAGCGTATGCACGTATGAAGTGCTCCTTTGAGGGGAGAGATTAAATACCATCAAATGTGAGTGAAGGCTCTAGGGTAACTATACCCCCCTCAAGATGTAAAGCGCGATATAAACATAAGTAAATAAACAAATTATTCATTGCATACACGGATATCAAGAGACGATTGCGCGTGTGAAATGCAAGAAACCCTAAAAATAAGGAAAAAATGCAACCTAAAACATCCTAATACGATATGTGACGCCCCCACTTCTCCCAAGGGCGAACCCAAGGTATTGGCGGGACGCCTGCCCAACTCTCGTTCAGGACTCGATACCATTCCAATCCAAACTTAAGGTAGTAACCAAATAATAAAAAAAATGAACTGAAAACAAAATCGCTTCCTTATACAAGTGTTCCGTCTTACATCACAAATTTTCACTATACATCAATTTTTTCCAAAATGTACAACTTCCAAAAGTCGTCTAATCAGTACAACCAAAAATTCTAATCAAAAGAGCCATCAAGTAGGTTTCCCCATAATTCCTTCCATCTCAGCTCCTGTTAAGGAAAACAAATCTAATGGGGTGAGCGAATGCTCGTGAGGCCAAGAAAACATGCAAAACATGTAGTTCAAATAACAATATCATTTAAGCGAGAAATAAAACTATAACATTCAAGTAATTCACGATTTACAATTAAACACACTTGAGTAAGATACAGGAGCTCTCAATAGCCAATTTTCATTTGCTTTGCCAAAGTTCAACCCAATACCTCCTGTTGATGACACTCCGTCACCCGGGTAGGTAATTAAGTCCGTAGAACTTCACTTACTCCATTTATGGTTTCGAGTCAACATGAGAGGTACCTCCCACCCGAATCGGTGTGGTACATGCTATCGCTCAGGGAATCGATTATACGTTTTTGGTTCTGAATCGACATGAGAGGTACCTCCCACCCGAATCGGTGTGGTACATACTATCGCTTAGTGGTCGATGAGACATCGCTCCAATCGACTTATACTTTGTTTATGGTTCTGAGTCGACATGAGAGGTACCTCCCACCCAAATTGACGTGGTACATACTATCACTCAATGGTCGATGAGATATCACTCCAATCGACTGAAAATCGTTTAGGGTTCTGAGTCGACATGAAAGGTACCTCCCACCCGAATCGGTGTGGTACATACTATCGCTCAGGAAACCGATTATAGCACTGAGACGGTATGAGAGACACCTCCCACCCAGATTGGTGTGGTACATGCATCCGCTCAGGCCTTACGAGTTAGACATGTTTATGAACAATTACCGATCATATGTATTCCAGTAACAAAATATCGCATAATTAAAAGAAAGAGAGGACGAGGGCGTCCCACGAGTATACACATAAGTCGAGGAGGTTCACTCCACTCGACATCACAGCACAAATATGGTTTGCAATAGCAACACTTCACTTAATTTATATAACAATTCCACTTCACACAATTCGAATATCAATTCACATAGCACAATTCAATTGTAGCATCACTTAAAGGAGAGCAAGTGCAGTAAAGTACACACTAGTCTCAACAATTCCATAATACACAATTAACAATTAAAGCATTTATCAACAATTCATACACTTGACACTCACCAATTAAAGTAAGGGAGTAAGTGCTCAAAACAAGTGTTTAGGCGTCCGCTTCGAGTTCCTATTGAAGGTCCCCTTGAGCGCTTTGAACAAATAACAATTGGCTATAACACACTATTACTTATAAATCCTTATTAACAAGGGAGATGTACACTTGTACAATCTAAGAAAATGTCACGAAATAGAGCCTTTGCTTGCTCAAAATTCCAGGTTCAAAAGTGGTGTTTAATAACACAAGGAAAAACTGATTTCCTTCATGAAACCAAGTTTAAAATGGTTACTCAATAGCGAAGGGCAGTGAAGAGTTTCTAAATCTCATTTCCCAACAAGTTGGGAAAATTCAGTTTTAAGTGTCAACTTTGAAAAATCATATCTTGCACTCATTAGGTCCAAAATTAGAAACTTTATACCGTTGGAAGTTTGGTTCAAAATACTAAAAGTTTCTAGAAGACACATTTCCAAGATTCTAAATGGAAGACACTCAATTTTCAGCCCAAAGTGGCTGCTATAAGCACACAAGACAGTTTTAGTCTTGTTTTTCGGCAAACTTTGGAAATTCGGCAAAATTCACAGGAAATGAACTACCTCTGAAATTCGTACTACAATGAGAGTTCTAAACAAAGTTTCAAACACAACAAACGGAACTAAATTCGGAGTTTTGAGTGCCAAAATATAGCAGCTCAAAGTTGGCCCAAAATGAAGACTATTCGTAAATTTTTCAGATTTTGAAGAATAACTTTGGCCTATCATTTGTATATCAAAACAGTCTTAGAATGACCCCAAAATTGGTACAATTCAACTTCCATATGAGAACTACTCTTCTATCAAATTTCATTTGAAAATTCACATGGGAAGGTAGTTAACGAAACTACCAAAATCCAAGAAATTTCGAAGACAAATCTGTCTTCTTGTTTCCTTTGCCCTTTTCAAACATTTTGTCCAATGAAATCAACTCCAATTTGGTTCATTGGTGACACTAAGGTCCAGGAAACAACTAATACACATTTGGTAGGTGTTTGACACCAAAATTTTTCAAAACAACATATCCCAAGTCAAACTAGGCCATTCGGCTAGCAGAAATTAGGGTTTTCCAACTTTGGTATAGTTCGGGAATTGAGCTATATCTTGCTTAATACAACTTAAAATTGAGCGTGGTCAGTGGCGTTGGAAACTAGATTCACTAGTCTACATTTCATCAGAAGAAATCATTTGAAATTCAGTTTGCAAATGAGAGAAATTAGAGCTACAAGCTGTAGCTCCTAACTTCCTCTCGGTTGGACTAATAGAACAGGGCAGCCGATTTTGATCAATCACTACAGATGTCTCAGTTTGAATTAGAAGGTGCATTATTCACCGTTAGAAAACTACGGATGTCTAGTTTTGAATGCCGCTAACGGCACTCAATTCCGACGTCCAGACAGAGAGTTATGTTCATTCAAAGAACATTGCCAGAGAACCACTGTTACACGAATTTCCAGATTTATTCTTGCCAAAATTCAATTTTTATCCAACCAATTCAACTAATTTTTTGTAGAAACTTTCTACACACACTATATAACATATCTACATCATTTTCAAGTTCATTTGAGCAACAAAAATTCGAATCAAAGCTTCGAGAAAAACAGGGCAGATTTTGGCCTCTTCATATGCAATTTTCCTTTGGTTTTCCTTTCACTTTTCCAACAAATCTCATCTTGTTTATCACATAACTAACACAAACAACACTTAACATCATCATATCAGTCCTATATCATCAAGGTGGGATTTCATAGAGCCCACTCCAACCATTTAAATCCAACAACAACAATAACAATGAAGCTACAAGCTTCCTAGCAAAGATCAACCCACTAAAGCCAAGGTTAGATGGTTGGATGATTACCTCCTACTCCTTTGAGTGAAATCAGAAATTTTTCACCTCTAAAGCCCAAGAAAAAACCGTGAGAAAGATGTCCTCCACCAAGATTGAGTTGCTCTCCAAGTTGTTTAGGTGTTGTGTGAAGGATTTGAGGTGAAGTTGTGCAAGAATGGAGCAAGGAGGATGATGGGTTTTCTCTTCTTCTCCCTTGGAGAATTTCGGCCAGCAAGATGAAGGGGAGAGAGAGGGTGAGCTGATGAGTGAAGCTTCTTGGAGAAGCTTGTGTAGTTTGTGGCCAAAATTCATTCGAAAGTCAACTCTTAATAGTGCGCGCACACGCGCGATTTGTGTCCGTTTTCTCTCGAGTTTGTTTCACGTGTGCACTAAACCTCTAATGTACTTCCTTTAACATTATAATTATTCACTCTTAGTAGTCTAGAATAAATCTCTTAAATCTCCAATTAACCACTCCGGTTCGGTGTACGCGAACTTTCAATTCGCGCGCGATAACACGAAACCTAAAAGGAATTCTTGTAACGATAATATAAGTGACTAATACTAGAGTAATTAATCACAAAAATAACTATTTTAAGAATAAAACGTGAGTCCTCAAATCTCCAAGACTATTGCACTCTCGAATCGAATATTGTCTCGAAAAACGAGTATTTACTATTTCTCGCTAAACGAGCCGTAGAAAATTAAATTCACGAACTAAACGTTTTAAAAATATAAAAGAAGCATTTTTGCATACAATGGGTTTTAATATGGATAAAATAAATTATTCAGAGTAAACGGGTGAATAAATAATTAATTAAACCATTAAAATAATATAAAAGTAGAAAACATAAAATCCGGGTTCTCACATCCTTCCCCTCTTAAAAGAATTTCGTTCTCGAAATTCATGCCTTGATCTATGAATAACCCTAAATACTTCTTTCGGTCTCCTCTTCAACTTCTCAAATTGCTTTCTCGATTCCATAATCTCTTTATAAAACCTTCATTAGATGGATTTGCTTGCGTTTTAACTCCTTCACTTTTCGATTAAAATCTTTACCAGCCCTTTCCACTTGTGACCAATTTTTATCACTCCTACTTCTCCCATTCAAAACTCACGCTTATTGAACTTAACTATCCTTAGGTGTCGTTCATGATCTTATCATAGTTCTAGAGTTGTGGAGCAATAGATTAAATATACATATAAATCGTAAAATCAATTAAAAGCAAAGTAAATTTTCATATGTCATAAAAGATCATAATAGTTACACTAAGTTATAATAAGTTCATCAAAATCATTTCAAAAGAAAAGGGAAAACAACAAGATCAAAAACGTGCTAAGTCACAATATACAACAAAAGGATGTCATCCCCTATACAAAAGATTACAACCTCTAAAAGTGCCAATCTATGTTAGGGTAAAACTACAATCCCTATTTGTCGAGTGGAGTCAGATTTACCCCTACTCGTAGAGTTTCCACGACTTTGATGCCTCTTACAATCATTAGCATTAATCACTCCTTCTGGCACTCGACTGATTTGCAGTGGATTTAACAGGTTGTTGAGAATTTCCTTCTCCCTTAGAAGTTCTAGGGCAATTCGAAAACTTATTGCTCGGTACTACCGCACCTCAGACATTTTCCTTACTTTCTCCAGCACTCAGCCTCAGTGTGGTTAATCTTACCACAGTATCCACAAGTTACGTGAGGAGTCACAGCTTGACCAGTTTGAGATTTCCCCTTTTTGTTGATCTTGCCTACTCTGATTTCCTTTTGGCGCGACTTCGCTTGATGGAGTTTCTCTGAGTTTTTCAGGCATCTTCACTCCTCCAACCCCTTTTCCCATTTTAAGGGGTTGGTAAATCCTCTCGGACTATTCAGGGGTATCGCTTGGTTTACCCCTCTTTCTAGCATGAAAAGCCTTAGATTGAGACTTAGCATTCTCAACCCTCTGTGCCTTATCCAAGACATCCGTAAAAGTGGTGATCTGGGCGGTTACTAGAGATTCTTGGATTTCTACGTTTAATTCTTGAATAAACCTCCTTATCCTTTTGCGCTCCATGATCACTAACTCAGGGGCAAATTTGGAAAGTTTAGTGAACCGTTCCACATATTCGGCCACACTTAGTAATCCTTGTTTCAACTTAATAAAGTCGTCCTCCATCTTTTCTTGCATAATTGGCGGGAGGAACTTGACATTAAACTCCCTCTCAAAGTTTACCCAAATCCAAGAGGTTTGTTCTCTTTCCCACTTTGCACTAACAACATTTCACCACGAGCGTGTCGCCCCCTCAAATTGAAAAAAGGCAAAATTCACTTGCCTTTCCTCAATATAATTTAAAGCAGTAAAAATATCAACCATCCTTTCAAACCAATTTTCTGCTACCTCGGAATCAGACTCTCCATGAAACTTAGGTGGAGCGAATTTCAAGAATCGCTCTAGGGCTCTATCCTCACCCCTCTCTTAGTTCCTAGGTTGGTTGACTGGTTCAGATCCTTGGCGCTCAGTTAAGCGCTCGAGAATATCGGTCATGCGGTTAATGGCCGTAGCCACTTGGTCACCCTCTTCGTTCCTAGGGTTTTGGTTTGGTCTAGTCGCAGATCCCTCACCTCTCTCGGGAGTGCGGGGTTGCCGAAACCCACGCCCACGTCCCCGTCCATGTTCTCGTCGATCCATTTTGCAAGGTTCTAAACGCATAATAAAAGTGGAAAGTATAAGCGCATGAATTGAAAAACATGTACACATTGCAAGAACACTTTAAATCACGACATAGATATTTGCATAAGCCAGAAGTCATGTCACATGTCAATGTACATACAACTAGCTAATAGTACTATCAAATACAGGTCATAGGCAATTAAGTGCCACAAATATAGGAGTACATGTAGGCAAAATACAAAAAAGTCTCACGGCGAGCACCACCCCTACTATCCTAGGCAGGATCAAAAAGAAAAAACCATAAACTTAGTTAGGGACAGAACTAGAAGAATTCACGATACCAAACCACATCATTCGAATGATGATAAATTCCAAATTCCATTCAGAAGCCTAAGCTACTTTCTAAATTCAAAACCTAAAACTTCCAATGAATACAAGTTTTCTCACTAAATTCAAGGTTAAAGTTCTTATACAGGTTAGGGTAATAAGTCAAACCAAAAGAAGTGCAAAAGATGTCTCATTTTCAAGTTCAAAGTGGAGTTCAAAATTGTTCAAATGGTTCAACTTTTCTTCCGAAATTTCGGCAAGCAAAATAATGGGGAAAACAAGCTTTCTAACCATTGAACTCACCAGTTGGCCATTTAGATTTCCTAATCTTGACTCACCTCCAACCTAACTTGAAGATTAAAGTCTTACAGTGTTTTGTGAGCAAACATGGTGCTACAACCTCAAACACCAAAATCACATTGCACTTAATACACAATCAAATCCCACGGTCCGGCATCCTAAACTTTTAAACCTGGGATACACTACAAAGATCTGAAACCTAAATTCTGATACCAACTGTGACGCCCCCACGTCTCCGAAGGGCGAATCCAAGGGTATCGGCGGGACGCCTGCCCAACTCTCGCCAGGACTCGATACCATTCCATTCCAAACTTAAGGTAAGTAACCAAATAATAAAAAAAAATGAACTGAAAACAAAGTCGCTTCCTTATACAAGTGTTCCATCTTACATCACAAGTTTTCAAAATACATCAATTTTTCCATAATGTACAACTTCCAAAAGTCGTCTAATCAGTACAACCAAAAATTCTAATCAAAAGAGCCATCAAGTAGGCTTCCCCATAATTCCTTCCATCTCAACTGTCGCGCACCATTTTTGAAAAATAAAGGAAAAATAAATGGTTTTAAGAAAAATGAAATTTTGGTTGATTTTGATATGAAAAATTTGAATATTTGATTTTAAAGAAAATAAAGAAAATGAAATGGGTCTAAATGGGACTTTGAAAATGCGACGATTTGACCCAAAATAATAGTTTAAAAAGGGTTTTTAAATAAAAAAAAATTGGAGTCGCCACTTGGTATTGAGTTGAGGTGTACCAAGTCACCTAAAATAATTTTTTAAAGAAAAAGTAGAAACCCTTTTTAAACGACTCCTAAGTCTACAAAAATCAGAGAAAAAGATTCGGGACTCACATTTGAAGAGAGGGAAGGCAAGGATAAAAATCCAAGGCACCCTCTCAATCTAGCCAAGGGTAGTTGCGTGATTTAGTCAAGAATTTTCTTAATTTAACCTAAAAATTTATCACATTTTAGAGGTATTTACATGAATGCAAACCCTAGACCTAAGAGGGTATCGGGGGGTCAAAATATCTCTTCGAAATTATTTGATGCAATTCGCATTAGTTGCGACGCCCAAAAGTAGACTTTCGAAGAAGTCACGAATTGTGCAAAAATATGAGACTCTAAGAAAGGAAAAGAAAGAATCAAATAAAAATAAAAATAAAAATAATAAAAATAATAAAAATAATTATATACAAATACATGTTCTAAAGGGATGCATCATATCGGGTACGGGGGACTAATGTTCGTGACTCAATTTTCCCTTTAATAGAGGGAATACGAGCGTGCTAAGACTAGAAAGCCAAACTCGTCCATATCCCATACTCAAAGGGTATTTCCTATTTAATCAAGCAAATGATCTAACCTAATTTCTATTCCCTTAAATGAAATGCAAATCTAATGTCATGCTTTCATACAAAGGGGTAAGGAATATACATATAGGGGAAATATGAGGTAAGAGGTATACATATAGTAAAAATGTCATACAAGATGAAAAGAAAACCCTAAAAGCGAAAAATATGTATGAGATGAAATGATTTATCACACAAACATGATCTAACGCTCGAAAGGCTCCTAAGGGTCTAGCATTGGACTAACCCATGTCTACAAGTTCTCACTAGCGTTGGACTAGTGAAAAATCGGAAAAAGAGGCCACAACTAGCGTTGGACTAGTGTGGTGACGTCATGCATTTATTTATAACCAAATAAATCATGTGAAACTAATAAAAAGCAAATAAACACATAAGTTCACATAAACACATAGCAAATAAGCATGGTATCTAGATGCAAGGTCCTAAGAAAGCGGTAAACACGTAACACATAGGCATGCTAGGCACACAAAACAAGTAAATCGAATAAAGCCCAACTATTACATCCGGGGAGCCCTACTACAATCTAAAAAAGGGGGAAATAAATACATAAATAAATAAAATAAATACCCAACTATTACAATTTTGGCATTTAATTGCCTTCCCAAATAATTACAAATTGAATTAAAATAAATATACAAAATTAAAACGAATAAAGCGAATAAATGAAATGAAATGGAAACATTCAAAGGCATGCAATTGAACACGTAAAGTCACATAAGAGCACATAGGGTCAAATAAAGTGAAAATAAGGGATAGAGTGTACCTCCCTTGAGTTGGGGCCCTAATGACACGAATTTACTTATTTACCCTCCAAAATAATAAAAGGGTCAAGGCATCACTTTAATTAACAAATAATTACATGAAACGGAAATTAAACACAAAAGTGAACATTAAACACGAAATGAAAATTAAACACGAAATAAACCATCCATGTGTATGAAATTAAAGCAAACACGAGTCTAATTAAAATAATTAAAAGTTTGAAGGGTCTAAAGTACTAAAATTGATGGCTTAAGATGAGACCTATCAAAATCAAATGCCAAAACTTTACAAAAGACGAATGAAACCCATTTATGAAAATTAAACATCAAAAATTACCAAAATTTTATTACAATAAAAATCAAACAAAAAAATCTATCAAAACTCATTAAACCTTGAAATTTATCCCAAATCATAAATAATCTATCCAAGTGATTAAAACATACCAATCTAACAATAACATTTCAATGGGGCCAAATGGATAGTTTTACCAATTTTCCAGGCCATCATAGCAATAAATGCAAATCAAAGGATCAAAAGTGTGATTTTAGTAAGTATTGCATGCATGAGCTTACGAAGAGGCTTTCTTTTTCATTTCTAGTTGCTGGGTTTCTGCAAGTGCATCTTATTGGCAAACCAAAAACTCAACCAGCTAGAACTTGAACCAAAGTGAAAAACAAACACTAAGCATTCTTGACCACTGTTTAAATACGAAAGTTTAAAGCAAAGAGACCATGCAAATTCCAGCAAACAACTCCAAGAGCCTTCTGCGACTAAAAAAGCTTGCTGCACTTTTATTTCTCAAACAGATTTCAGACCCAAACTCACAATTCTAAGCAAAGGTTCTTCGATCAAACATAAGACTTTGAACCAAGCCACAAAACACATAATCCGAACAAACAAAAACTGAGAAGAAGATCGTGCAAAAATCTGGAAAAAGCTTCATGCAAACTACACGCAAAACTAAAAGACGTTTCGGCAACAAGAAAACTTTCAGCAAGAAACTGATAAAGCTTTCTGCAATTTCTCAATTAGTCTAAACGCGTTCATGCGAAACAACCCAAAAGGTCATGTGAAATGGGCAATTCAGATCAACTGGAAGGACTTGGGACAGGGGGAAAAGGGACATTCAACAGCTTCTGAAGACAAAATGCAGCAAATGTGAACTGGACATCCGTTAAAATTGGATCACAAAAACAAAACAACCAAGAAAAGGCTCTATACACATGGCCGCACTTTCTTTCCACAATTTCAACATGCGTATGGAACATTTATACACCACAATGGAACATGTAGATACATCAACTAATGCCCCAGAACTCCACCCAACCCATCAAATGCATCAAACCCAGCAAAAATTACAAAGCAAAAGCTGCATTTTCGGATTCCTGAATACAATTTCTTCTCATTCAAACATAGCTAATGACTGTTGCCTTTTCCTTAATTCAGATTTGTCGAGATTCAAGTTCAAATGCATACAAAATCCAAACACTCAAGCACATGAAGTCAACATCCACTGATGTAAAGGGGATTTTAAACTAAAGACTTGCAGGAACATGGGGAAGAAAGGAGGAAGACAGCAGAGAACAACTAAACCCAGAAAACCAAAGCAACATAACGTAGCAGCAAAAATCTCGATGCTTCTGATCTAAGATGAGAACATTACCTTATTGCTTCGTTTTCCTCTGGTTTCTTTCTACGCTTCTCCGTGGCTTTCAAGCTTCTGCGGTGAGGCTTTGCAGGTGGTGATGGTGGATTCTAGTGGCAGCAGCGACAACAGCAACTCCTTGTTGATTCCTTCGATTCATGGTTTTCCTTTCCTCTGTTTTGGTTCTTTCCCGCTGCTACCTCGTTTTTCCTCTCTTCCTTTGCTGTTTTTCGTTTGTTCCCAAAGCTCTCTCCTTTCCCTTAGATTCTTCTCGGTCTTTCTCACTCTCTCCACTTCCCTTTTTCCTTCCGCCGTCGCTCCTCCAGCTCTCTCTCTCTATCTACTCTCTGTTGTTTCACTCTTTCACGATAGCTCTCCCCTTTCTGGTTTATTTCCTCTCCATTTCTCCCTCTCGGTTGCTCCCCTCTCTAACCCTAGCCGCCACTCACTTTTCAGCCGCCCCCCATTTCACTGAAAACCCTATCTTCCCTCCTGTTTTTCCAGCCGTTCCTCTGCTATTTTAAATGAGACGAGGTCTGTAAACCCTCATCTCAATGGCCATCAAAAAACCATTTTTTGTGGGATTATTAGGGCCGTTAGACAGCTTATTTCTGGATCCTTCTTGATGCTTGGATTAAGCCAAGTGGCTTTGGGTACTGTCGTGATCCGATGGAGCCAAAAAATGGGAAAAACAAAATGAAAAAAAAGGCTGGAAAATGGCTGCTGATATTTCTGCTGCCTTGCTTCGGCTCGTGCGCTGAGGAGGAGAAGCAGCGTGCGTGCATTACACGCGCGCGTAACTTTCCCCCTTTTTTTTTCAACCAAAAATAAAAATAAAACAAAATTAACCAAATTAAATGAAATGCTAGAAAAATTTTGATTTTGATTGATGATTTTTCTTCTTTTTCTTTCCAATGAACTAATCAATAATAATAAAATGATTTTCTTAACAAAATGAAATAAAATAAAAATTAAAAATGAGTAAAATAAATGAAAATATGAATAAAATGAATAGTAAAATTTTGGTGTCTACAGTTTGCCCCTCTTTGTCTGAGTTTCATGGAAACTCGAGACAAAGACGTAGACACCAAATACTTGCCTGTATTTATTCTGCCTTGAACTGGAACTGAGGTTGGTGGCACAAAATCCAAGCCCAACGTGATGTTTGTGAATGGTGGCACAAAATCCAAGCCCAATGTGATATTCAAAAGACACGTTAGTGGGTTGAACCCAATGCTAACAGATGTGAAAAATATAACACACGTTAATGAGTCATACTCAATACTAACGGACATGAAAATATAACACACGTTAGTGAGTCAATACTCGATACTAACGGTGGTAAAAGACAAAACACACGTTAGTGAGTTAATACTCGATGCTAACGGTGACAAAAAACAAAACACACGTTAGTGAGTCAACACTCGATGCTAACGGTGATAAAAGACAAAAACACACGTTAGTGAGTCAACACTCGATACTAACGGTGGTAAAAGACAAAACACACGTTAGTGAGTCAATACTCGATGCTAACGGTGACAAAAAACAAAACACATGTTAGTGAGTCAATACTCGATGCTAACGGTGATAAAAGACAAAACACACGTTAGTGAGTCAACACTCGATGCTAACGGTAATAAAAGACACGTTAGTGGGTTGAACCCGATGCTAACGTCAAAATTGGTAAAGAGTGGGGATAGAAGGGTGCACGGCGGACGCTGAGACTTCACCAACAAGAATTAAAATTGAAAATTAAATTTGTCAAAAATGGGGGACAGAATGGTGCGCGGCGGATGCTGAGACTTCACCAACAAGAAATTAAAATTTGGAAATGAAATTTGTCAAGAATGGGGGATAGAAGGGTGCGCGGCGGACGCTGAGACTTCACCAACAAGAACTAAAATTGGAAATTAAATTTGATTTGATTTTTGATTTGATTTTTTGGTTGTTTTTTTTTTATTTTTTTTTGGTTTTTTTATTTTTTTGGGAGAATCTATTCAAAAACAATTTGCCCCAATTTCGACCAATTATTGCGTAACCAATCACTCAATTTGTATTGCGGCATGGTTGCTCCTCCTTAAAATTTGATTCACGTCTTCCTCGGTCCGAATCCCTCAATTCTTGAGTGATATTCCACAATTATAAAAATTTGCCCCAGTTTTGCTTTTTGGTATTTGAACCTGCAAAAAATAGAAATAATCATAATAACAGATAATGCCACCACCATCCAATTAATCCTACTTCAAGAAACATGTAGACATGAGTACTTTGATGTTTTCCCCTTGACGTTGCGAAAACTCAACTTTGCTCTTTGATCTGATCAAGTTTCGTTGACTTTCAATGCTAATAAGACACTTGGTATCCAGGGATTTTCAATAAATCACATGGATCGCCCTTTGATAAATCCCCCATATAGCAAAACTCAACTTCGCTCTGTGCTCTGATCAAATCTTCTTAACTTCCAATGCTTACCAACTATGACATCTAGTATCCAGGCAATTTCAATAAATCATAGGGATTGCTATTTGATAAATCCAAAGAGATAAATGAGACAATGGAATTCAAGAAAAAATATTTTATTTACACAAAAAAGATGAAAATTCAAGTAACATGAAAACAATCACTTATTCTTTGTTTGAAAGAAAATTAATTGTAGAGAAATGAACTTGTAAACTGAAGAATTTATGTTGGATAAACCAAAACACTTTGATCTCAAATAAATTGCTACACTTGACCCTTTGGATATTGCCCGTCGGGATTCAATGCTTGCAACTAAACCACAAGGTGAATAGAAATTCTAATGAACTGAGTCTTCAGTCATTCCATTCCTAACTCACTTTCTCCTCATAAGACTCTGTCTTAACGCCCTTTCGGGTTTTCACTAAGGCTACCATTTCACCCTTTTTATTTTTTTCATTTTTTCCATTTTCATTTTTGTTTTTCTTCTTTCCTCTTCTTTTTTTTTTTTTCTTCTAAGGTGCCCTTTTGAATTTTCACATAATGAACAAATTCCGCCGATAGTCTTTATCAATTCAGAAATATGTTTTAAGAAATGGTGGCATCAGTGCGACAAACCTTCCCTTGCAAAGTTGGTGAAAGTGTATTGACATCATTTGTCATGCGACTTAGAAAATCTCCTTAAAGAGGTGATACAAAAAATGGAAGCCAGGACTTTCGGCTTTTGTAATGGAGTCCGGTGGGGTGCTAAGAAAGGGTTAAGGCTTGAAAGCAGATTTCAAAAGTGGTTTAAATGATCTGAGATCGCATTGTGTTAACCCTATTTTAGGGTTAAACCAAAATTTGCCCCAGTTTATTCTTAACTGAGGTTTTCTTCTCTTTCATTTTTCATTTTCCTTTTCTCATCTCATTCCTCTTTTGAAATTTTCAAATTGCCCCAATTTATTTTTAATTGAGGTTTTCTTTTGCTCATTCATTTTTCATTTTTCCTTCAAAAATTGAATTTGCCCCAGTGTGGGGTTTTTCCATTCTTTTTCTTTTCCGAAACTAAATTTGCCCCAGTGTGGGATTTTTTCTTTCTTTTCCAAAACTAAATTTACCCCAGTGTGGGGTTTGCGATCCTCAGGGGTTGCCAAACGAAATGATTTATTCTGAATGTTCAAAAGGGATAACTAGGGATAAAACGTCTCAATGGGAAAAGAAGAGGGCCTGACTTTCATTCCATTGTTCGCATTAACCCTAAAAGGAAAATTCCATTTATCACATAAAAAATTTCTTACGCATATCCGAATTGATCGGCTAAGGGAGAATTTGTCCATTCCACTTCTGTGGGAATAAATGCTCCACCTTCTTGATGATAAAGGGCCCTGCCAATTTGCGGCAAACTCTTCTTTTGGCCTCACTTTGCACTGACAAAAGCCACCTTAATACTTTGTTTCCTCGTCTGAATAGTTATGATTTGACCCTTTTATGGTAAGCACGGGCCAATCCTTCGCTTTTGATAATATTGACCATAATAGACTGCATTCATCTGCTTCTCATCAAGTAATCACTGCTTTATTTCCTTAAACTTGACCCCAATTCGGCTTGAGTTTCTCTTTATACCATCCAAGCCTCTTTGAAACATTTTCGGATGTCCCTTCGATACTCTTTTCATTTTGAAATTCAAATTCACACTCGTGAGATATTGAGGTTGCTACCATTGAATTTCGAAACGGTGATATCCAAAGGGATTTTATTCTCGGCCATTTGAAAAGAATGTGTAAGTAACACTGTCTATAGAAAACTGTACATTTTATTGAATTTCAAGATAAAGACCAAACTGTACATTTTGTTACTTGCTAAACAAGATGTGTCTTACAAAAGCCACTTGATTCAAGAATATTTACAAAACATAGTTTAACAAACGACACATGCATAAATGATTTTCATGGATTTTAACCAAAGACAATTCCCCAAATTTATCGAAACTTCCTTCAAGAGGGAAGGATCTCACTAATTCAGGGACTTTCAAGTTTCCCCATGGGGTAAATGCCTCAAATGTGTCTTTGTGTTTGGGAATGAGATTTGCACTTGTACTCGATCATTGTTCTTCCCTTTTCCTAAACACTATATCCCCTGCATCGATCATATCCTGGATTTTATGTTTCAATACCTTACAATCATTGGTGGAATACCCGATAGTTCCAGAATGATAAGCGCAGACGGCTTGAGGATCATAATCGCGGGGAAAACCTTTAAGATAGATTTTGGGAGGCATAGCACCAATTTTCCCGACAGTTTTTGAGTTGTTGGTATAATTGTCCGATAGGCTAGTCCAGGTTGGTGAAGGATCGAGATCGGCTAGGTTTTTGTATTTCTTTGGTTGGAGGATGGGTTCGGTTGTTTAGTTGAGCAGGTCTTGGATTATAAGGGGGACGAGTTCGAGTTTGAGGATTGGGTTGAGAAATTGAGGCGAGTAGTATAGGTGGGTTTGCATAGGTTGGCCAAGGTTGAGGGTGATTGATAGTAGTATGGTAAACAGGGCGTGGGCTTGGGTAATATGAATAGGGGTGTGAGTAGGTAGGTTGACTAACAGGTAAGGGATTATGCTGGATACCGCTATTGCTACCAGCGACCAATTGATCAATTATGCGCCGTTGTGCGGTCACCTCCGTGCTTAAGTCATTGATTTTGTTCCACATTTCGCTCAATTGAGCTCCCAGATTTGCAAGGTCAGCTGGAGGTGTCGTGGCAGGCCTATCGGATGATTCAGGATTTGTACTCATGTTTACACTATTTCTCAAAAACTCGACCACGTGATCGTGCGTCGATGGGGCTTTTTCGTGTAACTATATTTTACGATTACCTGAAAATTTAGGAAAAACCCTATTTAGATATCCTTCTTGATTAACTGTTGTCAAAAAGAGAGAAAAAGAAAAAGACCTGAATTAGTAAAAATTAAAGTAATTCGGATGCATGTCCTATTGGGGGATCCTTTTTGTGCCAAGGGTTGGCCTAGCATGAAAATGCAATCCTTCAGGGTAGACACTATACAATACCTGATGGATCCGGTCAACTTATTGCCATTTGATTTGAAAGTGATTTGAAAATTTTGAGCCAATTGCACAGGAATCAATTTAACCATTGCAATGGCTAGAAACCCTAATCTATCCAAATTGAATAAACGCCATGGATGAGTTTTATCAAAATCGACTAGGTTTGGCAATTTGCAATTTGACATTGAAACCCTAATTGGTCAAATGGGTTGGATGAAACTAATGATCTTTATTGGATCGTCCTAAAAATGGATAAACCGGTCAAATGGATCGAATGAATTTGAAGATTTATTTACGAATGACTAGATCACCCCTGAAAAAAAGGTAAACTGGTCAAATGAGTTGAATGAAATTAATGATTTATTCAAAAATGACTAGATCACCCTAAAAAGGGTAAATTGGTCAAATTAATGAAATTGATAATTTATTCAAAATTGAAAAAATGATTAATTGACAAACTGGATTAGACGAATTCGATGGTTTATTTGAAAATTGATTGAATTGAATGTCCATTAGTAGCTTTAACCAATTCATTGCAATGCATTAGTCTATGAGCCTTCTAAAATCAAGATTTGGCCTCAATATATTTACAGTCTCAACAATGAGGAATTATTTGTGAATTTCTCTTCAAATTAATGTCCTTTACGCAAAGGAATTTTACCAACTATATTAAAATGGCCAAAAAATGATTATTAGATGCTCATATTCTAATGTGGCAGAAAATTGTTTTGTGAAAATAATCGGATCCTTCCTTACCTTGTACACTACCCCTTTTGATGGTATAAGAAATATAAATGTGCAAGTCTCCTTGGATTAAGTATCCGAGACACAAGGTGGCTTATTCCTAACACGGGATCCCCTAAATGGCATTCCCTCTAAGGTTTATGTATGATGCCAATTTATTAAAGCAATTAAATATGCAAATTTGAAATGAAACATGATCTAAGGAACCCTTTGTATGCCAGGGTGGGCCTAAAATGATATGCAATTATTAACTTACAAATGCAATTCATTGGAATTTAAACGTGGAATAACCTATCTAAGAAGGTAGGTTCTAAAAGAGAATCATGTCAGATCTCTTATTTCCTATTGTTTGTGAATATAAAAGGCAAGAAAACAAGAAAATGTTAGATAATACATAACACATAACACGTTAGGCAATTAGATGATACAAAAAGTAAAAAGAAAATTAAAGAAAGAGGGGTGGGATCCCTCCCTTCATGCCTAGTGTTCTTAGTTGGGTATGGTCGACTCTAACCTAGGTAATTTAATCATGGATGCATGAGGTTGGGGCTTACTAATGTACCTAGACTTTGACGAGGTTTTAAGGCTCCCAAACCTTCAGACCAAAGGCAAAGGGTCATCAATCCCAAAGCCTAAAAATCGGTGGTTCGGGTGATCCCTCGGACATTGCTACGTGCACGTCGTGCCACGGCCACATGTCCAAGTGAATCGATCTAATCCTAATAAAGGAAGAGTGGTATGACAACCACTAAAAGTAAAAAGAAATGAGAGATATAAAAGTAAAATGTATGCACGTATGAAGTGTCCCTATCGAAGGGAAAGATTAAAATACCATCACATGCGGTCGACGGCTCTAGGTCGACTATTTCCCCCACCAAAAATGCAAGTGTGGTATACAATCACAAATAAAAAGTAAACACATAAACGATCGCATACGTGGACATTTGAAACAATTATGTGTTAGATGCAATAAACCCTAAAAAAGGAAAAATGCAATCCTAAACCTCCAAATGTGATATATAAGAAGGTTAAAAAAAATGATTGATTAAATCAAATTTGCTCGGACCCCTCTAAATCCCCAGTGGAGTCGTCAGCTGTCGCGCCCCATTTTTTAAAAATAAAGGAAAAATAAATGGTTTTAAGAAAAATGGAATTTTGGTTGATTTTGATTTGAAAATTTTGAATTTTTTATTTTAAAGAAAATAAAGAAAATGAAATGGGTCTAAATGGGACTTTGAAAATGTGACAATTTGACCCAAAATAATAGTTTAAAAAGGGTTTTTAAATGAAAAAAAATTGGAGTCGCCACTTGGTATTGAATTGAGGTGTACCAAGTCACCTAAAATGAATTTTTTAAAGAAAAAGTAGAAACCCATTTTAAATGACTCCTAAGTCTACAAAAATCAGAGAAAAAGATTCGGGAGTCACATTTTGAAGAGAGGGAAGGCAAGGATAAAAATCCAAGGCACCCTCTCAATCTAGCCAAGGGTAGTTGCGTGATTTAGTCAAGAATTTTCTTAATTTAAACTAAAAATTTATCACATTTTAGAGGTATTTACATGAATGCAAACCCTAGACCTAAGAGGGTATCGGGGGGGTCAAAATATCTCTTCGAAATTATTTGATGCAATTCGCATTAGTTGCGACGCCCAAAAATAGACTTTCGAAGAAGTCACGAATTCTGCAAAAATATGAGACTCTAAGAAAGGAAAAGAAAGAATCAAATAAAAATAAAAATAAAAATAAAAAAAATAATTATATACAAATACATGTTCTAAAGGGATGCATCATATCGGGTACGGGGGACTAATGTTCGTGACTCAATTTTCCCTTTAATAGAGGGAATACGAGCGTGCTAAGACTAGAAAGCCAAACTCGTCCATATCCCATACTCAAAGGGTATTTCCTATTTAATCAAGCAAATGATCTAACCTAATTTCTATTCCCTTAAATGAAATGCAAATCTAATGTCAATGCTTTCATACAAAGGGGTAAGGAATATACATATAGGGGAAATATGAGGTAAGAGGTATACATATAGTAAAAATGTCATACAAGATGAAAAGAAAACCCTAAAAGCGAAAAATATGTATGAGATGAAATGATTTATCACACAAACATGATCTAACGCTCGAAAGGCTCCTAAGGGTCTTAGCATTGGACTAGCCCATGTCTACAAGTTCTCACTAGCGTTGGACTAGTGAAAAATCGGAAAAAGAGGCCACAACTAGCGTTGGACTAGTGTGGTGACGTCATGCATTTATTTATAACCAAATAAATCATGTAAAACTAATAAAAAGCAAATAAAACACATAAGTTCACATAAACACATAGCAAATAAGCATGGTATCTAGATGCAAGGTCCTAAGAAAGCGGTAAACACGTAACACATAGGCATGCTAGGCACACAAAACAAGTAAATCGAATAAAGCCCAACTATTACATCCGGGGAGCCCTACTACAATCTAAAAAGGGGGAAATAAATACATAAATATATAAAATAAATACCCAACTATTACAATTTTGGCATTTAATTGGCCTTCCCAAATAATTACAAATTGAATTAAAATAAATATACAAAAATTAAACGAATAAAGCGAATAAATGAAATGAAATGGAAACATTCAAAGGCATGCAATTGAACACGTAAAGTCACATAAGAGCACATAGGGTCAAATAAAGTGAAAATAAGGGATAGAGTGTACCTCCCTTGAGTTGGGGCCCTAATGACACGAATTTACTTATTTACCCTCCAAAATAATAAAAGGGTCAAGGCATCACTTTAATTAACAAATAATTACATGAAACGGAAATTAAACACAAAAGTGAACATTAAACACGAAATGAAAATTAAGCACGAAATAAACCATCCATGTGTATGAAATTAAAGCAAACACGAGTCTAATTAAAATAATTAAAAGGTTTGAAGGGTCTAAAGTACTAAAATTGATGGCTTAAGATGAGACCTATCAAAATCAAATGCCAAAACTTTACAAAAGACGAATGAAACCCATTTATGAAAATTAAACATCAAAAATTACCAAAATTTTATTACAATAAAAATCAAACAAAAAAATCTATCAAAACTCACTAAACCTTGAAATTTATCCCAAAATCATAAATAATCTATCCAAGTGATTAAAACATACCAATCTAACAATAACATTTCAATGGGGCCAAATGGATAGTTTTACCAATTTTCCGGGCCATCATAGCAATAAATGCAAATCAAAGGATCAAAAGTGTGATTTTAGTAAGTATTGCATGCATGAGCTTACGAAGAGGCTTTCTTTTCATTTCTAGTTGCTGGGTTTCTGCAAGTGCATCTTATTGGCAAACCAAAAACTCAACCAGCTAGAACTTGAACCAAAGTGAAAAAACAAACACTAAGCATTCTTGACCACTGTTTAAATACGAAAGTTTAAAAGCAAAGAGACCATGCAAATTCCAGCAAACAACTCCAAGAGCCTTCTGCGACTAAAAAAGCTTGCTGCACTTTTATTTCTCAAACAGATTTCAGACCCAAACTCACAATTCTAAGCAAAGGTTCTTCGATCAAACATAAGACTTTGAACCAAGCCACAAAACACATAATCCGAACAAACAAAAACTGAGAAGAAGATCGTGCAAAAATCTGGAAAAAGCTTCATGCAAACTACACGCAAAACTAAAAGACGTTTCGGCAACAAGAAAACTTTCAGCAAGAAACTGATAAAGCTTTCTGCAATTTCTCAATTAGTCTAAACGCGTTCATGCGAAACAACCCAAAAGGTCATGTGAAATGGGCAATTCAGATCAACTGGAAGGACTTGGGACAGGGGAAAAGGGACATTCAAACAGCTTCTGAAGACAAAATGCAGCAAATGTGAACTGGACATCCGTTAAAATTGGATCACAAAAACAAAACAACCAAGAAAAGGCTCTATACACATGGCCGCACTTTCTTTCCACAATTTCAACATGCGTATGGAACATTTATACACCACAATGGAACATGTAGATACATCAACTAATGCCCCAGAACTCCACCCAACCCATCAAATGCATCAAACCCAGCAAAAATTACAAAGCAAAAGCTGCATTTTCGGATTCCTGAATACAATTTCTTCTCATTCAAACATAGCTAATGACTGTTGCCTTTTCCTTAATTCAGATTTGTCGAGATTCAAGTTCAAATGCATACAAAATCTAAACACTCAAGCACATGAAGTCAACATCCACTGATGTAAAGGGGATTTTAAACTAAAGACTTGCAGGAACATGGGGAAGAAAGGAGGAAGACAGCAGAGAACAACTAACCCAGAAAACCAAAGCAACATAACGTAGCAGCAAAAATCTCGATGCTTCTGATCTAAGATGAGAACATTACCTTATTGCTTCGTTTTCTTCTGGTTTCTTTCTACGCTTCTCCGTGGCTTTCAAGCTTCTGCGGTGAGGCTTTGCAGGTGGTGATGGTGGATTCTAGTGGCAGCAGCGGCAACAGCAACTCCTTGTTGATTCCTTCGATTCATGGTTTTCCTTTCCTCTGTTTTGGTTCTTTCCCGCTGCTACCTCGTTTTTCCTCTCTTCCTTTGCTGTTTTTCGTTTGTTCCCAAAGCTCTCTCCTTTCCCTTAGATTCTTCTCGGTCTTTCTCACTCTCTCCACTTCCCTTTTTCCTTCCGCCGTCGCTCCTCCAGCTCTCTCTCTCTATCTACTCTCTGTTGTTTCACTCTTTCACGATAGCTCTCCCCTTTCTGGTTTATTTCCTCTCCATTTCTCCCTCTCGGTTGCTCCCCTCTCTAACCCTAGCCGCCACTCACTTTTCAGCCGCCCCCCATTTCACTGAAAACCCTATCTTCCCTCCTGTTTTTCCAGCCGTTCCTCTGCTATTTTAAATGAGACGAGGTCTGTAAACCCTCATCTCAATGGCCATCAAAAAACCATTTTTTGTGGGATTATTAGGGCCGTTAGACAGCTTATTTCTGGATCCTTCTTGATGCTTGGATTAAGCCAAGTGGCTTTGGGTACTGTCGTGATCCGATGGAGCCAAAAATGGGAAAAACAAAATGAAAAAAAAGGCTGGAAAATTGCTGCTGATATTTCTGCTGCCTTGCTTCGGCTCGTGCGCTGAGGAGGAGAAGCAGCGTGCGTGTATTGCAAAGCAAGCGTGACTTTTCCCCTTTTTTTTCAACCAAAAATAAAAATAAAACAAAATTAACCAAATTAAATGAAATGCTAGAAAAAATTTGATTTTGATTGATGATTTTTCTTCTTTTTCTTTCCAATGAACTAATCAATAATAATAAAAGTGATTTTCTTAACAAAATGAAATAAAATAAAAATAAAAAAATTAAAAATGAGGTAAAATAAACGAAAATATGAATAAAATGAATAGTAAAATTTTGGTGTCTACATCAGCTCCTGTAAGGAAAACAAATCTAATGGGCTGAGCGAATGCTCGTGAGGCCAAGAAAATATGCAAAACATGTAGTTCAAATAACAATATCATTTAAGTGAGAAATAAATCTATAACATTCAAGTAATTCACGATTTACAATTAAACACACTTGAGTAGGATACAGGAGCTCTCAATAGCCAAATTTCCATTTGCCTTTTCAAGAGTTCAACCCAATACTTCCTGGTGATGACACTCCGTCACCCGAGTAGGTAATTAAGTCCGTAGAATTTCACTTACTTCATTTATGGTTCTGAGTCAACATGAGAGGTACCTCCCACCCGAATCGGTGTGGTACATGCTATCGCTCAGGGAATCGATTATACGTTTTTTTGTTCTGAATCGACATGAGAGGTACCTCCCACCCGAATCGGTGTGGTACATACTATCACTCAGTGGTCGATGAGACATCGCTCCAATCGACTTATACTTTGTTTATAGTTCTGAGTCGACATGAGAGGTACCTCCACCCAAATTGGCGTGGTACATACTATCACTCTGTGGTCGATGAGACATCGCTCCAATCGACTGAAAATGGTTTAGAGTTCTGAATCGACATGAGATGTACCTCCCACCCGAATCATTGTGGTACATTACTATCGTTCAGGGAACCGATTATAGCACTGAGACGGTATGAGAAACACCTCCCACCCAGATTGGTGTAGTACATGAATCCGCTCAGAGCTTACGAGTTAGACATGTTTATGAACAATTACCGATCATACGTATTCCAATAACAAGTATCGCATAATTAAAAGAAAGAGAGGACGAGGGCGTCCCCACGAGTATACACATAAGTCGACGAGGTTCACTCCACTCGACATCACAATACAAATATGGTTTGCAATAGCAACACTTCACTTAATTCACATAACAATTCACTTCACACAATTCGAATATCAATTCACATAGCACAATTCAATTGTAGTATCACTTAACGGAGAGCGAGTGCGGTAAAGTACACACTCGTCTCAACAATTCCATAATACACAATTAACAATTAAAACATTTATCAATAATTCATGCACTTGAAACTCACCAATTAAAGTAAGGGAGTAAGTGCTCAAACAAGTGTTTAGGCGTCCGCTTCGAGTTCCTCTTGAAGGTCCCCTTGAGCGCCTGAGCAAATAACAATTGGCTATAACACACTATTACTTATAAATCCCTTATTAACAAGGGAGATTGTACACTTGTACAATCTAAGAAAATGCCATGAAATAGAGCTTTGCTTGCTCAATATTCCAGGTTCAAAAGTGGTGTTTAATAACCCAATGAAAAACTGATTTCCTTCATGAAACCAAATTTAAAACGGTCACTCAATAGCGAAGGGCTGTGAAGAGTTTCTAAATCTCATTTCCCAACAAGTTGGGAAAATTCAGTTTTATGTGTCAACTTTGAAAAATCATATCTTGCACTCATTAGGTCCAAAATTAGAAACTTTATACCGTTGGAAGCTTGGTTCAAAATATTAAAAGTTTCTAGAAGACACATTTCCAAGATTCTAAATGGAAGACACTCAATTTTCAGCCCAAAGTGGCTGCTATAAGCACACAAGACAGTTTTAGTCTTGTTTTTCGGCAAACTTTGGAAATTCGGCAAAATTCACAGGAAATGAACTACCTCTGAAATTCGTACTACAATGAGAGTTCTAAACAAAGTTTCAAACACAACAAACGGAACTAAATTCTGAGTTTTGAGTGCCAAAATATAGCAGTTTCAAAGTTGGCCAAAATGAAGACTATTCGTAAATTTTTCAGATTTTGAAGAATAACTTTGGCCTTGTATATTCAAAACAGTCTTAGAATGACCCCAAAATTGGTACAATTCAACTTTCATATGAGAACTACTCCTCTATCAAATTTCATTTTAAAATTCACATGGGAAGGTAGTTAACAAAACTACCAAAATCCAAGAAATTTCGAAGACAAATCTGTCTTCTTGTTTCCTTTGCCCTTTTCAAACATTTTGTCCAATGAAATCAACTCCAATTTGGTTCATTGGTGACACTAAGGTCCAGGGAAACATCTAATACACATTTGGTAGGTGTTTGACACCAAAAGTTTTGAAACAACATATCCCAAGTCAAACTAGGCCATTCGGCTAGAAGAAATTAGGGTTTTCCAGTTTTGGTACAGTTCGGGAATTGGGCTATATCTCGCTCAATACAACTTGAAATTGAGCGTAGTCAGTGGCGTTGGAAACTAGATTCACAAGTCTACATTTCATCAGAAGAAATCATTTTTGAAATTCAGTTTGAAAATGAGAGAAATTAGAGCTACAATCTGCAGCTCCTAACTTCCTCTCGGTTGGACTAACAGAACAGGGCAGCCGATTTTGATCAATCACTACAGATGTCTCAGTTCGAATTAGAAGGTGCATTATTCACCGTTAGAAAACTACGGATGTCTAGGTTTTGAATGCAGCTGACGGCACTCCAATTCGACGTCCAGACAGAGAGTTATGTTCATTCACAGAACACTGCCAGAAGACCACTGTTACACGAATTTCCAGATTTGTTCTTGCTAAAATTCAATTTTTATCCAACCAATTCAACTAATTTTTTGTAGATACTTTCTACACACACTATATAAGATATCTACATCATTTTAAAGGTCATTTGAGCAACAAAAATTCGAATCAAAGTTTCGAGAAAAACAGGGCAGATTTTCGGCCTCTTCATATGCAATTTTCCTTTAGTTTTCCTTTCACTTTTCCAAACAAATCTCATCTTGTTTATCACATAACTAACACAAACAACACTTAACATCATCATATCAGTCCTATATCATCAAGGTAGGATTTCATAGAGCCCACTCCAACCATTTAAATCCAACAACAACAATAACAATGAAGCTACAAGCTTCCTAGCAAAGATCAACCCACTAAAGCCAAGGTTAGATGGTTGGATGATTACCTCCTATTCCTTTGAGTGAAATCAGAAATTTTGCACCTCTAAATCCCAAGAAAAATCGTGAGAAACATGTCCTCCACCAGATTGAGTTGCTCTCCAAGTTGTTTAGGTGTTGTTGTGAAGGATTATGGAGCAAGGGGATGATGGGTTTTCTCTTCTTCTCCCTTGGAGAATTTCGGCTAGCAAGATGAAGGGGAGAGAGAGGGTGAGCTGATAAGTGAAGCTTCTTGGAGAAACTTGTGTAGTTTGTGGCCAAAATTCATTCGAAAGTCAACTCTTAATAGTGCGAGCACGCGCGCGTTTTGTGTCCGTTTTCTCTCAGGTTTGTTTCACGTGTGCACTAAACCTCTAATGTACTTCCTTTAATGTTATAATTATTCACTCTTAGTAGTCTAAACAAATCTCTTAAATCTCCAATTAACCACTCCGGTTTGGTGTACGCGAACTTCCAATTCGCGCGCGATAACACGAAACCTAAAAGGAATTCTTGTAACGATAATATAAGTGACTAATACTAGAGTAATTAATCACAAAAGTAACTATTTTAAGAATAAAACATGAGTCCTCAATTTCCAAGACTATTGCACTCTCGAATCGAATATTGTCTCGAAAAACGAGTATTTGCTATTTCTTGCTAAACGAGCCGTAGAAAAATTAAATTCACGAACTAAACGTTTTTAAAAATATAAAAGAGGCATTTTTGCATACAATGGCTTTTAATATGGATAAAATAAATTATTCAGAGTAAACGGGTGAATAAATAATTAATTAAGCCATTAAAATAATATAAAAGTAGAAAAAATAAAATCCGGGTCCTCACATCCTTCCCCTCTTAAAAGAATTTCGTTCTCGAAATTCATATCTTGATCTATGAATAACCCTAAATACTTCTTTCAGTCTCCTCTTCAACTTCTCAAATTGTTTCTCGATTCCATAATCTCTCTATAAAACTTCATTAGAGGGATTTGCTTGCGTTTTAACTCCTTCACTTTTCGATTAAAATATTTACTAGCCCTTTCCTCTTGTGACCAATTTTCATCACTCCTACTTCTCCCATTCAAAACTCACGCTTATTGAACTTAACTATCCTTAGGTGCCATCCATGATCTTATCATAGTTCTAGAGGTGTGGAGCAATAGATTAAATATACATATAAACCGTAAAATCAATTAAAAGCAAAGTAAATTTTCATATGTCATAAAAGATCATAATAGTTACACTAAATTATAATAAGTTCATCAAATCATTTCAAAAGAAAAGGGGAAACAACAAGATCAAAACGTGCTAAGTCACAATATACAACAAAAGGATGTCATCCCCTATACAAAAGATTACAACCTCTAAAAGTGCCAGTCTATGCTAGGGTAAAACTACAATCCCTTTTGTCGAGTGGAGTCAGATTTACCCCTACTCGTAGAGTTTCCACGACTTTGATTTCTCTTACAATCATTAGCATTAATCACTCCTTCTGGCACTCGACTTGATTTGCAGTGGACTTAACAGGTTGTTGAGAATTTCATTCTCCCTTAGAAGTTCTAGAGGCAATTCGAAAACTTATGCTCGGTACTACCGCTCCTCAGACATTTTCCTTACTTTCTCCAGCACTCGACCTCAGTGTGGTTAATCTTGCCACGGTATCCACAAGTTATGTGAGGAGTCACGGCTTGACCAGTTTGAGATTTCCCCTTTTGTTGACCTCGCCTACTTTGATTTCCTTTTGGTGCGACTTCGCTTGATGGAGTTTCTCTGAGTTTTTCAGGCATCTTCATTCCTCCAACCCCTTTTCCCATTTTAAGGGGTTGGGAAGTCCTCTCGAACTGTTCAGGGGTATCGCTTGGTTTACCCCTCTTTCTAGCATGAAAAGCCTTAGATTGAAACTTAGCATTCTCAACCCTCTGTGACTTATCCAAGGCATCCGTAAAAGTGGTGATCTGGGCGGCTGCTAGAGATTCTTGGATATCTAAGTTTAATCCTTGAATAAACCTCCTCATCCTTTTGCGCTCCGTGATCACTAGTTCAGGAGCAAATTTGGAAAGTTTAGTGAATCGCTCCTCATACTCAGCCACACTTAGTAATCCTTGTTTCATCTTAATAAAGTCGTCTTCCTTTTATTCTTGTATAATTGGCGGAGGACTTGACATTAAACTCCCCCTCAAAATTTACCCAAGTCCAAGGGGTTTGTTTTCTTTCCCACTTTGCACTAACAACATTTCACCACGAGCGTGTCGCCTCCTCAAATTGAAAAAAGGCAAAATTCACTTGCCTTATTCCGGTATAATTTAAAGCAGCAAAAATATCAACCATCCTTTCAAACCAATTTTTCGCTATCTCTGAATCAGACCCTCCATGAAACTTAGGTGGAGCGAATTCAAGAATCGCTCTAGGGCTCTATCCTCACCCCTCTCTTGGTTCCTAGGTTGATTGACTGGCTCAGATCCTTGGCGCTCAGCTAAGCGCTCGAGAATATCCGTCATACGGTTAATGGCCGTAGCCACTTGGTCACCCTCTTCGTTCTTAGGGTTTTGGTTTGGTCTAGTCGCAAATCCCTCACCTCTCTCAGGAGTGCGGGGTTGCCGAAACTCACGCCCACACCCCCGTCCATGTTCTCGTCGATCCATTTTGTAAGGTTCTAAACGCATAATAAAAGTGGAAAGTATAAGCGCATGAATTGAAAAACATGTACATATTGCAAGAACACTTTAAATCACGGCATAGATATTTGCATAAGCCAGAAGTCATGTCACATGTCAATGTGCATACAACTAGCTAATAGTACTATCAAATATAGGTCATAGGCAACTAAGTGCCACAAATATAGGAGTACATGCTGGCAAAATACAAAAGGTCTCACGGCGAGCACCACCCCTACTATCCTAGGCAGGATCAAAAAGAAAAACCATAAGCCTAGTTAGGGACAGAACTAGAAGAATTCACGATACCAAACCACATCATTCGAATGATGATAAATTCCAAATTCCATTCAGAAGCCTAAGCTACTTTCTAAATTCTTAACCTAAAAGTTCCAATGAATACAAGTTTCCTCAATAAATTCAAAGTGAAAGTTCTTATACAGGTTAGGGTAATAAGTCAAACCAAAAGAAGTACAAAAAGATGTCTCATTTTCAAGTTCAAAGTGGAGTTCAAAATTGTTCAAATGGTTCAACTTTTCTTCCGAAATTTCGGCAAGCAAAATAATGGGGAAAACAAGCTTTCTAACCATTGAACTCACCAGTTGGCCATTTAGATTTCCTAATCTTGACTCACCTCCAACCTAACTTGAAGATTAAAGTCTTACAGTGTTTTGTGAGCAAACATGGTGCTACAACCTCAAACACCAAAATCACATTGCACTTAATACACAATCAAATCCCACGGTCCGGCATCCTAAACTTTTAAACCTGGGATACACTACAAAGATCTGAAACCTAAATTCTGATACCAACTGTGACGCCCCCACTTCTCCGAAGGGCGAATCCAAGGGTATCGGCGGGACGCCTGCCCAACTCTCGCCAGGACTCGACACCATTCCATTCCAAACTTAAGGTAAGTAATCAAATAATAAAAAAAATGAACTGAAAACAAAGTCGCTTCCTTATACAAGTGTTCCATCTTACATCACAAGTTTTCAAAATACATCAACTTTTCCAAAATGTACAACTTCCAAAAGTCGTCTAATCAGTACAACCAAAAATTCTAATCAAAAGAGCCATCAAGTAGGCTTCCCCATAATTCCTTCCATCTCAACTCCTGTTAAGGAAAACAAATCTAATGGGGTGAGCGAATGCTCGTGAGGCCAAAAAAACATGCAAAACATGTAGTTCAAATAACAATATCATTTAAGCGAGAAATAAATCTATAACATTCAAGTAATTCACGATTTACAATTAAACACACTTGAGTAGGATACAGGAGCTCTCAATAGCCAATTTCCATTTGCTTTGCAAAAGTTCACCCCAATACTTCCTGGTGATGACACTCCGTCACCCGAGTAGGTAATTAAGTCCGTAGAATTTCACTTACTTCATTTATGGTTCTGAATCAACATGAGAGGTACCTCCCACCCGAATCGGTGTGGTACATGCTATCGCCCAGGGAATCGATTATACGTTTTTTGTTCTGAGTCAACATGAGAGGTACCTCCCACCCGAATCGGTGTGATACATACTATCGCTCAGTGGTCGATGAGACATCGCTCCAATCGACTTATACTTTGTTTATGGTTCTGAGTCGACATGAGAGGTACCTCCCACCCAAATTGGCGTGGTACATACTATCACTCAGTGGTCGATGAGACATTGCTTCAATCGACTGAAAATGGTTTAGGGTTCTGAGTCGACATGAGAGGTACTTCCCACCCGAATCGGTGTGGTACATACTATCGCTCAGGTAACCGATTATAGCACTGAGACGGTATGAGAAACACCTCCCACCCAGATTGGTGTAGTACATGAATCCGCTCAGAGCTACGAGTTAGACATGTTTATGAACAATTACCGATCATACGTATTCCAATAACAAGTATCGCATAATTAAAAGAAAAAGAGGACGAGGGCGTCCCCACGAGTATACACATAAGTCGACGAGATTCACTCCACTCGACATCACAACACAAATATGGTTTGCAATAGCAACACTTCACTTAATTCACATAACAATTCACTTCACACAATTCGAATATCAATTCACATAGCACAATTCAATTGTAGCATCACTTAACGGAGAGCGAGTGCGGTAAAGTACACTCTCGTCTCAACAATTCCATAATACACAATTAACAATTAAAGCATTTATCAACAATTCATGCACTTGACACTCACCAATTAAAGTAAGGGAGTAAGTGTTCAAACAAGTGTTTAGGCGTCCGCTTTGACTTCCTCTTGAAGGTCCCCCTTTAGCGCCTGAGCAAATAACAATTGACTATAACACACTATTACTTATAAATCTCTGATTAACAAGGGAAATTGTACACTTGTACAATCTAAGAAAATGTCATGAAATAGAACTTTGCTTGCTCAAATTCCAGGTTCAAAAGTGGTGCTTAATAACACAAGGAAAAACTGATTTCCTTCATGAAACCAAGTTTAAAACGGTCACTCAATATCGAAGGGTAGTGAAGAGTTTCTAAATCTCATTTCCCAACAAGTTGGGAAAATTCAGTTTTATGTGTCAATTTTGAAAATTCATATCTTGCACTCAGTAGGTCCAAAATTGGAAAACTTTATATCGTTGGAATCTTGATTCAAAATACTAAAAGTTCCTAGAAGACACCTTTCCAAGATTCTAAATGGAAGACACTCAATTTTCAGCCCAAAGTGGCTGCTAAAAGCACACAAGACAGTTTTAGTCTTGTTTTTTGGCAAACTTTGGAAATTTTGGCAAAATTCACAGGAAGTGAACTAGCCTCTGAAATTCGTACTACAATGAGAGTTCTAAGCAAAGTTTCAAACACAACAAATGGAACTAAATTCAGAGTTTTGAGTGTCAAATTATAGCAGCTCAAAGTTGGCCCAAAATGAAGACTATTGATAAATTTTCCAGATTTTGAAGAATAATTTTGGCCTATCATTTGTATATCAAAACAGTCTTAGAATGACCCCAAAATTGGTACAATTCAACTTCCATATGAGGACTACTCCTCTATCAAATTTCATTTGAAAATTCACATGGGAAGGTAGTTAACAAAACTACCAAAATCCAAGAAATTTCGAAGACAAATCTGTCTTCTTGTTTCCTTTGCCCTTTTCAAACATTTTGTCCAATGAAATCAACTCCAATTTGATTCATTGGTGACGCTAAGGTTCAAGAAATGTCTAATATACATTTGGTAGGTGTTTGACACCAAAATTTTTGAAACAACATATCCCAAGTCAAACTAGGCCATTCGGCTAGCTGAAATTAGGGTTTTCCAGCTTTGGTATAGTTCGAGAATTGGGCTATATCTCGCTCAATACAACTTGAAATTGAGCGTGGTCAGTGGCGTTGGAAACTAGATTCACAAGCCTACATTTCATCAGAAGAAATCATTTTGAAATTCAGTTCGCAAATGAGAGAAATTATAGGTACAAGCTGCAGCTCCTAACTTCCTCTCGGTTGGTAGGTGTTTGACATCTAAGGTCCAGGAAACATCTAATATACATTTGGTAGGTGTTTGACACCAAATTTTTGAAACAACATATTCCAAGTCAAACTAGGCCATTCGGCTAGCAGAAATTTGGGTTTTCCAGCTTTGGTACAGTTCGGGAATTGGGCTATAACTCGCTCAATACAACTTGAAATTAAGCATGGCCAGTGGCGTTGGAAACTAGATTCACAAGCCTACATTTCATCAGAAGAAATGGTTTTGAAATTTAGTTCACAAATGAGAGAAATTAGAGCTACAATCTGCAGCTCCTAACTTCCTCTCGGTTGGACTAACAGAACAGGGCAGCCGATTTTGATCAATCACTACAGATGGCTCAGTTCGAATTAGAAGGTACATGATACACCGTTAGAAAACTACGGATGTCTAGTTTTGAATGCCGCTAACAGCACTCAATTTCGATGTCCAGACAGAGAGTTATGTTCGTTCAAAGAACACTGCCAGAGGACCACTGTTACACGAATTTCCAGATTTGTTCTTGCCAAAATTCAATTTTTATCCAACCAATTCAACTAATTTTTTGTAGAAACTTTCTACACACACTATATAACATATCTACATCATTTTCAAGTTCATTTGAGCAACAAAAATTCAAATCAAAGCTTCGAGAAAAACAGGGCAGACTTTCGGCCTCTTCATATACAATTTTCCTTTGGTTTTCCTTTCACTTTTCCAACAAATCTCATCTTGTTTATCACATAACTAACACAAATAACACTTAACATCATCATATCAGTCCTATATCATCAAGGTGGGATTTCATAGAGCCCACTCCATCCATTTAAATCCAACAACAACAATAACAATGAATCTACAAGCTTCCTAGCAAAGATCAACCCACTAAAGCCAAGGTTAGATGGTTGGATGATTACCTCCTACTCCTTTGAGTGAAATCAGAAATTTTGCACCTCTAAAGCCCAAGAAAAACCGTGAGAAAGATATCCTCCACCAAGATTGAGTTGCTCTCCAAGTTGTTTAGTTGTTGTGTGAAGGATTTGAAGTGAAGTTGTGCAAGAATGGAGCAAGGAGAATGATGGGTTTTCTCTTCTTCTCCCTTGGAGAATTTCGGCCAGCAAGATGAAGAGGGGAGAGAGGGTGAGCTGATGAGTGAAGCTTCTTGGAGAAGCTTGTGTAGTTTGTGGCCAAAATTCATTCGAAAGTCAACTCTTAATAGTGCGCGCACGCGCGCGTTTTGTGTCCGTTTTCTCTCGGATTTGTTTCACGTGTGCACTAAACCTCTAATGTACTTCCTTTAACATTATAATTATTCACTCTTAGTAGTCTAGAATAAATCTCTTAAATCTCCAATTAACCACTCCGATTCGGTGTACGTGAACTTCCAATTCGCGCGCGATAACACGAAACCTAAAAGGAATTCTTGTAACGATAATATAAGTGACTAATACTAGAGTAATTAATCACAAAAATAACCATTTTAAGAATAAAACATGAGTTCTCAAATCTCCAAGACTATTGCACTCTCGAATCGAATATTGTCTCGAAAAAAGAGTATTTGCTATTTCTCACTAAACGAGCCGTAGAAAAATTAAATTCACGAACGGAACGTTTTAAAAATATAAAAGAGACATTTTGCATACAATGGGTTTTAATATGGATAAAATAAATTATTCAGAGTAAACAGGTGAATAAATAATTAATTAAGCCATTAAAATAATATAAAAGTAAGAAAATTAAAATCGGAGTCTTCACATGATATATAGAAAAGGGTTAGAAAAAGAAAAGGATCGACTAAATCAAGTGCTCGGACTCTCTAAACTTCCCCAGTGGAGTCGCCTGCTGTCACGCCCCATTTATTTTTAGGAAATACATAATCTACGTATTTAGGTTTTAGAAAAATGAAATTTTTTTTATTTACAAAATGAGTTTTTTATTTTAGAGAATAAAAAAAAGAAAAAAGGCCTAAAATGGGATTTAAATGTGCGATGATTTGGGCCCAAAATAATAGTCTAAAAAGAGTTTTTAATAAAAAAAGGAGTCGCTACTTGGTATCGAGTTTAATTGTACCAAATCACCTAAAAATGTATTTTTTAATAAAAAAAAATAGATAAAACTTAGACGACTCCAAGTCTTTGAAAACAAGAGAAAAAGGTTCGGGAGTCACGGTTGAAGAAAGGGAAGACAAAAATTTGATAGAATCAAACCTAAGGCACCCTTTCAATCTAACCAAAATTAGTTGCGAGACTTAGTCGAAAATTTTGCTTAATCTAATCTATAAAACTTATTACATTTGGATGTTTCTATATGAATGTATTTCCTAAATCTAGTGGATATCGAGAGGGTCGAAATATCTCTTCAAAATTTAATTGGTCAAATCGCATTAATTGTGACGTCCAAAAATGATTTTTAGAAGAGGTCACGAATATGCAAAGATGAAACTCGAAAAAAAAAAGAAGAATTAATAGATAAATATATGTGACCTAAGAGAGAGGAATGCAATATAATGGGTACGAGGGACTAGAAATTTGTGACTGAATTTTTCTTTCTATAGAGGAGATACGAGAGCGTGCTAAGACTAAGAAGCCACACTCGTTTATTTTCCATATTTGACTGGTGACTCTCTAACCTAATCAAACAAATGAACTAACATATATCTAATTTCGTAAATGAAATGCAAGTCTAAATGTCATGTTTTACGCACATAGGGATAAGGGAAATAATATATAGAGGAAATATCATACAAGATGAGAAAATATCCTAAAAATAAAAAAATTTGTATAAAATGCGATGAATGTCACGCAAAGAATGTGATTATATCACGAGACAGCCTAAAGGGTCTAACATTGGACTAACCCATTTCTACAACTTTTCACTAGCGTTGGACTAGTGAGAAATCAAGGAGAAAGTCTACAACTAGCGTTGGGCTAGTGTGGTGACGTTATGCATTTATTATAACTAAATAAATTATATAAAACATAATTAAAGTAAGTAAACACATAATGCACATAAAACACATATCACACAGACATAATTTCTAAATGCAAAATTCTAATAAAAGTGAATAAACATGTAAACACACAAGCATGCAAGCATACAAGCAAATAAACGCAAATAAAAACCTAACTATTACATTCGGGACCATAATTACAATTTAAGGGGGGGATTTTAAAAATAATAACCTAATTATTACATTTATCTAACTAACTACAATTTTAGTAAAAATTAAAACTTATCTATTACATAGGTTAGCTAAGTACATGTCTCGACCGCCTATCTATTACAATTTGGCATTTTAATGCCTCTCAAATAATCATCAAAATTAAATAAAATAAATAAAATTTAAATGAATGAGAATGAATAATTAAAAGAAAAAAGCACTCAAAATATGCAATTACACATAAAAAAACACATTGGAGTATATAAAAGAATTTAAAATAATAAAAGAGGTTACCTCCTTTGAAATTGTGGTTGAATGGGTGAAATTTGCCCTATTTATACTCCAAAAATCAACAAAATAGTCAAGGCACTAATTTAATTGTAAAGAAATGGAAATAATCATGAAATCTACCAATTAAAGCATTTAAATGATGTATAACTAACAATTAAAGAAGACAAACAACTTATATTTAAGAAATCAAAACTGTCAGGGACCTAATTGTAAAAAATTAAGAAAGTTTTTGGGATCAAATTATAATTATTACAAAAATAAGAGGTCAAAATCAAAGAAAAAATAAGTTTAGGGAGAAATCCTAAGTTTTTAGGGTCAAAGTAAAATTATGCAAAAGTACAGGGACCATACTACAAATTCGTTACCAGTTTTTCTTAATCAATTGGGCCATTGGGCCATCTTTTATTTTCTTTTGTTTTGGTTGGACCGAAACCTCCCCAAACCTAGCGAAAATCCAAGAAAAAATAATACGGGCTAGCCTATTATTTTGCCCTTCAAGCCCAACCGAAAATGTTTTAGGTTTTATCATCCCAAACCATGTCAAAACCCAACTAAAATAAACCAAAACCTATTTGCTAAACCCAACCAAACTAACCTTAAATCCAAAAACTTAAACTTTCTTACAAAAATCAACTAAAAATATTTAACCCTAATTATATCCTAAAATCCAGAATTAATCTACCCAAAAGACCACTTAAAAATATAAAAAAGATGATTAAACTAAAAAGAGCGAAATAAGTTCGATTTTTCCAAGTTTGGGCCATAGTGAAATTAGGCAAAAGTTGGGGGCAAAAGTGCAATTTTTCCAAAGGCTCATGCATGCTGTTCGAAGCCATCTGCAACCTTTGCTTTCTACATTTCATCAAATAGAACAAGATACTCCAAACAAACATCAAAGTTCCGGATAAAAATGAGAAAGTAATGCAACCCCCAATATCATCCAAATCTCATTTCCCCCAAACACTACGTTTTATCACCAGATTATAGCAAAAAATCTGAGTTAATGACCACCAAGGATAAAAGAAATAAAATAGCAAAAGGAGGAAACAAAATGCAGTAGGGATTTTGTGATTCTAGTGTAGATCTATGCTTATGTGACAAGGAGAGGGATGAGAGGGACTTCCTTTCGAGCTTTACGGAATCGAATGAACAAGGAGGGGTTGGAAAAATTGCGTCCGAATGCAAGATTCAAAACGGCAACGATGGCCCAGGAAAGTCCAAGAGCTGATGGAGCAGTGACTTCGAGCCCGGATTAGGTAACCTTAGAGGCATTTTTCTTGACAGTTGTTTGAACGAAATTCGTTCCTCTACTATCATAGATTATGCAACAATCAAGAGATCCCTTAAAAAACCAATGCTAAGTTCGGATTTTGCTCCCCAAATAGGCCAGAGGCTCAACCCTGGCTCAAGTTTTGTCTGTTTTCTCTTTTTTCTTGTTGTTTTTTTCCTCCCTCCGCCTCTCTTTCCTTGTCCTTCCCTAATGCACCGTTTTTTAAGCTTTTATAGGAACAAAAGCTCCCCCAAAACCTAGGAGTAATAGTGGAGATTAGAGCTGCATTTTCTGACCCATTTTGGGCCATTAGATTGGCTTTAATCCAGATTTTTCTTGGTGTTTTAGATCAATGCCACGTGGTTTTGTACTGGAGTGATCGAATGGAGGAAAAGATGGAAGAAAAAATGAGTGGAAATGGCCATGAAATGGCCGCTGCAATTTTGGTACTGTACTCGTTTCTGGTTCTTGTGGCTGCAACAAATAAAGAAGAACAGCGTGCGTGCATAGCACGAGCGCGTGATTTTTTATTTTTTATTTTTTTTACAAAAACTAATTTTGATTGATTTTTTTGTTTTTCATTTCTTCACTTTCCTACAAAAAAACAAAATAATTAAAAAAAGAATTCATTTAAACAATAATTTTTTAATAAAAAAATAATAAAATGAATTGATGAAATTTTGGTGTCCACAGACACATCAATTTTCACCAATATTCGTGCCACAGAAGGGCATCAAAGATCACTTGTAGCCGCATCAATTTTAAGCAATTGTCCCAAAGTTGCCGCCAACTTCATCAGCTAATTCTTTCCAAAGAAAGGCACAGGCAACTCTGAAAAACTAACCCACACAGGTGCGATCGATACCGCTTTATTAGCCCTAAAATCCATAGACCACTTGGAGATCACCATTGGTGCACTTTGGATGTACCACATTCTATGTACAAACAACCGTGTATAATCTTCCTCCACTATCGACCGAATCGGTACGTGATTATAATCCAATAGCCCAACTGCACACTCATCCTTTAGCCCCAATGAAAGGAAAAATATCCTAATCACATCCATAGGAGGCCTACTATACGAGAATCTGCCTACCAAAGCATTATGGAAAGGCTGCGCAAGTTTCAAGATGTCCTGCTTACACATGCGAAGGGCTGGTTCACCTCGATGTGTAGAAACCAGACTCGGATCAAATCCCTCCACAACAAAACTCCTTGCTGAAAGGGCCGAATCACTATTCACTAGGAGCCTGGGCTGCTTAAGAGTCACCATGCCAATGAAAGACCACCTGTTAGCGATAGGTAGAATCTAGGGTTTCCTCTGGCGCCAAGATCCGGCTGTGGAGTTTAACACCAATTGGCGCTAGATTCATATCTTGTGTGACATTTATTGCATTTCATGCATTTTTTTTCATTTTAGGTTATTTTTATTTTCATGATACGACCTCTTATTCCTTTATCCCTATGTATGCAAATCATATCACTTAGACTTGTATTTTCTTTAGATAATTAGAAAAAAATTTGGTTAGTCCATTTGCTTGACTAGATTAGAAGAATCACCCTTCGAATATAAAAAATAAGCGAGTATGGTTTTTTAGACTTAATACGCTATTACCCCTCTATAAGAAGGAAAATTGTATCACGAATCTTAGTGTCCTGTACCCGTTATGTTGTATTCCCCTCTTCTAGGTCATGTAATATTTATCTATATATCATAATTTTCTTTTTAAGCCTCATCTTTTGCATATTCGTAACATTTTCAAGGGATCATTCTTGGGTTTCACAATTAATGTGATTTGTACCAATTAAATTTTGAAGAGATATTTCATTCCTCTCGATATCCCCTAGGTCTAAGTTTAAATCCATATAGAAACATCCAAATGTGATAAGTTTTACAAGTTAGATTAGGAAAATTTTTGACTAAATCTCACAACTAGCCTTGACTAGGTTGAAAGGGTGTCTTAGATTTGAGTCGATCAAATCTTTGTCTTTTCTTTTTTCAACAGTGACTCCCAAATTCCTCGTTTCCAAAGACCTGGAGTCATCTAAAAGAGTTTTATTTGTTTTCATCTAAAATATGTTTTGAGTGGACTTGGTACACCTAAAATTCAATACCATGTGACGACTCACTTTTACTAAAAACCCTTTTTAACTAATATTTTGGTTCCAAACCTTCGCATTCTCTAAGTCCCATTTTAGCCATTTTTCTTTATTTTCTAAAATCAAAAAATTTATTTTTAAACATCATTTCTCTTTTATTTTCAAAAATGGGGTGCGACAGCTTGTCCAATAGGTACACATGCACAAATTGAGTCGAGTTGTCATATATTGAGTCTTTAAAAGTCAAATATCTCTACCCTACCAAGTGCTACACTTGTGCGACCTTCTTTTGGTGAGGCCACTATACACTTGAGGAAATTCTAACGTTTGCAGCCCTTGAGAGGTATTAGTGAGCTCAATAGAGTCAATATTTGAGTGCAAACACGAGAGAGAGTGCAACCATGTGAGGGAGTGAGGTGAGGAATTTTTTTCTTGCTCCTTACTTTCTTATAGGTTCAACCTTTGCGCAATTTCATTGCGTGCCAAATCTCGATTTGAGGACAAATCACTTTCAAGAGGAGGGAAATGATACGAGTAGTAGGACCATCACTAGCTCGTGCCAAGATGTTTGAGAGCCTTTTCAACCCCAATCCATGATGTTCAAGACTCCATTGGAATACATGAAGTCGGGAAGGGGAAGGAGCTAGAAAAAACTAAGTTTGTGAACGTCGTTTGGAGCCTGGAAGTAGATTCGGCAATCCATGCGTGGATACCCTCGTGGATCACCTCGAATCACTATGGAGCAAAGTTTTCTTCTTGGTTTGTCTCTGCCTCATATCCGGTTGCCAATCTGGCCACCTACCTCGCGAATTTCCATTAGACTAATCTTAGGGTTTTTATTTCCTTTGTTTTGCTTTTTTTTTGTTTAGTTGGTTAGTTAGTCATTATTATGAATAAATATGTCTAACTATATGAGCTATTGAGCCATTTAAAAGTAGTTAGGGAAATAAGTGACTAGTCTAAATTGGATTTGTCTTAGTAGTTTAGATTCTAGCTATAAATAGGCTTCTAGAAGAGATGAATTAATAAAAGTGAGTTGTTCTTCTCTTATGGAGTTTCTTGATGGAACATGAGTTCCTTCTTGAACTATATCAAATATTTAACTTGGATAATTGTAGTATTCAAGACAAGATGATCACATCATCTTATTCTTTCAAGCCAATAACCAATCCACTAGGTTTTTGGAGACAGGTTCTCTTTAGGTCTAGCAAGATAGTTATTGTTTCATAACTTGGTCAAGATACATCCTTCTGTTGCTTGATCGACTTGATTCTTCAAGATAGGTTCTTGCTGGGTCAAGATTGCATGAAACCCTAAATCATTTATCCCTCAAAGAAAACCAAATCAACTTTCTAAAGGAGAAAATTTCCTTCAAGAGAATTGACGAATAACTCCAGAGATTGGATACTAAACAAAAGATTCAAACCTTGCAAGAAAATTCAAAATAAATATGTGCAAAAATAGCATCAATCTTTTGGAAACGTAAGCAACAAATGGTTTATCTACCATATGAAAGAGACTTCAATGAAAGACCAACAAAGGCAAGACCTATTCAAATGAATCAAGAACTCCCAAAGCATTGTCAAAAGGAGATAGATGACTTATAATTAAAAAAAGATCAGTCCAACTCATTCATCATGTAGCTATCTAGCATTTACATCAACAAACAATAAAAAATTGAAAGAGGGGTGTCACCAATTGGTGGTTAACTATAAGGCACTAAATAAAGTGCTCAGATGGATTCGCTACCAGATTCCAAACACATAGGATCTTCTTTAACTGCTATACTTAGCAAAAAATTCTCAAAGTTTGACATGAAATCAAAGTTCTGGCAACTCTTAATTCACCCTTTAGATAGATATAAAACAGCATTCACTGTGCCCTTTGAACACTATGAATGGAATGTCATGCCCTTTGGACTCAAAATGCCTCTTCAGAGTTCCAGAGGATTATGAATGAAATCTTCAATTCCTATTCTATCTTTATCATCGTCTATATTTGATGATATTTTAGTCTTCTCGGAAAACATTAACAACATTTCAAACACTTAAACACCTACTTTCATATATCCAAGAAAAACGGCCTTGTAGTCTCTCAAAAGAGAATCAGTCTTTTTCAAACAAAAATTAGGTTTCTTAGCCATTGTATGTATCAAGGAACCATTACCCCAATCAAAAAGTCACTCCAGTTTGCAAATAAATTCCTTGATCAAATCCTTGATAAACAACAACTCCAAAGATTCTTGGGTTGTTTAAACTATGTTGCAGACTTTATCCTTAACTTTAATAATGTAAATAAACCCAATTTGAGGCATTCCTTGCCTTGCACTTAAAACCCAAGTTTGAGGCATTCCTTGCCTTGCACTTCTTGATCCTTCAACTCCAAAAATAGTTGAAACAGATGCTTCTAATATTGGATATGGAGGCATTCTCTAACAAGTCAAAAATATCAAAGAAAAAATCATTCAAACACTGGAATAGTTCTCAACAGAATTATTTTGTTGTTAAAAAATTAATTTTAGCAATTGCATTCTGTGTTTCGAAATTTCAAGCTGATCTGTCAAATTCAAAGTTTTTAATGAGAGTGAACTGCAAGTCCGCCAAATATGTTTTACAAAAAGATGTTGAAAACCTTTCTTTCAAACAAAATTTTGCCAAGTGGCAGGCAATCTTATCTATTTTTATTTTGATATTGAATATATTAAAGGAGCTTCCAACTCTCTTCCTGATTATCTAACTCGTGTAGAAGATAATGCCAAAAAGAAGAAGCAATAGCAGTAGGCTCTAGAGGCCCAAGAAACCCCAATTGATAAACCTATCAAATTTGATTCAAACTCTCCAACCTCATCTCAAACATCTAGAAAGGTCAAAAAACAACACAGCTGTAACATTCCCAATTGACCCAAACCCTTTCCAACCAATAACCTCAATACAGCCCTTGTCCATTCTTTCACTAAAGATAGGGGCCGATGCTGTTGAAGAAAAAACAAAAACACTCTCCTATTTGGACCTCAAACAATGGCTGTTAGCTATAGGTTATATTCAATCAAGGTTGCTAGAAATAATCAAAACCATACTGCAAATACAAATAACCAATTAGCGCTATAAAAACCCAAACAGATGGGCCCAACAAAAACTGCCTAAACTTTCCAAACCAACTACTCCTAGTAAGTACTTCAAAACAAACTCTTTTATAGCCCTTATTTAAACTGAACTAGATCTTGTACAAAATAACACAAATGAATTTGCCAAATCCTTTTTTCCTCCAGACCATTATTTTGTACTCAAACATTGTCCAAAACTCTAGAATATTACAAAATGATCTTGGCATACTCCCAATATGTAACCTTTAAACTCTATATCAAAGAATTGGAAGACACAAATGGTAATCCCATAGGAAAAAGAGATTAGCACTCATTCTTTGTGCACAAATTTTCAAAGTCCATAGACCCTTTGAAAGGGGGATTAATCTAAGTAGACCCAAATCATTCACAATCCCTTTTAACCCTCCAAGATACACTTTACTGGGATCACAAGGCTACTTAGTTTCATTCCTTTTCATTCCAAAATGAAATAAACCAACATTCATACCTATTCTATTTTATGAAAACAAACAAGTAAAATTTTCCTGCCTAGTTCATAACTTGGTGGAATACATACGGATCAAACCTGCAAATTCTTTCACCTAATGTAAATCAGGGATACCAACTTTTTGAACAAATATTTGAACCCCCAAACAATTGCATTCCCATAAGCCTGCACTGCTTCTCAACCTTTTTAAGTTACATGGGTATACTAGTGGAAGTATGAATTCCTTCTATTCCTCCAATAGGCCTAGTTTCCTTCACTCTCTGTTCGACATAGGTACGCAAAATGGTGCCCAGCTTTCATGATGGATTTGATTCAGCTATCAAACCTCCAAACTTGGTTCCAATGGAATCCAAAAGCAATCATGTGAGAACCCAAAAATTTTCACATTTTCTAAATATTATTTTATTTCTTTGCCTACATTTTTATACTGTCCTTTCAAATATTGAATTTTCTATACATTTTATAAGAAAGTTATAGTTTTTAAATTATTTTCCTAGTATAAGTTAGTGTACGTTAATTTGAAGTGCATTATTGGATGTGGGACCCGCTAGTGCGATAAAATTTTGACGAATAGGTGATGAGGTATTAAGTGTTATTATTTTCCAAGGTACTAGAAGATGATTAGAGGTTAGCTAGATAGATGAAGCATTGGGAGAGAGAAGATAAGCTTAAAACATTCAAGGAGCCAAGTGTCATACCTTCATTGGAAGTTGGACATTTGACCAAGGATATTAACTTTCCTAAAAATCAAATTTTGACCAAAAATCTTCTCATTTTCTCACCTTCTTGGCCGGCCCTCTTGAGGAGAAAAACAAGAGAGAGTTCTTCAATTTCTAGCTTCCAACCTTGCTCAAATCTTGTGTTTTAGCCAACCAAATTGGAATCTACTCCATACAAGTGATCACTAAGGAAGACTAAAGGTTTTGGTGGAGTTGTTTTGGAGGGGGAAAGACTAAGCTACCATTTTCTTTGAGATTTTAAGGTAATTTGCTAAGAACATCTCTTTTTGCTTCCAATAGTTGTAATTAGTGGCTTGTGGTTGCCACTTTGATAGTTTTATGCAATATTTCTTGGTTAGAAGTGGTGATATGTGAATTTTCAGTTTTTATAGGGAATTTTCTGCCCATATGTGAAGCTTAAAGGTTGGCCATGATTACTAGCTTTGATATGTGAAATATCTAGTGTTTTTGGTGTTAGTTTCATTTGCCGAAAGAAATTCCAGCTTGGGGTGCATCAATTTCAGTTTTAGGGTTCCTAATTTGAGCATGATTAGGGTTAGTTTTAGAGCTACCAATTGGTTGTATTTGAAGGGGGTAATGTGGCCCTAATTAAGAGTGTTTAATAGCCTATGATGTGTATGGGAAATTGTGGCTGAAATGAGACGAGATTGGGTGTTGATGTTAGGTTGGAAAAGTGAAGAAAACAAGGGAGGTGCTGCTGAAATTTTCGCAGGAATCCTTGAGCAGTTTTGGGAAATTTGCTATATCTTGTTGTAGAAATATCATAATTAAGTTCCGTTTGTTGTGTTTTAAACTAGATTCATAGAGATATAAACTGTGAAAATTTTAGACCCTGGTTCTGTCTGTACGATTTATGGTGAATTTTCAAATTTGACTGAAATTGCATACCTGTTCTGTCTTTTACTGGATAAACAGCAATTTGAGACTCGAATTTGACTGACTTGTGATCTGAATCTTATAAATGTGTCTTCTGAGAAATTGTACCCCTTTGAGTCTATTTTCTGGCGGTTATAAATTTTATCCAATTTTGGACTTAAGAATCATGAGATATGATTTTTCAAATGGTGGTGCGCAAACTGGAAAATCCTGTTTTCCTAGAATTATTCTTACTTTCATTTTGCACCATAAGTTTGGAGTTAGTAAATCATTGTAGGTAGGGTTTTGGGGTCATTCACATTCTTAGGACCAACCGTTACCTTTTTACTCCAAAGCCACTTTTTATCTCTTTGTATTAGTAGTTCACTTGGGTAAGCATATAACTCGTAGTTGAGCCTCATTTGTGCATTCCGTTTCCTGGATTCGTGAATGTGAGAACTATAATTGTTTTTCTCTTGGTTATTCTTAGGGTTTCTTGGTGATTGAGGGTGTTATCCGGAAGGAAACTTTGGACGTTATTTTGCTTAAATAGGTGAGTGTTCTATACACGTTCTGTTTCTAATGACTATGTGAATTATTGTGATTATTTGGATTGTTGCTTTAATAAGTGATTGATGTACGTTATGCTTTCATTGACTATGTGGCTTGTTGTGATTGTTTGATTAAATGTAAAATATTTTCAACGATTGCTAAAATGAATTTTATTAGGCGAGTGTGTACTTTATCGCACTCAACTTAAATGAACGTGAAACTTTCAAGGATTGAATGATTAAATGCTACTTGTGACAGCCCCACCTTCCCCTAAGGCGAACCAAAGGGTTCGGCGGACCGCCTGCCCAGCTCTCGCCAGGACTCGATCACTCACTCCAAACAAAATAAGATAACACCTCGAGGATAAACGAAAAACAACTCCCAAACTGGAAACATATATTTACATTCATCCCAATCTCAACCAGAAGTACAGTCCCAAATGTAACAAAAGCTCTAACTTTCTCACACCAACTCTAACCAAGCACTAGAGCGAGTGCAAAAGCCAAAACAAAACAATTCAAAACAAAAACTAGACTATTCTATTCTATACAAGCCTCTCGCCCAATGCTTGCCACCCCTGTAAGGAAAACAAAAGGCGTGGAATGAGCTAAAAGTCCAGCGAGGTTCTATATACATAACCAAGTAATTAATCAAGGACATTAATCACACAATAACAAGTAATCCAGAAACATTTGCGCTATGAAAGCAATAGTAACCACATTCATTAAAAGGATACATGGAGCCACTCGCTCGTTCGTTCATCGACTATTTCCTTATTCCTTCAATCATTTAGAAAAATTTCCATTTGGATTTGAAAACCCCTCCGTCAATCTTGCCATTCATTCATTCATTTCATTCTCCCCGTTCTGGGCCAACGCACTGGCCAGTCCTCTCCAGACTACGTGGTCATACTCGAGTATACCAAACATTCACCCAGGGTCACTAATCGCCCGACCGAGTCCGCTTCTGGCTCGAGTCGACCAGTAACAAAGGGCAAGGGCCCAGTTCAGCCAGAAGGCTTACATTCATGCACAAGTAACATTTAATCATTCAATCATTGAAAATTTCACGTTCGTTTAGGTCGAGTGCGATAAAAGTACACACTCGCCTAGCAAAATTCATTTTGAAAATATTGGAAACAGAACATACCTCAATCACGTATTAAAGCAACAATCCAAATAGTCACAATAGTTCACATAAGTCATTAGAAACAAAACGTATATAGAACACTCACCTATATAAGCAAAATAACGTCCAAGGTTCTTTCCGGATAACCCCTTAATCACCAAGAACCCTAAGAATAATCATAAGAAAATATTACGGTTCAACCAAACCCAAGATTAAGTGAATCAAAAAAAATCCGAATAACTAATAGTACAATGTATACGTATAATTTTGGAAGTGAAAAGAGTGCATTTAGTCCAAAAGACATGAGTAAAATAGTCGTAAAAACTTATGTCCGCTCTTAAAATTTTGAAATCGCCATTTGAATGCAAATTTGGGGCAGCACGCCCTTTGTATTTATCCATTTTCCAGCCATTTATGGCTTCATCATTTTCCTCAATCAGCCCCCCAAAATCACATACAAATAATCTCATTACAATAGCCGTTCAGTAGGCTAAAAGTCATTTAAGTACAAAACTAAGCTAGAAAAGTGACCGGAATTAAGGTTTAAGACAAGGAGAAAAATGGCAGGTTTGAACAATCTTTTAGCGTATTGGTCACAAACCGAAGCTACACCCGATCGGATTGGGGTAACCTTTATACCTTTTCGAAGCTAAGACATAGCTCTACAATTATTATGAAGACACCTCAACCCAGTTCTCAATCTAAACTAGTCAAATTTACCCAAACATCCCCAGATTTTCCAGTTCGAAACTCACTGTAAAAGTCAACTAGCAGTCCTGATTTATTCAATCATATCTCAGCACACACAACTCCGATTCAGGTGATTCTAAATCCATTAAAAAGCTAAGATACTAGGCTACAATTCTTAAGAAGGCATCAAAAGCTAATTCATTCATCTTCCCAGCCAAACGAGCCAATTACAGAGGCTGATTATCATTTCGGACAGAAAACAGGGAAGCAGGGGTAAATTAGTCATTTTCATAGGATACAGTACTCCGATTGAGCTGAAAGTTTACAGGAATAATTTACACTCAATTCTCTACAACTTTCATGTTTTGAGCTAAGCCCAATTCAGTCTCCATCATGTCCGGATAACACTAGCCAGAACAGGGCAACTTCAATCCCCCAAATCTGGAATTCAACCACACAAGCTGAAATTCTTGTAAGCAACCAAAACCAACATATAAGGGCTTCAATTTTACACATAACAAGGCTATCATAACATGAACAACCCTCAAGCATCACATGTGACCAGAATTTTCACCTTAAAACTGAAATTTACCATAAAACTACTTCAAACCAAGAAATATTCTCATAAAGCTACACATATGGCAACTATAAATCACTAATTCACACATTTATGAAAGAAAGAAAGTTTCTTGTCCAAAGTACTTTGTATCCTCAACAAAGATGATAAGCTTAGGCTTCTTCCTCCCAAATCAACTCCACCAAAGCCTTTAATCTTCCTTCGTGATCACTTGTATGGAGTAGTTTCTAATTTGGTTCGTTAAAACTCAAGATTTGAGCCAAGGATTGAAGCTAGAAATTGAAGAGTTTTCCTTGTTTTGCTCCTCAAGAAATTCGCCCAAGAGACTAGAAATGAAAGGAATTTTTGGGTCAAAATTTTGGTTTTGGTAAAGTTAACCTTCTTGGTCAAAAGTCCAACTTCCAATGAGGTGGTGACACTTAGCTTTTCTTGAAGGTTCTAAGCTTAATCTTTTCTACCTCAATGATTCATCTAACTAGCTAACCTCTAATCACCTCTTAGCACCTTGTAAAAAAAATAACACTTAATACTTATCACCTAATCGACAAAATTGTATCGCACTTGCGGGTCCCACATTCAAGAATGCACTTCAAATTAACGTACACTAACTTATACCAGGAAAATGATTGAAACTGTACTTACTTGTAAAATGTATAGAACATTTAATATTTTCAAGAGCAAGTAATAAAATGTGGGCAAAGAAATAAAATAATACTTTGGAAAATGTGAAAATTTTCGGTTCTCACACTACTTGTGCATGAATGTAAGCCTTTTGGCTGAACTGGACCCTTGCCCTTCGTTGCCGGTCGACTCGAGCCAGAAGCGAACTCGGTCAGGCGACTAGTAACCCTGGGTGGATATTTGGTATACTCGAGTATGACACGAAATCTGGTGGAGACTAGCCAGTGAACTAGCTAGAAGGGGGAAATGAAATGAATGAACGAATGACAAGAACAATGAAGGTTGTTTTCATTTACCAAATATGTTTTTTTTAATGATTGGAGGAATAAGGAAAATGGTTGGCGAATGAATGAACGAATGGTTCCACGTGAGCGTGTATCCTTTTAATGAATGTGTTATCATTGCTTATATTGTAAATGTTTTCTGATTACTTGTTATTACATGATTAATGTCCTTGTTTAATTACTTTGGTTATGTATATGGAACCTCGCTGGGCTTTTAGGCCATTCCACGTCATTTGTTTTCCTTACAGGAGTTGCAAGCAAGGGCGAGAGACCGGTATAGAATAGCATAGTTAGTCCTTTGAATTGTTTTGCCTTTTGCACTTGCTCTAGTGCTTTGGTTAGGGTTGGAATGTTTCGAGAATGTAAAGCTCTTGTTATATTTGGGACTGTATATTTGGTTGAGATTGGAAGGAATGTAAGTATACGTTTCAAGTTTGGGAGTTGTTTTCGCTTATCCTCGAGGTTATATCTTATTTTGGTTTGAAGAGAGTGAACGAGTCCTGGCAAGAGTTGGGCAGACGGTCCGCCGAACCCTTTGGTTCGCCTTAGGGGAAGGTGGGGCTGTCACAAATCAAATTGGGAGATCCACACACAAGTCCGTTTTTGTAGCAAAAGTCTATATTAATGGCAAAGCTAGCCTCAATCACGGACAAACAAGAATATGTCCAACAACTCTAACAAATCCTTTCCCAACTCCAATCGGAAGAAAAAATAAAGATGTCATCATCCAAGCAAGAGTTAGAGTCCTTAGACTCAAAAGAAAGTTTTGACGAACTACAGCAGAACAAAGACGATTGTGAAAGAATTTTCTCGCAAATTCCTTAAATTTTGTAAAATAAAACATATTGTAAACAGTATCACCGGAAATACTATAGCAATCTAGTAGTTACTCTACAAACATAGCAAGTAAAAAATGCACTATACACTATAGTGCCATTATAACAAAAGCAGTGTACAATGTGCGCTTGTAGCAAAAGTAGCACATATTGTAGCAGAATGAAAATTCTGCTATAAATACCCCTCAAATTTATCATTAAGCACATATCAAGTTTTCAGCACTTTCCCTCTCTGAAAACTTCCCCCTTTCTAGAAACAAATTCTCTTAGTTTTAGGAGCACTAGCTTGGATTGAAGGTTCAAGCTCCAAACAATTCGAAGTTTCTTATCTTTTCAATAGACTTCAATCTTTATATTCTTGTTTGTCTTATGGTTAGCTAAGCCACCTATCTTTTACTTCTTTTTGTATTTGCTTCATTTAATTACTTTAATTTTATGGTTGGTTCAATTGCTTAAATCCCTTTCCCAGAGGCAATCTACCTGTGATCCTTTTCCCATATCTTCAATTTCATTCTTGAGCTTTTAGCAAGTCTCTCTCCCGTCTAGATTGAGTTTGGATAATAGAAAACTAGATCTTATCTAAATCCATGATTCTTTTATAAGATTTGGGTTTGGGTAGGGTTTGGATTTGAGAAATTAAATCGAAACCTTATTTGATTATATTGGGTTTGGATTAAATTTGGGTAAGACCCGATACATTGACATGCTTATTCTCATACCTTCCAAAAAGTGCGCTTCCCACTTCACGCCTTTATGACTCAACACAACTCCATTTCCAAAATTCACTAAAATAACAGTTGCTACACCATGAAATAAAACAATAGCCATGATCCATCCTTGTATGTAGCATGTTTTGGGGTCAACTACTTGAAGTTTGCTAAAACCAAAACCAAAAAATTTTGGTGATGGCTATCTTTAATAAGTAGTCACGGATGGAATTTCGTTGCATCAATTAGTTTAATATTTTCTTTTTCTTTTTTGTTTTAAGAATTTTACAATCTATATAATACTCGTAACCAAGGCTAAGTTGCTGCCAATGTTGTATGTAGAGCGAAGGATTGGAATAGAAGTGCTAGGGGATTTGGGTAACTTAGGAAGAGGCAGAACCAAGATGGGATGGCGATACCTCAAGGTTTGGGGTCTATTAAGAATTTAGCACAATTAAGGGGCTAATTTTGTAATATGTAAACAATAGGCTAAACATGCTACCGTGATTTTAAAATTCATACGTTACTCAATCAGAATATTGGGGTTTTAATAAGGATGGCAATGGGCGGGCACCCGCACTGCGGGGGTAGAAATGGGGCAGGGGCAAAATATTTCCCCCCGCCATAAAATGGGGCGGGGGTGGGGAAACATACACCCACCCCATCCCCCGCCTCGTCTCTCACATACAATAAAATATATTTATATATATATATATATATATAATACAATCCTAAATTTCTTAAAGTTGTACCCTTACTTACAAGTACAATGTTAGTCAGTGTCAACGGCCGCCGCAACAACTGAAGAAATTTCTTAGACTATTGTTGATTTGTTTCTAATGTCCCCCGGCGCCGCAAAGACTAAACTATCCAATTCCAACCTATTTTGCTCCTAACCCTTTTTTATTTCGATCGGTTCCCTTTCTCCGCACTGAATGTAACTTGACTTGTTATGCTTTATTTCCATTTTGACAGTTTTTTAATCTTATTTAACATTGTTTACAATTGTATTATTGTAAACAAACATTTATGATAAGTTGATTTCTTATCCCCGCGGGAGAAACGGGGCGGGGGCGAGACGGAGGGTGGGGGGCAAGGGGCGGGGGACGGAGGGAGTTATTTGACAACGGGGCTTCCCCCCACCCCAACCCCGCCCCATTGCAACCCTGGGTTTTAACAAGGGTTTATTCTTTAACTACCTTTTAAACCGGAAACTTTTTAACCAATCACACGCGCTCACGCACTCAACGAGTCACAAAACACCTCCACAGTCGCCCATTCATCCACCCGAGTAAAAATCGTCAAAACCCTCTTCAAAACCCCTTCAGTCCCCTCCGCTCGCGCTCAGAGAGGACAAAACTATGTCGTATATACCTTCTTATTTCCTAGTCAATATTTGAGCGACTTCAGCAATTTCCGGAACAATAAACTTTTGCAGTAAAATAGATCCGACTAATCTTTTATCTGCACTATTAATTCCTTTTTTTTATTTTGCTTGCAATAGAATTTTTTTTTCATACTTTTTCAAGTAAATGGCAACGAGGGTTGTTCTCAGATTGATCAAAGAAGCTGTTTCCAGCAATGGTAGAAGCAAGCCAAACTTTGATTTTGCTAAGCGACGTCGTTTCTGCACCTCCATTCCTCCTCCACCTCCACCACCACCGCCGGCTCGTAAAATCCCTTATTCTTCCAAAAAAGTAAGTATCTTTTTTACTAGATTGTTTTTATTGTAAATTGTTATTAATTTAACCTTTTTTTGGGTGTTATGAATCCATAATGGAGGTGACCCAAGCGAGTAGTTTTTCCTTTACCAAAATAAGGGTTATCATTTTTTTTTGGGTTTTACATGTGCCGGGTTTTCTCTTTTATTGTAAATGTTTTGTACAATTAATTAATTGGAGATTGTGGTACTCTTAAGAATAGTTTAACAGCTAAACCAAGTTGGAAATTGTCTCAAAAATTGAAACTTCATCGATTATTACTTTTGTTATTTGTATCTGTATGACATATGTCTTGTATCGGTTTATTTCATTCATCCTATTGTTTTTATTTTAGTGAATGTGGTTCAAGTATATATAAAATATAGTTAATTTTTCTATATTTGGCCTTGATAAAATGTAGGGGAGATTATTTACCGGAGCTACTATTGCTCTACTTATTGGTGGAGGTGCCTATGCGAGTACAGTGGACGAAGCTACGTTCTGGTACTAAATTTCTGTTTCCTAAAGTTGACTCAAAACTTTTCAGTAAATGAGTGCATGAATAATTTCAGTGAAGTGCTCAAAGACAATGACCTTTTATTCCTGAGAATAGGTTGCTGGTACTTTGTTTATGTGATTGTAGTTCATTAATAGGTCTGATGCAGTAGTATTAGCGGCTATTACGTTTAATAAATGCGGGAGCATGCTGGATACTTTAGAAGTACCGAGTTCACTTCTTCAGTCTTCTTAGAAGATTGTAGTATGTGGAAATTGGTTAGGGATTCAGTTTTGAAAAGTTTTCAAGCTATTACTAATCTTGTTTTGGATCAAAGCCCACAAATGTGGTGAAGTTATTATGTAACTATCTAGATAATGCTTGTAACATAATTGGCTCTATGTAGTATGGCATGTGACACGTGTCCAAAAGCAGTTTTCTGATGGCATCTTTGTATGCCCCTAGAATTGAGTTATTTTATGCAATTACTTCTTGTCATTTTGTCTGAATTTAATCTCTTTGGGGTGCCATTTTGGCCAAATTGAAGTAAGACCAATGGCATGCCAAGTGCTAATAAAAGTATAAATCAATAGATTTTTGCCTTTTCTAGGAAATCCAAGCTGAAAGCATTTAGTTACTATTTCGAGCGTTGGCACTTTGTAGTTTGTTAGACTTTATTTATGGTAGGACCTCGAGAAAGAGTTTTTCTGCATGGTACTGTGGTTCCAAGAACAGGCTAGATCTTTCAACTTTAAGGGAATTAGTGTAAGAATATTTCAACTTTCCTTGTAAAGGTTTGGATTGTGAAGAAGGAACGCATCAAAATTCATGGTTTTAACTTCCAACACCGAGTGTGGCAGTTGGCATCCATCTGGTGTCACTTGTCAGTGCCAAACATAATAAGACATAATAGTGTCCGATATGCTATTTTAATTGAACCTCTCCATATGGTGTTTTTCTTCTATCCATATATAAAAAAGTCAGAGCAGTTTTTATAAGGACATGATAACTTCATTAGTTCCCAGAAATGGCTTTCTTGCACCACCAACATGTAGCTTCAACTGCATATTCATTCGCGAGAAGTCCTTTCGCTTGTAGCATATGCATGATGATTCAAGTGATTGTAAGCTAGTTTCCCCATACTCTTGTTGGGTTTTGCCATTGTCCATATATGCTATTGCTTCGGTGTTGGAAATGAGAGATGGGAAGGATGCAGGTGTGAAAGGGTGCTCTTTTCGCTTGATGGTTCATTGTGAAAGAGGAGATAGACCTTGATTCTTATAGTTCAGGTTGTAAGATTTGATGCATTATTGATGTCAATTAACCTGTGGCTGCTTCATTCTGGTATAAAACGGAAATGACCTCAGTTTTCAATGATCCTTCTAATTCTCATGATTCTTTTCACTCTAAGGAGCATAAAGAGAACAAAAGAGAAAGGAAAATGAAGTTAGACTTATTAACTTAGGTATTAATTAAACAATCATTGTATCAATACATTTCTCATAGACTTTTGAGATCTACTCAAATCCTCTTCCCCTTTCTGTATCAAGAGTCAAAGGAAGAGACAAAGGGGCAATTACAGATTATCTTTAGCTGAAAGCATGTGAAATATATCCAATTTGAGTAGTAAACTAAAGAGATTTTTTCTGGTACTTGTGTCATCTGACCCAGACAAAGGAATGAAGGCCTACTTGTGGATCAACAGTCTTTTCAGAAATTCTTTTGTGCTTTTACTATACATATCATTGTAAGACAAATCATCTTGTTATGGTTGACTGTGGAATAGTTGGAGCTAATATAAAATCATTAACATCAAATTTGGACTCATTTCTAATTTTCTGTTTTAGTTTTACTTTAGGCATCTCCGGGTTTGAATCTTCTGGAGCCTTTCGTTGAGATGGCTTCAATAGGTTTGAACCTAGAATCTTATGTAGGGGTGGGCAAAAATATCCGCCGACCTGAAAATCCGAGCAATCCGATCCGTCCCGCACCGAAAATTAGGATATCCGATCCGATTTCTATCAGCGGAGCAGATGAGGGTCGGGTACCCGTAAAATTCAGATACGGATACGGGTTACAAAAATAAAAACCCGCGGGTACCCGACCCGGGGGTATATTATATAAATATTAAAAAATATAGGGGCAATTTTATAATTTCCTTAAATTATTAACCCTAAAGACCTAAATATTATCGACGTTCAACTTTTCACTTTTGAAGTTTCTCTCTATCTTCAGTCTTCAGCCGAATATCTCCTCTTCTTCTCTTCAATTTTCACCACAACAATTCCAAATTTCTCTTCAATTTTTACCACTTCGTGCTACAAATATACGATTGTCTTAGAATCATGAGAGAATCACAACCCATTTCTGATTTGCTGGTGCTCCTCAATGCAAGCCTCAAGCAGAAGTTGCAGAACGCCGGAACGTCAATGCAAACTCTCAACCTTGTAAGTGCACCCTAGTATTTTCGGTGAATCTGTGATGCCCACTGCCCAGATTCTTGACAGGAGATATGGATTTTTTAATGGATTAAATCAGAAAAATAAGGAGGGGGAAGGGAATAGCATCTTTGCTAGGTGACAGAAAGGTGGAGTTGGAAAGTGCAGAACTCGCACTTATTGACTTTGCTGATGCTTCTTAAATAATTAAAGTTTACTTGGGTGTACTTCTATAGTTATTCGCATAAGCATGTAGCATCTCTTTTAGCCTATGATTTCTTGAATTTTAGTAGGCTTGTGAAAGTTGTTAGGTTGGGGGAATTTGTTTCTAGAACCAAGAGTTGCTGAAGTTGATTTGGTTGGCACTTCCTTTTCTGTTTTCTGTTTATGTTGAAACTGAATTTGGCACTTATTCTCTATGTTTTCTTTTTCTGGTTTAGTAATTAATTGGAAGGTGATATTTGTTGCGCTTGAAAAATGGATATTAGTAAACATGAATTATAAGGGCGGGTACCCGATGACCCACCCCTTTTTTTCGGGTATCCGGTCCTCGGGTATCCGGAGATAAGTGGAGCGGATTAGGGTCAAAAAAATAGTCCGATAGATTAGGGTCGGGTCAGCCAAATCACGTTTGGGGCGGGTACCCAACCTGTGGCCACCCCTAGAATCTTATGTAATTGATGGTTGGTTACCTTGATTCTTCCATTTTCTTCCGAAGCATCTTTATACGTCAATGCTAATTGTTTTGCTTTATTTCTTTGTTAGTAATGTGATGGGAACAACTGGTCTTGTGAAAACTTGTGCAGTGGCTGGCTTTTCTCTGCAACAAAACTTGTAAATCCATTTTTTGCCTTCCTGGACCCAGAGGTTGCCCACAGACTAGCTGTCTCGGCCGCGGCTCGTGGATGGGTTCCAAGGGAGAAAAGGCCAGATCCATCCATATTGGGCCAAGAAGTGTGGGGGAAGCGATTCTCCAATCCTATTGGTCTCTCTGCTGGTTTTGACAAGAATGCTGAGGCTGTTGAAGGTTTACTTGGACTTGGTTTTGGTTTTGTGGAGGTTGGCTCTGTAACTCCTGTTCCCCAGGAAGGCAATCCTAAGCCTCGTATATTCAGATTGCCTAAGGAAGGGTAACGACATTTGAATTTTGCTTTTGGATTAGAATGACATTTTTTTGTACATTTCCGTGTTTTCATGTATTGTCAAATTTTCTTTTGAGTTGCACGGCGTCGTGTATTTTGTTATCCAGATTCTTAGTCAATCATGTTCTCAAACTTTTTGCAGTGCAATTATTAATAGGTGTGGCTTTAATAGCGAGGGAATTGTTGCTGTTGCGAAGAGATTGGGAGCTCAGCATGGGAAGAGGAAATTGGAAACATCAAACACTTCATCTTCTACTGAAGATGATGTAAACCATGGAGGCAAAGCTGGTCCTGGAATTCTTGGGGTCAACCTTGGAAAGAATAAGACCAGTGAAGATGCTGCCGCAGATTACGTTCAAGGTGTCCATACATTGTCCCAGTATGCTGATTACTTGGTATGTTGCCCTACCCTTTTTTTTTTCTCCCAATATCTGATCTGCATCTTATTTTGCACAGATGTCTCCCAGTTCTGTCTGTAGGACTGTCATTTCCTTGGATAATTCATCATGGTTGATTTAGATGATTGCAGAGTATTAAATTAGTCCTTCACAACTTGATATGGTAGCTTGCTTCTTGGTTATTAGTTGTGTTAGTAAACTGTTTTCTCAAAGAAAGTTGTATTCAAATTAAGAGATCTAGGCAGTCAAGGGTGAATTATGTTAAATTTGAAGTTGGTGTTGTCCAAGCAATAGAGCAGTTTCTATGTATTCGTGGTTAAAAACAGAAATACTTGTGTTGCACCATTACTGTCTCGAAATCATTGAATGCGTATGATCGTGAGATTCCTATGATTTACTGTTAATATTGCCACAGAAGCATGTGGCTTAACTGTTTGAAGAAATCACCTGGCTGGTGGTAGCCCTTGCTTATTTAGATTGGATAGTAGTCTTTTCTTAATCTTTCTGATGGATGGTTGACCCTCCATTTATCTATAGATTTTGTGATCGGTACTTTCTCCTAATTTTGCTTCGTTTGGCTCGGTATATGGTTCATACCATGTGATTTCTTGGTTGCACTAATGTTTCAGCTTTTATATGACTGCAATTAATTCATCATATTGATGTTTTTGATCATTATTGGTTCTGCTATTTTCCTTCCCAATATTGATAGAGATATACATTTGGCTGTTGAATGTTTTTATTGATCCAGATTTGACCTGGATATCCTTCTAACTAGTTTACAAGTTATTGACCTGAATTTTCCTTCCTAATGTTTTTATTGACCCGGATTTGACCTGGATATCCTTCTATGCACGTGTTTTGGGGCCCAGATTCCCCTGATAGGCAACACTTGACGTTCAAAGCTGCTTATTAGTTTCATTAGAATTACACTGATGTTCCCAGATTACATAGGCCTTTCCACATGTCATTTCTGCTTCTCTAATATTTAAGTAACTCATACTTGTAGAGTAGAAAAGACTCTGTAACCTATATTTGACAGTTTATAGTGAAAATGTGGCTTTTGTTGTCCCTATTTTGTGCCACAGAAAGTTTTTGGCGCAGTTGGTAACAATTGGAAATAGACGTTGCTCTAGAAATGTGCATAAAGGCAATTTGTTTCTGATGATGATCTTTAAACTTTTTCTTTATCTTCATCTGCTACTGAGTTCATGAGGATGGCAGTCGACACTCTAATTCTGCTTAATGGGGGGGAAATTGAGTTTTACTTTTGGCATTCCAAAATTCGTCATCTAGTGTCCATTTGGTTAGATGTAAAATGATTTGGTGTCAAAAGGACTTCCAAGATGTTTCATTTCCTATTGTTTTGTGATGTCTGAATAGCTATTGGATATTGTTTCCCTGAAAACATTTTACATTTCACGATCAGTCATTTCCCTGTATCAAGCTGAAAGAACCACAAAAAACCTACCCAGAATAATTGAAGACATAAAAATTAACCTTCTAATATTAAATTGGAATCAAACTCATTCAGAAATAGAAAAAAAATCCAGAAATGAAAGAGTTTTACAGCTCCCAATTGATAGAGCAAGTCAACTAGAAATTTCTAAAATTCTTGCCTCCAAGTATGCTCTGTGTCTTCATTCACTCTTCTCATGTCTGCGTTCTCCCTAACAATCTATCAGAGAGGCCCTAGATTCAGATTTTATGTATATTACCATAGCCACACATGCAAGATGCAGAAAGATGGAGATCCATGAATGTGTGTCTGTGTGAGAGAGAAACAGAGAATGGAGGAGGAACAGGAGACTTTTATGGAAAAATAGGTGAAGGATGAGGAGGCTGTTGTTCGGGTAGTCAGCCAGGTGTTGGTCACCTTCCTGTTGGAAAATGTTCTTCATCTATCAGTTCTAATGGCAATCAATAAATTGGCGTGTTTTTGTTGAAGGACACAGGTGGTGTTATGGTGTTCAATAACTTCAGTAAGTGGTGTTATTTTGCCTTTCATTAGACCAAACAAATCCCTAATGTATAATCATTAGGCCAGTTGACCAACACAATCCATATTCCTATCAATTTGTTTAGAGGTGTTGTTCAATGAGTGACTATGAATAACTGATAGGACTAAGCAAAAAAATTAGAATGTTAAAACTGCATGAAAACTTATATAGAATTATAATTATTAAACAGTTAGATTAATTGTAAGAACAAATCATTCGTTGATTCTTCTGTCCTGTTATTGACTTAAATGACAATTTGGGTCCCGTTATTGTGCCTTTCATGCAGTCAGGGAACATCACAATCATGAGATAAGATGGTAAATGGGAAAGTCTGGATGATTTTACTATTTTGAATTCTTGATTAATGCTAAAACAAGAGTCCATGTCAAAATGACATAGAAACTTTTATGTAATTTATACTTATTGAACTGTAATCCCTGGGTTTGATTATAGATTAAGGTGAGGCAATCATGAATCCTTGGGTCTGATTGTTGCGTTCTTTTTGCCACTAGCAGACAATTATGATGCAAATTCTTAGTAGCAATGATCAAAGACAATGCACAATTAATTCTTTTGCATTCATACTTTTGCAATAGAAGGTGAAGAAACTGTTTTGTCATTTTCATTGATTGCTAGAACTTTTATCCACTCCCTTATATGGAAAAATATGGTATGAAAACTGGCGTTTGTTTAATCTCCATTCTATTTTTATTTGTGCTACAAAACAGAGGATAAAGGATTCTTCTTGGACTACAAAACAGGGAAAAAAGTTTTTTCTTAAAGTGCATCCGATTTGGTGACCTAGATGTGTAAAATAGAAGAGAGCCAAAATGCTGTCTTGTTGAAATTATGAGAGATGGAAAGCAAAAAATTTTAACCCTAAACTTGACAAGAATGATACTTTTAGTCCATCTACTAAAATGAAGTCGGGTGCGCAAACATCTTCTTTCTTTGCTTGATTTACGGTCTTTTTCTCTCTTCAGCCATTTTGTTCTCACTAGTTTGTTATTACTGTGTTTACAAATTCTTGCTTTCTTCATTCTTTATAATCTGTTGTAAAGGACAATTCTAAATGCTTCTTGAAATTAGAGATATATTGATTTTAACCCTGCATCCATGATTAAATTGCTAGCTAGGTTAGCAGATAAAGGTTTACTTTCTAATTGGCTTACGTGTTGTTTGTATCTTATAACCTTTCTTGGTTAACAATGACTCTCGTACCTTCACTTCAGTCTGGTCATCTGACTTGATAGACAATTATCGGACATCAGGTCTACCCATCTCTTGGCTGGAGTATGCATTTATTAGACTTGGGTAATTTCTTGTAGTCAGAAGTATCTGCATGGCTTTTTATGCAGTAGGCTTGCTTCTTTTTGTGCCAACCTGCAAGTGATGTTATGCTCTGGTTAGTTAATCCACCAAAATATTGACTTTGTAGACCTTGACTCCAACCTCAAATTTTGAGATGTCTATGCTTGTTTTCTTAATGTTATGGCTTCTCCATTATCTTTCCAAACATGTGCTTCCATAGCTTGCATGGCTAGTGCTGTACATAAGCAGCTCTTACACCTCCAAAGGCTATTAGAAAGTGCTGTGACAATGAACAATGATCAACCAGAAAGAGCCTGATCTTTTTCTTCTTTTTCCGTTGTTATTTCTACTCCCAAGTATTCTTTACTCAGGAAAAGCTCCAAGGATGCAACATGCATATGCAGTTTATAAGCAGAAATGGAATTTGAATCTTCATTCCCAACCACATAATATGCACATGGGACATGTTTATCTTTGCTTAACTCCATTAGTGGAACAATTTGGTCCTGCATTATGTACTTCTCTTATAAGTGATTTCTGGAAGAAACCTAGACAATATGAAGAAAGTGTGGGAAAAGTGGCTGGTAATATCTTTCAGCATTTTATGTTTAAGTAGTAGTGTAACTTAATCTACTTGGTCTACTGACAAAAAATCCTATGGTTTTGGTGCTAATTTAGTGATAATTTGCACACGCAGAGAGCAAAAATTTCTATTGCGTGCTATTCAATACTAGTTCTGAATGGTTCCAGGGATGCTAATTTATTATTTCTCTCTAATTAGGAAGTAAAACTTTGCTATCACTGATTTTTGTTTTCAATATTTGAGCAGTCGATGTTTTCAAAATCTGCTTCACCATCTGATGTTTTATCCACATTTCTAGTTTTGGGCATGTACAAAAATGTAACAATGATTTGATAGCTGACAAAGGATGTACTTTCAGTAATTTAAGTACTCATTTGGTCTCTGAGGCCATGGAGGCCATGGCCTTTGTACATACTTGAAAAACTAGTGCTCTATGCACAGGCCAGCATGTTTTAGAAATAGAGTAGTCGATGGTAATGGACGGAAATTAATTCACTAAATTACAGTTAAAGGTCCTTTTTTCAACCCTTGAATGTAAAGAAAACTATTATCCAGCTCAAAATCATTAATTATGACATTACACCCAGAATTTTCTTCTACTTTATATGTAGTAGGCAAATTATCCATTTGACCCTTGAACTTTTAGTTTATGTAAAATTAAACCCCTTAACTATTTTATAGTCAATTTTTAGCCCTCAAACTTGATAAATTGGGCACCCGTGGCCCTTTTGGCCAGTTTATCCGGTTTTGCAACCGGAAAGCCAAATCACACGAATGGCAGTATGCTTTCAAGAAGGGCATTTTTTGTCCGCATATTCTAAGCAAAAAGGGAACAATTGCTGCCGGAGTTCTTATCGTCCTTGTAGTTGGAAGCCTCGTCGCTTCCCAACGGCACCAATTGCTACCCCTGGAACACGGCGCGCAAGGAGCTAGTGTCCTTGTTAGGCTGGTAGAAGGGATCCAGTTTCATGTTCTTAAGCCTCTGGCCTTGGTAGAATGCACTGGCCTCGATCCTATCGTAGTAAATCCCGATCCTCTTGTTGGGGTTCCGGATGGTCATGTTGAGGGCCAGGTCATAGTAGAGGGTTGTTGGTGTTGGACAGGTCGAACTGAGTCAACTCGGCATCGGTGGCGTAGAACTTTACCTTGTTGGGGCGGAAGATCAACCACAGGACCAGGATGATTATGCCCAGCACGATGACGATGGTGCAGAGGATTTGGAAGATGCAACTGAGGATGCAGTTGCAGAGGCAGCCACAGCAATAGCTGAAGGGTTTGCAACTGCTGCCGCCGCCGCAGCTTCCCGGGCGGTGGTAGTGCTTTGGTGGTGGAATGGATAGGCCATAATAGGCTCCGTTCAAGTGTGGCTCAGGCATGCTCTTGCCGATTCAGACTATTCAGAGAGAGAGAGAGAGAGAGAGAGAAGGAAAAAACAATTTTGGGAAGATGTAAAAAGCGATAAAAAGGTTGGGTTATGGATGAAGATAAAAGATCGTAAGGTAGAAGGAGAAAATTTTGTTCCCTTTTTGCTTAGAAGATGCAGACAAAAATGCCCTTCTTGAAAGCATACTGTCATTCGTGTGATTTTGGCTTTCCGATTGTAAAACCAGATAAACTGGCCAAAAGGGCCACAGGTGCCCAATTTATCAAGTTTGAGGGCTAAAAGTTGACTACAAATAGTTAAGGGGCTTAATTTTACATAAACTAAAAGTTCAAGGGTCAAATGGATAATTTGCCCTATATAGGAAGACGTTGCAAGTCTAAAGATGCAAATTTATATTGAGGATTTACTATTTTGGCAAAGAATCATGCTTGTTTTTGCTAGTTATAGTACGAATTCTGGAAGCATTATCTGCAAGTGTCTGATTGTTTCTAGATCATTAAGATTCATCAACATCAGACTTGTAAGTGTAGACAACAATTTCTCATATATTTCATTATGGCCTTTCTAGGTGATTAATATATCATCCCCAAATACTCCTGGACTTCCGCCAACTGCAGGGAAGGAAACAGTTGAAGGACCTTGTTAAGAAGGTCTGAATATTCAGTATCTCCAGCATTGCATTTTTCCCCTATTCATTTTTGAGGTTGTCAGTAAAGACTTAGGAAGTAATTCTTCTATATTAAGGTTCAAGCTGCTCGTGATGAAATGCAATGGGGTGAGGAAGGGCCACCCCCATTGCTAGTGAAAATTGCACCAGATCTTTCCAGACAAGATCTAGAAGATATTGCAGCGGTACGACTGAAAAACTCGTGCTTCGGCCATCCTTTTCTGTTGTTATATACTAACTGTTGATTGACATGTTTAGGTTGCTCTTGCTCTCCGCTTGGATGGATTGGTACGTTTGCTTTAACAATTTCGTCTCTTTAAAGATGGTTTACTTTGGCTTTATGCTCAATATGGATATGCATATTATCTGTCTTGCTGCATCTGTATCTGCTGGTTCTTTATGTGTGAGTTCGGTATTTTGTGCCTTTGGCAGTTCATTTTCTGTAGCTTCTTGCTGAAATGTTTTTTGAGATTTAAGTTGTGGTGGTTAAATTATCAATGGTACTTCTAGTTAGTAACTTTTTTTTCCCTTCTTTTTGGTCCTATGGAGGGCAAAAAGGCTCTTTACAAAGAAACTAGATGGATCCCATTACATCATTACTTGACAGATTCCTAACTACACTTTTTTTTTATTTGAGGAAGAGATGGGAGGGGGGGGGGGGGGGGGGGGGGGGGGGAGTTCTCAGAGCATCTTCAACCCAGGTTCCAAGCTCAGACACAGTTTGCTTAGACAGTCTACACTTGCATTGCCTTCTTTCCAGACATGCCTCATGTTCCATTCCCCGTCCTTATCAATCCAACCTCTGTTTTGCTTTTTCAGATTTAAGTGGGGGCTATTCTCTGTGCCATCTTTAATAGTAGCAATACTTAACAGAGAATCCGACTCCAAAACTATCTTCCTATACCCTGCCTTCCATGCCAGCTCCAGTTTACATGCCATAACTCCATAACTCTGCAATTATGTCTCTAGTTTTACCAACTTTATATGGAAGACTTAACACATTTACCCATTCAACTTATAGCCAAGTTGCAACCATATTGCTTTAAATACATTGGATGTAGGGTCCAGCAATGACATGAGATATGCCATTGATTTTGTTGAAGTAGGACCAATGCACAGATGAGCTGGCACACTACACCATTAAGCTTAAGGCTAAGTTGGATTCTATTCCATTAAATACACTGAATGACTAAGGTTCAGCATCAACATGAAATCTGCCATTGATTGTATTGAAGTAGGACTGCAAACAGTCATTAACCGAATGAGTTTTTCGGAAACTAATTCTGCAGTTAACTTTTGTAAACGTTGATTCTTTCTTGGATTTTACTTTCTACCCCTCTCCATCATTACAGAGTTCTTCTGCTCTATGGTGTCATCTTGTTCTTCCCCAAGTTTCTACACAGGAGTATTATTTAAATACTAAACATTGTGGCTGCAATGTCATTTGGATGATATTTACTTTGAATAACTTAACTAGGAGTGAGAACCTTCTTTTTTTATTTGAACTACTTGTAGTTTTCAACGCTTCTGTATGAGCAGATATTTCCTTTTATGTGTTGATAGTGGTATCACCTCACACACATCCTAGGTCACAGTTTACTCGTGATATTTAGACATCTTAACTCAGTTTCGACTACAATATTTTGAGGACTGAATAACTTGCTTGTGTCTTTGTTTTAGGTTCCTAGTTTAAATATAAAACGTTGCTCTTCTTCTTCTTCTTCTTTTATGGGGTGAGACATTTGGCTCTAATTGGATAAGTTGCCTTTGGATAATGTGAATCTTGTTGGCGAGAAACAATGGTGCAAAAATTAAAAAAGAAAAATTTCTTAGTTTACCTGATTCACTGGTATTATTTGCAGTTACTATGTATGCTTCTTTACCAAACTTTAGTGGATTGTCTTTGTGAATCTTGTTGCATGACTCGTGTACTTCATGCTTGCAGATTATATCAAATACAACAGTTCAAAGACCTGATCCTGTGAATAAGAACCCTGTGGCACAAGAATCCGGTGGCTTGAGTGGGAAACCACTCTTTAACTTATCCACTAATATCCTGAAGGAGATGTATATTCTAACAAAGGTATGCTTTTTGTAATCATTTTTAAATTGATTTCATACTGTTGGTGGTTTATCTGTTTTGCTGCTCTGATGTGTGTAATGCCTATAGGGATTTTAGTAATTATACACGGAAAAATGCATAACTTTGAGCAGATCATGTAGTCAGTCTTAATAGACATGTTCTGAAATCTTAGGAGACTTGTATCTCCACCATGTTTAGGTGCCCAATTGATGTACTTCGTTTGATGCAATGAAATATTTTGTGAAGTACTTTTACTTAGACCCTCAATCACGTTAGCAAATTGACTTCTGCACTATCTCGGTTATCATGAATCTGGTACCAGGGGAAGATTCCTTTAATTGGCTGTGGAGGGATTGGCAGGTACTTTTGGTTCTTATTTATGTGTTTGAGCACTACAATCTTGTGTAGTTAGGATTACCACTTGACTTGTATATATGGATTATTGATTTTAGTGGTGAGGATGCATATGAGAAAATTCGAGCAGGCGCATCTCTTGTTCAGCTTTATACAGCTTTTGCATATGGTGGACCTGCACTTATACCTCAAATGAAGGTACTGTTTTGATTTGATTGGAAATGTTAAAGACAGATGTGACTACAGCTGCAAATGTTTTTTGTTTAAGGTGCACTTTAAGTATGTGTTTGTTGTCCACTAATTCAAAGCATAAAATTGAGGAATTTAATTGCGAACAGACTGAACCTGGTAGTAACAACTTCTATTGTTGTCCATAATGATGGAAATAGGATTAAGATTACTCTTTTAACTATGGGGTCTTTCATGCTTGTAAGCGTTTCTTCATCTTGTAACTACACTCACAAATGATTTCTGTTTAAGGTGTACTTTAAGTATGTGTTTGTTGTCCAATAAACTCAAAGCATAAAATTGAGGAACTTAATTGCAAACAGGCTGAACTTGGTGGTAACAACTTCTATCATTGTCCATAATGATGTAAAAAGGTTTAAGATTACTCTTTTAACCATGGGGTCTTTCATTCATTTCTTTTCCTTTTTCTTTTTCTTTTGCTTTTGATTAAGTTAGTTTTACACTAGAAAGCCAACTCCCAAGATCCATTACAATGAAACTGGAAGATGGCTCTCCTAACAGTTACATTGAAAATGTGGGGTGACCTACCAGGTTATTTTTCCTCTTGGATTATAATTTGATGGATACCGCCAATCAATCACTGTAATAGGGATTTGTATTTTTAGAGGCTCCCATGACCTAATTTCATTGTTAATTCTTCTTTTTCTGTGTAGTTTGGGAAGCTTCCACGGTAGCTATTGGATTTAGATTAATGTTGTTCGCTTACATGCATTTGTTATATGGATGAGAAAACATGCAATGAAGTCCTTTACTTGAAGTTGCAAATATTTTTTTCATTGGATGTAAATGAGAAATAATTATCTTTACATGTAAAAACACCATTATGTTATAAAGTTCAGAGCCAACATTGTCCAAGGTGCACTTGTTGATTATTATCACTTACCTTGGTTTATTTTTTCTTCTGGACTCCTGCAGAATATCCTGAAATCTACTAACTACTGGCATCTATAGCTTAAAGCTCAAACAAAAGTTCTTATGAAGTTAGTAAGTCTTTGTTGGGAAAAGACCAATCTATGACACTTCCTGAATGTAGGATTTTGTAATGTCTCCTTGTAAAATTTTGTTTTTTTTTTTTAAAGATGAGGTCTATGAGATGCTTTGGACAATTTGCATTTACTTGTAATAGTAGTTTATTGAAATGTATGAGTCAATAAAAGCTGAATGTGAGGATTTGATTAAGCTTATCTATGGTTTTTTTTTTTTTTAAACTATAGCTTTTCTGTGTCTGTTCATGGACATGCTGCAATTGTAAATGCAATTGTTACTATAGATTTTTTTTTTCAACTATAGCTTTTCTTTTATGTTTGGTCATTTTTAGTTTTTATTTCGAAGTAGAAACAAGACTGCTGTCTTCTGCTCTGAATATATGCTGCTTTTTTAGGCTGAAACTTGCTCAATGCTTGGAAAGAGATGGTTACAATTCTATCTATGAGGCTGTTGGCGCAGATTGTAGATAGTTTTCTTGTAACTTACCCAGTTACACATGCCACAGAGGTAATGATTGCTGTTGTAAACCCTTAGCATACAACTAACTAAGCACTTAGTTCCCCCTTTTCCTCGCTCTGTTGTGATATACTTACGATGTATGTTGCTAATTTACATACACTTCTTATCTGTTCCACTTCATTGGCTGGGGCGGTGGTGGTTTTGATGCGAACTGAAGTTTTTGGTCTTTTGAATACTTTCAGTCTGCATAGATGAGTTTGATCTATATGTGTCTGGTTATTATACAGTAATCTGTTTTTTGCAATCTAGCCACTCCTGTTTTAGTAAAGAGTTGATAATTAGGTCTTTCAGCAGCTATATTTGTCTGAATTGACCTGGGAGTGACTTTGGATTGGCTAAATGTGTTAACAGAGTCAAGCTACCTCTTCCTGGAAGACCCTTGGTGCTTTTTAATTCAAGGGGAGGATATTTGACAGGACAGTCATCCTGATTCGTATAGAAGAGACCTTTAGCAGTGGCTAGAATTTTGCTGCTGAGCGAGACATCAAGAAGGCATTTTCATTTGTCAGAATTCTTATTATACCGATAAAACAGGAAATCTTTCTTAGAAACCAAAGTGATTGCCAGCATTGCTTTGACAATTTTGATTAGGTTCTAGTTACGTTTTCAATGCTAAAGCATTTTTTTTCCACAGTTAGGGGCTGTTAGGATTGTGTCGGGGGTTTTGAGTGTTTATTTTTACTTTTATTATTATTTTGGGACCTCTCCCTTGGCAGCTGCTGTAAACCTTTATTTATTTTTATTTTTATTTTTTTTGGCTATTTTGTATTCTGGAAGAGAATAAAATGTTGTTCACCTTATCTCATTAAAGTAAATGGATGAAATCCTGTCTTTGAAGCTTCTTTTCTATGTGAATAGGATAATAGATACCACCACCCATCGAAAACTTTAGCCATTTGGTCCTCCCATGGCTCACCAAATGATTGTGGCTGAAATCTTATGGGTCCGCAGTATTTTTCTATCTAATATTTAGAGTAAACAGTTGCAAGATCGGGGACACAAATAATTTAGTGGTAATTTTTTTTTGTTTTTAATTATCGTCACTTTATCTATATTATCTGACTCTATCCTATCTGACTCTATATTATCTATATTATCTATAGTGGTTTAACTAGGCCTCCGGGGGATCAATGAGGATTAAAAAATCATCGGATCAGATGGATGTATTACGCATTTATATAGATTTTTTAGAGAAATCACATATTGTGATAATTGATGGGAAATAAATTTTGAACTCGTGATCTTTTACTTCACCAAGTTTTAAGGACTTGGTGGTGACCAACAGCCCAAAGAATATTGGTTATTTAGTGGTAATTGTTGCCGAGCCATATTTCTGGCTCTTAGTCACCCTAGCCCATCATTTCGACAGTGTCATTGACTTTTTTTGTCAGACCTCCTGTCATTTGGTCCAATCAGACATGAAGAAATGAATGATGTTTGGCATGCATTTGCCCATGGAAACAGGGGCTTGAAGTTTAAATTTGGTTAGATATTTACTCAAAGCGAGCTGGATAACACAGTGAAAATTAATAGCTAAGCTCGAATGAAGTATCTATTGCATTTCATGAAAATGCAAAAGGAATCGACAGATATTACTTTGATTTGGAAGAGAGAAGTCATTTCTTAAACAGTAAACTGAAAATTTTGAAGAACAGCAAAAATTTGAAGAACAGCAAAAATTTTGAAAACAGCAACAGAAGAGAAGAATTTTATGAATTACAGTAACAGCAAAATGCTTTACAACAATGTCCAAGGCGTCAAGGATTCATAAGAACTTTCTTGCTGATGTTATACCAAAATGATGGAAAATGTTTAGTCTCTAGTTACAATGTGAAAATGGAGATAAAAATCTACAAGCATCGGCCAAAAAGGAAAAAATTGTACATTGACAGACCATTGAAGCTCTCATTTCCAGTTGTTTGCAACAATGTCAGCCAAATCAACCACCCTCTGTGAGTAACCCCATTCATTGTCATACCAAGCAATAACCTTTACCATGTCATCTCCCATGACCATTGTCAATGAAGCATCAACTGTCGAAGAAACATCAGTGCATCTGAAGTCCACTGAGACAAGTGGCTCATCACACACAGATAGAATACCATTTAGCTCCTTGTCAGCAGCCTCCCTGAATGCTGCATTCACTTCTTCAGCAAATGTCTTCTTCTCAACCTGAACGACAAGGTCTACAACCGAGACATTTGGAGTTGGCACACGAAGTGCAATGCCATTGAGCTTTCCCTTGAGTTTTGGAAGGACAAGTGCCACTGCTTTTGCTGCACCAGTTGAAGTTGGAACTATGTTGAGAGCTGCTGCTCTTGCACGTCTAAGATCCCTATGGCTTGCATCAAGAAGTCTTTGGTCTCCAGTGTAGGAGTGTGTTGTTGTCATAGTTCCCTTGATGATGCCTGCCAGCATAAATTTTGGAAACACTTTTCAGGGCATTCGTTTAAACCCTATACAGCAATTAATTTCGTTTTAGTATATTCCTGGGAAAAATCATCAGTGCAACAGATACATTACCGAATTTTTGATCAAGAACTTTGACAAAAGGTGCAAGGCAGTTGGTGGTGCAAGAAGCATTGCTAATGATTGTCTCATCAGGGTTGTAAGTTTCAGCATTCACACCAATCACATAGGTGGGAATGTCACCTTTTCCAGGGGCTGTAATCAGCACCTTTTTAGCTCCAGCCTGAATGTGCTTACCTGCACCTTCTCTATCAACAAACACTCCAGTTCCTTCTATCACGAGATCAATGCCCATTTCCCTGAATCATTGGATCAATGTGCAAAAGAAGAATTTATACAGCAGTTAACACGTTTGATTCATCGATATAAAGAGTCTAAATTAGTTTCCCCATAGTTCATGTGTAGTGATTTACCCCCAGGGGAGATTGACAGGATTACGGTTTGTTACAACTTTAATGACCTTCCCATCGACAGATATGCCTTCATCAGCAGGCTTGACATCAGCCTCAAAGATTCCAAGAGTAGAGTCATACTTGAGAAGGTGAGAGGCTTGCTTCACACCTCCGGTGTCGTTGATGACTACTACATCAAGAGGAGAGTCCTTCCTGCCATGCCAGCACCTCAAGAAGTTCCTTCCAATTCTCCCAAATCCATTGATGGCCACTTTCAGTTTAGCTTCCACAACTCCCCTCTTGTTCTTGCCTCCACCAATCTAGATTACACAGATGATGTACAGAAATAGTCAGCTTAGACTTCTTGATGAGCACCTTTTTCTAGTTTAATGACATTTGTAAATTCAGTTTTTTCTTGAATAATTTAGATCAATTTATAACTTTTTGGCAGCAATTTTACAAGATTGGTTGGATATTTTAGTTTTAATCAGTGCTTGCAGACAGTTAAGAACCTCCGGCACCAGGGTAATCGTCAAACCACCAAAACTATGCACATTTAAATGCTCAAATTTGATCATATTTTCAGGATTTTGTTCAAGCATCTTATTCTGTTATTTATTTATTGATTTTGTTTTCAGTCTCTAGGAGTGTTTGACCCAAATGATTGAACAAGTTACGCTTTCTATGCATGGCATGCTTGTGATACTAAAGCATAAAGGCACTAGTGTTCCTGCATCTATGCCTTTTCTTCCTTACAATTCTCTACAATCTAGTTTTGTATCTTTTATCAATTTACTTCAACAATTCAGAATCGTCCTATAATAAATCGTTTTGCTAAGAAAGTTCAAAGAAGTATATTCCATCTAAATTAACAACTTCCAATGTTTAAGCTAAAGTCCAAACTGGTTAAGATTCACCTCGATCAAATGTTTGAAGTAAAATGCAATAAAGACCAATTATAATTACTGATGATGATAATCTTTAGTTAGGAAAGTTAAGATTCTTCACTTACAACTGAGGTTTGGAATGCTACAACTGAGAGCAAATCATCATTTGCTTTCCTTGCAAATGGAAGTGAGGAACTGCGAAGCCCCGCGAATTCAGAGAATCCCTTATTACTGACCTGCATTAGTACGTATTTTTTCAGCAACAATTTAATCATTTTCAAGTTCTAAAAAGTCTCATGCAGTTACTTCTGCTATGTATACATATATAGAGTTTTTGTGATCAAATAATAACCTGGAGGGATGAATTGGCAACGGATAGAGCAGCCGAAGCCATGACTAAATTTCTTGAAGAACTCTCAATGAACCAGGTCAGTTTTCAGTAAGCGGCCAACAAGGTGTAGAAGAGTAGAGAGATGGAAGTAGTAAAGGAGTAAGAAGAAAAGAAGAATTGTGTATGGAAGGTTTAAGGATGAGTTGGGCCATGAAGTTGAAGAAAAGAGATAGTGGATGAGATTACTGATGATAGATAGCCTCTCACTCATTGTATGGCTGTGGTTTGTGGCTCTGTGGTGTTTCTGATATGTTGTAGCTGTTTGTGTGTTTCATAATTTTATTCATTTTGTTTGTGTTATTTTAAATTTTTGGGCATACAAATTTGCATTTGTGAACAATTCTATCCTGGGGAGTTGCCAGCATGTCAAGGAGGCTCCTCCTCATAGGATAGCTCATGCTTGAAATCTGTTGTCCCTACCCTTCTAGTGTGGAAAAAAAATTTGGGAACAAGGAATTCTCCACTCTTGGATTTTACTCTGATTACATGGACATATCGTTTAATTTCATATATAGAAACAGGATTAAGACAATCACCTTTTTCTTTCTTTTCTTTTCATGGATTGACCTTATCATTGCAGCATTTGGTTGCAGTCACATTATCTTCTAAGAAATCTTTGTAAAGGTATTCGAACATCCAGACCTTTTTCTTCACTTTAAGTAGCTTCAAACATGTTGATCATATAAACAATTTTGAAACGGTAGAGGGTTCACGTTGTTGAACTCGATGGGACATGAAAATTGTAAATTTTCAAATCTAGGGAAAGGTCCTAAGACATAATTATAATAAAACTCATAGGCAAATGATCTAACAAGGAAAGATGATTGTTATAATATACGGATGGCAGATTATAGATTTTTCTTAAGTATTTAATAATTTGGATATTCCAGTCTAGTATTTGAAAGAGCAAATTATCTAAGTAGCCACTAAACTTTTCGAATAGTCGAGTTTTGGCCACTCAACTTTTAATAATACGTTTTTAGCCACTGAATTATCAAAAATATAAATTTTAGATCATTCCATCTAATTTCATCATTAATTCTATTAAATCTAACTATTAATAGTATGTCTCGTAAATTGTGCGAATTCTTGGATCTGATAGAATTAAGGATGGAATCAGACAGAATGACCCAAAAATTACACATTTGATAGTTCAGTGGGTAAAAATATACTACTAATAATTGAATGGTCAAATCTTGACTATTAAAAAATTCAGTGGCTACCCGAATAATTTGCTCTATTTGAAATAATGCTAGCCTTTCCCATCAATAGGTTTTTAATTTTTCCCCTAATCCAAAGAAAATTGCGCTTCTTTTACTATCTAATATGTCCTATATCCCCAAAGCACGACAATCAAATTCTTTTTGGCATTTCAAAAAAAGTTATAAAGCATGATTTGAAACGAGTATGGACATTTGGGAGATCAATAACTTCAAATTAGGGAAAGTCTAAAATTATGATAATTAATATGGAAATGAGAAAAATAAATGTAATGGAGAACAATTGAGGACATTCACATAATAAATCTCCTCTAAAATAAATCAGAGTCAATGTAAACAACGAAAAGAAAGAAAGAAATGAAGCATGTAAACCACGTAGGCACGAAGTCAAAATCATGGCCATGTAACTCTTTTGTAAGGACACATGCTCGAACGGTTGTCAGGAAAGTCGTTCGGGTCGATTTTGTGCAAAATACACGAGATGTAACTCTTGTTGGTAACACACTTTCAATAACGTGTAACTATAGAACAAAATTTTGTAGATCTCACACATGATACGAAAAACAATGTACAATATACAATCTGAACCTGAACCTTACATTTTCTTTGACCAAATCTTGGACATGAACCTTCAAGCAACCGTTCCTGCCCCACTTCCCTTGTGCAATATCCTAGAACCAATCCACATCGTTGTACATGGTGGTCCAACTCCGACTACGTGCTCTTTTAGGGTCCATATGCAAAGGTTTCAATTTGATTGGACCTTGGTCGTTCGAAAGGACTACAGGTAAGAAAATTGTTAAACATAATATTAAGGACTAATTTCACTTTATACCTCTTAACTTGTATCATTTTTTTTATTGTACAGCCTAAATTTTAATTTTCAACGCTTTACATTCCAAACTCTCAATTTTGGACACTTTATACTTTAAACTTTTATATTTATCCCCTTTAAATCTAATCAATGATAACATTAGAAAAATTAACCCAAATAAATGATATTATTGTAAATTGATGATAATGTATCATTTTATTCTAGTTATGATCACTTAGATCCTTTTTAACATTTTCAACGTATTGTCCATTGATTTGATTGTATGGCTCTAATCACTAAAAATATTAGCAAAATTAAACAAATAAAAAAGGTACAATTTAATGATACTGTATCATTTGTACTAATTGCAATATCTTGAACACTTCGGCAAATTATTATTGATTTGCAAGGTCCTTAGATGCACAATTTTGTCGCCCAAGAATGACCATGTTAATAACACACTCTCCCCTCCTCCATTCACCAACCATCCCCCATTCCCTACCCCCGCGGGCCCCCAAAAAATTTAGAAAAATGAAAATAAGACCCGCACAATGTTTATTCATTTGTGGCATTATACTCTTCTTTCAATACACACGTTGATTTCATACCTAAATCAACAGCTGCCGGAAATGGTCCTTTAACTACAAATCTCTTGTTAATCCCTACAAGTCCAGAAATCACCACAAGTCCAGGAATCACCACAAGACCAGAAATCACAAGAAGACCAGGAATCAACAGCATCTGGACTTGTAATCCCTACAAGTCCTGGAATCACCACAAGACACTCCCCCCACTCATACCCTTGAGAACTCAAGCCTACGTGTTCTTGTCTGTTACTAAAGCAAAATCTTATTTACTTGACGTTCCAGGAGACAAGAATAAATAGGTATGAGTCCATAATAACTTGCATAGAAGTAATTATCAAAAAAACAAATACTGCAACTGATATATGTTCAAATGAGGCACATTTGCCCTCACTTAAATTTTAATAAAATAATATCAGATTGGCTCAAAACATGACAAAAGAATAGCACAAACAACTACTGTTTGGCATTTCAAAATGCTTCACGGAAAGAGTGGTCCCCCCCCCTCTCCCCCTTCAGAGCACCATTAAAGCTCTAGATCAACAGAAGACGAACTTTTTACGACTTAGACCAAACAAGCCTATGACAATTCAAAAAAGAGAGCAAGGATTTAAAGTTGCAAGCATCAAAAATACCAGCTACCTGCATTTCCGAGCAAAAAACACAAAAACTTGCCAGCGCTGAAAAAAAGATAATTGTGCACTTAAGAAAATAGTCTCTGTTTTCACAGAAAAACTGCAGAGAAGTTGTAGCAACATGAATAGTCAGATATAAAGCAATTCTTATTATAGATTTTGAGGCAAAAATCATACTTCCTTCCAAGTGAGCTTAGATTACTTTCCAAACAAACAAAAATTGCACATGATGACATTTAAAATTACAAAAAACTTCACTTATGCATGGCAAAGTTTTGATGCACCGAATATTTCAGAGCTACAGCAACTTGTTTAAAAAATAGATGAGACTCAGACCACAGACAGAGAGAGAGAGAGAGATCCAACACGCGAACTACAGAAAGTAAAAAGGGAAGCATAACCATCAAAGACATACTGCGCACAAGAATGACATGACTGAAGTAGATTTCTCAGTAATAATAGCAACCTGCTGTAAAGTAGGAACTGAATCAAAGCAAAGATGAGCACAGGAAAGATAATAGGCCAACGCAAGAAGAAAGTTACGCCTGAAAAGGTCAAATGCCAGTTAGAAGAGCACAGATTTTGCATAAAGTATGAAAACAAAAATGCGAGTGCTCAATGAACATAGGCAAGACAGAGTTATGCAGCAACCCATTAAAAAAAAAAAAAAAAAAAACCTTGAAAATTTCTGAAATAAAAAATTATACTTGGTTTGAATTTGTTTTTGAGGATTGAAGCCTTGGTGTCCAAATTAGTTGCCACTAAAGTATGCCCTAATCTCATTACATCTCCTTGGAATTCACTATTGTAACATAATCAGGAAGCGCAAGAAACTAGTAAACTACAAACCAAAAATCAAGTAATTGCAGCAGAGAAACGCGAAAGCCAGCAGTGGCTGTACTTTATCAGAGAAATGCTAACAAAGAAGCATACCTTGCTAAACCCCAAAGTATGCCTAATCTCATTTATTCTTGATTTATAAATGAAAAATGCTGTTTATTTTGCACACATTTATAAAGATCACCATACCACTTTGCTCTTTTATGTATTTTCCAAAGATATTCAATAAAGAAACGCACTTTCAGATTTTTGAGGGCTATCAAGATGAATTATAACAGAATGCAACTAAAATTGAAACTTTATGTGTCATCCATCTACTTTCAAAATTTTCAGGATGCAATGCATAGCAAATCGCCCATCAAGAATATACAACAAGTCACAATGAAAAGTACAATTAAAATAAGAAAAAAAGGTAAAGGACTCTTACGTTTTCATAATACTTCCCCAAGCTGAACTGAAAAGTGGAAAAAAAATCCTTTCTGCTTGTGAAGTACACAGTACAATAGGTCCCATGCCACAAAAACAAAGATACAACAGAATTCTAATAACACCATATATCGAGAACTATATCTGATCCTGTTAGGAACTATACACCATATTCCCCTACATCTGTGAAATGTGTCGCCACTATATTGAGGACAAGGTCACTAAAACAAAATTCTGTCCGCTGTTTGTTTTTGTCTCAGTGAAACAAAATGATAGTGGGAAATCAATTAAAAGACCAATCAACAAAACCATATAATGAATTACAAAAATAGCAACAAAACTCTCACCAGCTAACTTATGATTGCTTAGTTTGCTCCTTCAAATAAGAGAAAATTTCTTTGAAAATCCAAGACTGCCCAACCAAATGCCAAAGACCAATCTCTGGCCAAAGTATAGGGGGTGCATTTAAGAGACAGTTAGCATTCTGCCACAAAAGAAGGTTACTCAATCGAGTCTCACCAGAAGTACGTATAATTATATCAGGATCAGGTGCAACTGCAGCATACATATGTTTCTCTAAATCCTTGACTACGATTGAAGGCTTGCTCTTGTCATTCTTGTTTCCTTTCAGAAAAACTAAACCATTTCCAGCTCCTTTTGACTCTAATGCACGTCCTTCATCCCATTTTTTCTTCACAACACTCTTGAACAGCATGCAAAATTTCATCTGATGAAGTGTAGGCAAGACAAATTGACAGCACAGCTTTTGAATTCCCAGAAGTAGCAACCATGGCCCTCTCTGCAGCCAAACTTACTGGCTTGCTCAAAAGTTTAAGACTGCCTAGAAAGTAAATCCTAACGCTGTACTGATTGACCATGCTCTCCTCCTTAATCAAATCTTCAATTTTCTCTAGTATCAACTGCATAATGGACTGAACTTCTTCAGGACGTCTTCTAAAATTGTCAATGCCGAAGGCGTAAATTGTAACATACTTCACACCTAACTCATAACAGTATTTAAGCATGTTCATGAGAGCTAGATACTCAGACCTATGGCCAGCACCATCTAACAAATTCCTCTTGTTAGTGTATCTTCGATTTCCATCCATAATAAATGCAATGTGATCAGGAACAGGTCCAACTGAAAGAACTGAAAAAATACCTTTTCTCAAGAAACTCCCAAGATATTCGAACATTTTGCCAGCTTGATAAACAATTTTTTTGCCATCTCCAAAGAACTGCACTACTATATAAATCACAGCAGCAAATTAACCTGTTCATGAGTGAAATAAAAGATGTTGTACTCATTTTTTTAAGGCCCAAAAATAGTTAACCCAAAAAATTACTAATTACTGCTTCTTTTATCTGATTTGTTGTTCTTTAGTATTTCGCCAAATCATCCAAGTCTGAGTTGACAACTCAAACGAGACACAATAGATGATCAGTGGCACTCGGACTCGCCCTGAGTCTAACCCGAGTCTCCCTGAGTCAACTCAGGAATCAGAATATCCTTTTTTTTCTTTTTTGACAAAAGATTGCAAGAAACAATGAGAAACCACCTGAAGCTATATTCATCGGTTATTTAATTTTATGCATTGTTTTTTACCCACAGGAAAAAAAAAACAGTGAGAACCCAAGATCCAACACCCAATCCGATAAATACCAATAAAATAAAGCAAATTTAATAGCCAGAAACTAACCTTCTCAAAGCTAGAGTACGAGAAGAACCACATGCAAATTTGCCAGCAGAATCGGACAAATTTATGACCATGCTCTTCAACTCTATGATTGCAGATTGAATAAGTCATCATTCATGGCCCTTTTTGAATGAAGGGTCCGTTTGGTTGGACGGAAAATATTTTCCCTAGAACATATATGCAAACATTAGAAAAAAGAAAACAAAATATGACAAAACAGCAGAATTCTTAAGGACGTCAGCACAAAAAACACATTAGACTGATTTGTTTATCTCCCATTTCATCATGCAAGAGTTTAAATGCCAGAGAAAATGAAATAATTCGTGAGATTACGACCCATATAATAGTACATACCTGGTCCAAAAGTTTCACAATAAAACTTGGTTTTGGAAGATGAATTCAATCTATTTGACAAATATAGCAAGTCAAATTGTATCAATTAGCTACTTTTACCCATGAAATTTAACCCTTTAACCTTTTAAATGAGAAAAAAAATAAAACTTATCACATAAATCAATTGAAAATGTGAAGAAAGCAAAATTTAGAAGCTTTAAAGAATATAGAGGTAAAAAAAAAAAAAAATTTGCCTAATCCGGAATCACCAACCATAGCTATGAGAAACATACCCTTGAGCAATTGCAAAACAGAATATGTATTGAGCAAATACAATGAAAAGAATAAAGAAAAGGATAAGGAAAAAGCTGAAACATTTTGGTTGGAAAATATTTTCCATCAAAATCATTTTCCTGGAAAATCACTTCCTTCTCCATAATTTTCCAGTGTTTGGTTATTTAGTAAAAATATTTTCCAAATTCCTTTTTTCATAATTTTCCGGTGTTTAGTTTGCCAGTAAAAATATTTTCTGACTTTCATTTTTGGTGTCTGTTGATATTTTTTTTTTTTCGAAACGATAAGTGATTTTATAGATTATCAATTCTTTACATTTGCGAGCAAAGACTCGAGTGATCTATACAAGCAGTGTACTTTGACACTGAAGAATCCAAACTTCCTCATCTTCGATTATGCCTATGGCATATGAGCTAATTCTAATTCTAATATGATTATATTCCTTTCTTACTAAGCAAAAGAAACACATTTGAAAATAGCAAGCTTAATTGATAAATGTCCTCCACCAAGGTTGCCAATCTCATATCATGAGCTTTCCTAGACAAAATGTAGCTGAGAACTTGCTTCTTGTGGATTTGTATCTCGATCTTTCTCCAGTTTAGCACTAGAGCTTTGCTCATTAGTAGCTTAATAACTACCATTTCATCAATGTGTTTGTGTCCAGTGCTTCTTTCCTTCACTGCCCAGCTCTTGATGATATGTTGAGTATCCCCCGTTGCCATGGCTCCAATCCCCATTTCTGGGTTGTCTTGTGGCTTCTGTATGGCAAACCTTATCTTTATTAAGCCTGCTATTTCTTCCTGCTGTTGGAGTGAAGTCACCTGTGCTGGTGTTTCTTCTCTGCTCATTCTTGAAGCTTTTGTTGTGGCTTCCTCATACTCTAACCATTCCTCCTGGGTTTTTTGCATCGTTCTCAATGGGAGGTGTTGTTTGTCATTGAATTCTCTATCATTTCTGCTTTTCCAAATCTGCCCAAGGATATTAGCAGTAAGAGCTAGATGTTCATTTCCTTCTGGTTGTTTTCTTGCTTCTGCAATTGTAGTCCACTATCTATTGAAACTTCCTTCTTGTTCCTGAAGTCCATTCCACTGGATAGGGGCAATCCTCCAAACTTGTTTTACACAGCTGCAGTTTAGTAATGCATGTTCCACCGTCTCTCGTCCCTCTCCACACTGTCTACATATTGGATCCCCCTTCTTGGTTCTATTAGCGATAGAATCTCTTATGAGTAAAGCCGGGTTCAGACATTTCCACAAGAAAATCTTTACCTTTTGCTTGATGTTGAGTTTCCACACAAGTTTCCATACCTTCCGGCTCTATTCTTTCCAACTTGTACTGACTTCCTCCTGATCTTTTCCTTTTTGCTCCAGCTTATTGTTTGATAGTATTTTATATCCTAAGCTGACTGAGTAATTTCCATCTGGACTGTGAATCCAAAAATTGCTATCCTCTCTGTCTGCTAAGCTTATGGGAATACTTAGTATCCTCTCTGTCTGTTGATATGTTGCAAATGTTTTTCTATTCTCAAAACATTCATCTCATTACAAGTTATTTTTAGTTTCTATCCATTATAATCATATTATCGTTTTTATAAAATATTTATTCAAATTACACCCTAAATTCTTAAATGGAATTAATAATGACACTGATGAATTGGCTTTTGATCTTCCTTTTAAAAAAATCATTAAGGGGTGAAGAGTCTCTTTTATCAAATTGGATGCCGCAACATTTTCTTTGTTGTCTCAAATCAGTGATACTAGAAAAAATTAGGTAACCACTGCACTAGAGGCAACATCTTTCGTGAAATGAACTAATAAAACACATTTTTTGGTTCGTTTTTCATTATTGCACGGCTGGGAAAGAGGAGTTAAAAGTCAAAAAAACCTAACTGACCACTATTCTTTATTGGTATAGTATCATGCCATTATGTTGTAACTTTGAAAAAGCAAGGAAAATAAAAAAAAATTGAAACCAAATATGCCCAAAGAAGAATGAAAGCGAAAATGTTCAGCTTTAGGAAATAAAAAATGATAAAAGGTTGTCGCTACTCAGGGGACAAAGCTTATAAAGGACTCAAACTGAGAAACCAAAAGGAATGCAACAAAAATCACCTTGACGAGCAGCCACCTTAGACAGGTAAGTGGCACTTCGCCTAGTATTGTAGTCAGGATCAGTGAATTCAATGATTATACCATGCTTCCCAACCTTCAAGAACACATTAAATTCTTGAGATAGTAATCACATAACCCTAATTTTACTTCAAGACAAGAAAAGGGAGAAGAACCTAAATGCAGAGAATCCTATATAGGAATCTAAACCGGGATTTCAGCTCCAGAATCAAGAACCTTATTCATGGTACAGAATGAGAACCATTGGTACATAAAAGCACCCTAATCAAGCCTCGAGTGACTCAAATCCCTGCTTTAAATGTTGTCGGCCTCAGTTGGATCAAAAATGTGGAACAATTCAATACATACAGAGGCAAATACACGCCAAAGTATAAAATATTGCCCAACAAAAATGAAAATCACATCTCCAAAGGGAAAATGGTCCCAAAAATATCAGTTGCCCGGGCAGTAAAGATATCAACTAGTGATATCTCATGATCCAGTAATCAATTACAGAATTTATGAGCAAGTAAATGCGTGCATATATTGCCTCAAATAATAACATAACATGGACAGTACTGGCTTTTTTCTGAAAGTTGCTACTATCATCCCCACTGTGATCTTAACAACATCCGTACTGCTGCAATTAATGCATACCATAGCTGAAGAAGATATATAATCTATTGTTATTATACTTCCAACTCTAAAGTAAGATCAACTCTTAGCACATGCAATTAGTTCAAGAGGGAAAAGCCAAGAAAAGTAAATTAGAAAAGTAGAGGCTCCAAAGAGATTGATCTAGCATGCAGCTCAACTATTGCATTCATTATAATATTCATTATGTTTGAAGTGCAGCTAAACTATTTCACCCAACACTGATGTCTCTTTTTCAAGGAAATCTATAGATCACTCAATGGAGTCCTGGTAATTGAAATTTGAAATGTCAATTACCAGTCAAAAAATGGACAATAAGAGACCTTTATTTCTTAATAATTTGGAGCAGTAACAGAACAATGGCAGATATATTGCTTTTCCTTACCATTTACTAAAGAAAGGCAAACAATTAATTGAATCAAACTCATGAAGTAACCAATCATTATGATCAACGAATAACTACTATGCATGTTCCGAGACATCTCCACTGAAATGGTTGGGAAAGCTTGCCATTGAAGACCTAGCTAGATCATTATGCAACTTAAATTATCCATCACAAAACTGTTTAACTAATAAAAACAAACGTCTACACAGAATAATGAAAAATTTCAGCTTCTCTTGGCTCCATACAAGAGTGCTCAAGGCAGTTTTGTCTCGCAATGTAGGCCGACTTTGGTTAGTTAAAATCAGAAACTATATACTTGCAAACATTAGAAGAAGGAAAAGCATACATACCAGGTTGCAAAGACTATAACAAGTGCAAAACTTCAATTACCAAACTCAACATTGAATTACTCCAGTGAGCAAATTGAACAAGTATTCCTACAATAAAGGAAAGAATTGCAAGCTCAAATTATATCTAAATATTGGATACCACAGAACAAAACAATAGGTTGCAAGGTGGCCTTCCAATCAATGGAAGAACTACCGATATGGAAAACATCTTATCCTTAGCAACTTCGAGTAGTCATACTAAAAGATTCAAGCATGAGTAATAGCCTAGACTCTCCAAATTGAGAAGTCAAAATCTGGATCTGTGTGAAAAAACATAATAGAATCATGTATATTGTTCAACTCAAGCAGACAACATTTCTAAACAACTTGCAAATGTCTTAACAGCTTCCCCTTTACCCCAATCCCAAAACATAAATCCTAAAGTTTAAATTCTCTAGACAAGAAATCCCATTCAGTATTCGTATCGCTCAGAGAAATCAATAACAACAATATACATTTAACAACAAATTTATCAACAGAAAGGCAAAATCAAACTCCAAGGACACCAATGGAATGATAATATACAGAAAAACTACTGAAGTTTCTTAACCTATCAATCAATTGATACAAAAACAACCGTGCAAGCTCAAACCCTTACCTCAATAAGAACCGTCAGAAAAGGGGAGCAGAGCAATGAATTTTGCCAGAATTCCTAGAGCTTCGTATAGTTATAGAAGAAGAAAACTAAAAACAAAAGAAGCATTTTTCAGAAAAAAAACCCAAATTCCTCCGTGAAACTAGTGCCACAATTCTCAAGAATTATAGCAACGAAACAAAAAAAATCGATAGAATCCTAGACTTGAGAAACCAATTTTGTCAGATTTTTTTGGAAAAAAGTAAAAGATATTCAGGATAAAGCCCTAAATAAGAATCTCACCCAAGGCACCTTGCCAGAGTTCGAGATGATTGTCGTCAGAAATGATTATATTGTTGGTGATTTCTCAGGCTCTCCAATCTCCATCGCTCACTCTCTGTATTTTTAGCCGCGAAGTCTTTCTTTGTTTTTGTTAGAACGAGACCAAGAGGAACCTGCATATAGAAGACGGGGACGTTCTTAACATTCATGTATCCTGTAGGGTCTTCTCATTTTTTTTCTTTTTCTTTGTTTAAATTAACTTCGGTACAATCACATGAGATTGGATGAGGGGCAGGAGCGGTCATTAGAATGACCGTTCCTGAACTGTTCACGGTCAGATTTTGGCTAAAAAAAAATGTGCGGTCCAGATCACAAAATGTACATCGATTTTCAAATCGTGTGTGGGGCTCGCAAAATTTTGTACTAAAATTACACGTTGTACAAACAAAATTACGCCGTGTGCAACCAAAGTTACGCGCTGTTGAAAATGACCAAAACCGGCAGAAACGGTTGCACCTGCAACTGTTTGTGCCCCTTGTCCCATGAGATTGAGGGTGGTTCAGTGGGACCCAACCAATTTTACGTCAAAGGGAAAAAAAGGGGAGGGGCACTTCTCATCTTTTACAGAATTGCGGTGACAGGAGAAATTTTTTGTTGTGTATACGTCTCAACCATAGATGATTGAATTCAGGCCTCCTGCCGCATGTATTTGGATTACAATCACATGATCGTTGCCGTCCTTTGGATTGAAAGTATCCTCTTAAGTGTTGAATTGTATTATGGAAATTCTGGATTTTTATGCAACGATTTAGGAGTTTGAAGATTGTTTCGTCAATCTTTGTTTTGTTCGGGTATAACTTGTGATAGAGCGGTAATAAAGTTCGAGTTGGACAGTATTATTGTTAAATAATGTCATCTATGTTCAACAATTTCTAGTTGACTTTGAGTTGTTTTGAAATATCATAAAATAGAAGATAAAATGAAAACGTATTAATAGATTATTAGTGTTTGTATTTGAATATGTAGGCAAATTGAATATGTTCAAATCCTAAATGAAGTTCAAATCCTAGTCAATTGTAAAAATGAATATGTAGGCAAATTGTCTTAAGGGCATATTAGGCAAAGGCAAATTGTCTTGAGGGCGTATTAGGTGAATAAAAAAAGTAAGAAACACTCATCGGTAAATCATTCAAAACACTTTTATATATAGTATAGATATAGATATGGGAGTAGCGAGTTCTATTGTAAAGTGTAGGAGCCGTGTGTTTCAATGAAGGAAAATAACTTCAGTAAGTCAAAAGGAGAAGTTATTTTCCACCAAATGAAATAAAATATTTTTTCTGCGTAAATCTTTTCCAAGATAAATGATTACCAAACGTGAAAAAATTTGGAAAACATTTTACATCCAAACAAACACATATTAGGTCTTGAATTCTCTATCGATAAACATTCGAGTCATGGAATTCTTTATCGATGTTCTTTGTGATGTCTTGAATTGACCCAAAACCAAAAAAAAAAAAAAAAAAAGTACTCTTGGGACACAAGTCCTTGCTTATGCTTTACTGTAGTTTTCTAATGGAGTCTACTAAAAATAAAATAAAATACAAGCGAAGTAAAAATAAAAACAAAAAAAGTATGTGCAACTATCTCTCCTAATAAGATTTCGATTAACAAAAATGAACAAGGAAACAATTAAGTATGGTGGATAATTTATATTCTATTATTAACAAAAAAAAACAGTTAAAAAATATAAAGAGTCATATGTAGAGAATTTATATCTATTCAAATTAAGAAACATGCATTTGGTTTCTCATTGAGCCATTTCATTAAATCATTTATAAAACTAATATTACATGAAAATAATAATAGAAGAACATGGAAACATTCATGCAAGACTTAAGTTATACTATGAGAATTCGGGCCACCCAAGTTGGAAGGAAAAATATAAACTATTTATGTACTTCCCATATAAATTGATCAGCCTATTCTATCTCTGTAGTCTCCACTATAATAATATGTTTAATTCAGTCCAATAAAAATGGTAAGCAAAGGTATTTACAATGTACATATTGTTTCAAATATTGATACTATATCAAAGTCTATAAATTAATAAACCTATTCTAGATCTACTTATACAATTTGTTTATCTTAGCAAAATAAAAAATGAAAAAAGTATGTAAGGTATCAATATTGCCATACTGTTCGAAATATTAATGCTTATGTTAAATCGTTTAATATTTTAATCAAATCTACTTCTTTTTGTTAAGGGCTCAAGTTTGACGTACCAATTCACTCTTTAGCTAGAGTGAGTTTGTCGGGAATAGGAGGAAGAGAGGAATGGGTTAATCACAAAAACTCCTCTTAAAGTTTAACTAGTTTTGCACTTTATCCCTTAACGTTAGTCAACTCCAACCTTTAAGGTTAGTTAACTCCAATCTTGTGTAAAAAAAAATGTCAAAAAGACATTTATGCCCCAAAGGGTTAATTCCGATAAATCCCTTTAAGGAATAGTGTGTTTTGCATTTTACCCTATAATATTATTTTTCTCTTAATTTGTTTGTTTGTCCCTAAAATCACTCAAGATAGATAATATTTAAAAATATTAGTATCCTTAACATAATAATGAAAATTATTGTATATTTATGGATATAGGTCTTCTTAAATTTTATCTCCATAATTACAGGTTTTTAGATAGAGGAAAAATATCCTACTCATTTTACATAATAAGGGGAAAAACAAAAATTATTAGTGAAATAATAAACAATAAAAATATTATTAAAGGTCTATAGATTGGGTTTGTTTGGATTGAAGATTATTTGAAAATTTTTGAAAATAATATTGTAATACTTTTTGCGATTTGATGTTTGTGAAATAAAAATGTGGTTAAAAAACAAAAAGATGATTGAAAATCATGCTTATGATGCAACAAATTTTTTTTTAGAAATCCAAACAATTTTTAATAGCGTCTAATCATGCTATATTAAAAAACGACCCAAAATCAACCATGTTTCTCTATTTTTTAACTATTACTAACAAAAAAAAGTTGTATACACCGATATAAAGAAAATATCTAGCTATTAAAATAAAAGCACAACCATATGCATATTCATAAAGAGAAGCAGACAATATGCAAGCATTTTTACACTTTTGATAATAATTTCACATATTAATTTTTCAAATAACAAATTTTGTTATTTTTCCCATCATATATATATATATATAATAAAGTTGTATTCTCATTCTTATCCTTTTATTTTGTCTCTTTTCTACGTGGCTTAACGACAGGGCAAGTAGGTGCAACGCGCTTTATGAGTTAACCCCCTAATAACCTACGCTATTCCATCCCTCTTTTTTCTCTTGCCTTTACAATTCTAGATAATCCTTCCATAATTATCTCTTCCACTCTTTCACCTTTTTTTCCTTAACCCTAATCATCAAGCCTAAATTTCCTGGGGATTAGTATAAATAATTTTGAATTATGTTTTTATCTTTCTCATCTTCAATTCAAAAGTTCGAAATATCAATTCAAATATTAGATTATCTTTATCAGATTATCACTATCGCAGATACTCTATATTTTTACTCATAGATATGGTTCTCGATCTATTACTCATCACTTTATCAAGTAGTGAAAATGTTTACACTTTTCCACCAATTTTTTTGGAAAGTTTTTTTTTTCACTTCAATGCAAGGACCGGATTTGGAACTTCGTTTTTATTCCCTTCAATGCAAGGACCGCATTTGGACTTTATTTATACTCGTTGTATGTGGTCTGTAATTTCCTATACCTTCTTCATAACTAGGTCATGGAATTTGAATTTTCTAAGTAAGTCTTCAAAAGTTACAGTTTGGTTTTTATATGTGGCAAGGTTTTTGTAATTAATTTGTTATTTCAATTTATGGATTCACTCTTCAATTCAAGTAGAACACATATTGTTTTTTGGTTAGTGATTTAAAAGTGGCTTTTTAAACTATGTGTTTTCACACGATTTTTTAATGGCCTTTGACAATTTATTAATTGTCGTCAACAATGTACTAAATTTTTTTTTATTTTCTAGGTTTCTGGGGTTAAAAAAATTTTGTGCAGTTTTCAATGTTTTTTTTAGACTTTGGTAGAAAGCTTCTAAAGAACAAGAAGGTGTCACTGATTACATAAATGGCAAGGCATCAAGTTCATTGTCATACAGCAGTTCACGTCATGCAATATACATCAGACTATTTAGATTTTTTATGTTTTTGACTTAAGAGCAAAATACATCTTATCTTTTCGTTTTGCTTCTATTAGCCGTGAACAGATTTAGAAGGTTGTTGTGTTCCTATGACTTGATTGATTCTGAATTCTGATCTTTTATTAATACTTCATTCGGCTTCTTTTCTTTTCACATTAACCTTTAAGCCATTTATATTAAGTACCAAAATTGAAGTTTTGATAACGGGTTGGCCATTCTTTTGTTTACAGAAGATCAGCCAAGATTTGATCTTGCCTATTTTCAAGTTTTTGAATGTTATCATATCGTCGAATGTTTTTTTTTTTTTTGCATTTTTGAATTATTAATCACTGAATTAGATGTTTATATTTACATTATAAGACTATTTTTGAATAACAATGTGCACATAGTAATGTATTTAAGAAAGGTTATAATAGATTATACAATAAGTTTGTATTTTATGCAAATATTTTTATGAACTACACTAAATAATTTATTATTTTTAAACAATTCCCATTCAACGAATGGGTACAAAACTAGTTATTACATGAAATTAGTAGGATGTTTCTCTCAATCTAAAAGAGGTTGGATGAAATTTAATAGGACCATATCTATAAATATAGTGTGTTTGGATAGTGGTTTATGTGCCAAAATTTTTTTCATTGCATCACAAACATATTTTCCAACTATGTTTTAAAATCTTTTTAACTATCTTTTTATCTTATATACATCAAATTAAAAACACTGCACAGTATTTTTTCAAATATTATTCCAAATAATCTCCTATCTAAACACATAAAATTTTCATACTATGCTAGGGATATTGATTTTTAAGACATTATTTGTGCTCATGTTATAAAATATTGGAGTTGACTAAAGATTTTAGTGACAAAAAGACAAATTGAGAAAAAAATAGTGTTAGAGGATAAAATGTAAAATAAGTTAGGAGAATTACTGTGTTTAACTATTAAGGGTATAAATATCCTTTTAACATTACCATTACACAACGTAGGAGTCAATTAAATGCTTAGGGGATAAAGTGAAAAAAATAATGTTAGGGGCAAAATGCAAAAATAGATATACTTTAGGGGGAGTTTTTAAAATTAACCCTAATATGATAGTTGAGTTGAAATTACATAATTGATATAAACTAAACTCATTTACTCTTATTCCTTTTTAAAATTGATGTTACATTTTACCCTTTATAAATTTTAATTATAATGATATTAAAAGTGTACAATAACTTTGATATAACATGATTGCATTGATATTTGTTTGTCACAGTTAAAAAATATAAATTCTCTAAAGGCAAAAAAAAAAAAGTCAGATTATGACTTAACACATTCAACAGAATTGGTTAAGAATAAAAAATATCGAAATATTATAGTATGCAATTGACAATCAAAATTATAAAAAAATTAATATCTAATAGTACTATATTTTAGGATGATAAAATCATGTGCAAAGCGCACGAAATATTGCTAGTAATGCAAGGTGGGATACAAGAGTTAATTTACTTGACAAAATTAAGCTATATAAACAAACACGCAATATTTCGTCAAGTAAATTACAAGTAAATTTACTCTATCTACACGCATTTCTGGGATGTAAGCAAGTCTCTTCTGGAACATGCAACCAAAATCATTTTTGTTGTAGGATGATTTAGAATTTCATCATAATTGTGGGAATTTCTCCTTTTTCATTCGAAGCATAAAAGAAAGCCTTCATTCATGTCAAATCTTCAAGAACAACATCAGTAACAATCTTGGGGAAGTTTACAAATCATACTCTACTTCCCTCAAAGACTCGGCCGAGACCGAGACGACTAGGCCGAGTCGTCACTGGAACGAGGCTTCCCAATCCGATACCGGGACGAGATGACTCTGAGATAATGAATCGCCGAGAACTCGGCTGAGACGTCTCCGAGACGGATAGAAACAGCCGAGTCGTTTCGAGTAGTCCCGAGTCATCCCGAGTCAGCTCGAATTTTTATTATTTTTGCTAATTTTTATTATTTTTTTATCATATATTTTTACAATTTTTAGAATATTAAATATTTCAAAAATTTGTGTCTCGCCGAAACAGTGACCGATATGCCGAAACTGATGTGGAACGGTCCGAACCACGACCGCAACCGCGACCATGACTATGAACCATGCTCAAGAGACAATGACATTTTTGACATGATGTGGGCAGGAGCATTGTTGGTTCTCCTTACATGACTGACATAATCAAATTCAGCCATCACAGTTCTCATGCCATGGATTAAATTACCTATCAATGACAAATTTGGTTCATTACTATTAATCCTCTCAACAATATTTAAAGCATCCCCTTCTAACAAGAATGTGTGATTCCAAAGTCTCTTGCAAACTCCAAAGCACTAAGAAATGCCGAACATTCTACACGTAGCACTATGAGCTCCAGTGGTCCATCTAGCCATTACAGCCTCCACTTGACCCAGGTGATTCCTCACCACCACACCAACTCTGGCTCCATTTCAAAAAAGGCTCCTTTGTCCTTTGTCCATGGTATAGCCGCATAATTACAGCACTGATTTCTGGCATCTCTTTGTCCGTCTCCCGCCTCTGTTTCATTCAGTGTTTCGAGTTGCTGCCGCACGATCTATTGAAACTACAGAAGATAGATTTGGCCTCACTCTCTGAACTTAAAACCTCTTGTGCTTTGTGATACCCATGTTTTCTTTTTAGGGTCTTAAGTAAAGAATTAGAAGTTGAGGGTGAAATTGATAGGCTTAGAAAAGTTGCGGGGTTGAACTGTAGTTAAATAAAATATTGGAGTCCATGGTATAGCCGCATAATTACAGCACTCTGATTTCTGGCATCTCTTTGTCCGTCTCCCGCCTCTGTTTCATTCTGTGTTTCGAGTTGCTGCCGCACGATCTATTGAAACTACAGAAGATAGATTTGGCCTCACTCTCTGAACTTAAAACCTCTTGTGCTTTGTGATACCCATGTTTTCTTTTTAGGGTCTTAAGTAAAGAATTAGAAGTTGAGGGTGAAATTGATAGGCTTAGAAAAGTTGCGGGGTTGAACTGTAGTTAAATAAAATATTGGAAGATATTAGTGTAGTGGGATTTGACTGTCAAGGAATTTTCCCAATTTCTTCGTGCTTCTCCCTCTCGACCAAATCCTCTTCTTCTTTCTTCCTTTCTCTCTCTCTCTCTCTTCTTCCGTGTTAGAAATATTCACTTGTTTAGTTTGTTTGTCTTGTTCTACCTAATTAGTGCAGTTAGTGGAGTTAGTAGTAGAATTAGTGGAGCTAGAAGAGTTAGTGGAGTAATTAGTGTAGTTGTTTTAAACTCTATAAATAGAGTAATTTTATGTTATGAGTTAAGTTAGCTTTACAAAGAAATAAAGTTTAGTTTTTTCTTCCCTTATTATTTTTCTTAGTAATTGTATCAGTGACACCAGAGTCAGGTTTGTGAGTGAAAACAAAAGTGAATTGTAAAAATTGTATTCGTAAGTCACGATGGTCACCGACAACTTTGCGCAGCTAGCAATTCCTCGCTTTGATGATCACTATGATCATTGGAGCATGCTAATGGAGAACTTCATGAGATCTAAAGAGTATTGGCAGGTTGTCAAATTTGGAGTAGCAGAGCCAAAAATCAGCGTAATATTGTTAGAGGTGCAGAAAATGGAGTTGGAAGCATTGAAACTGAAGGATCTTAAAGTCAAAAATTATCTTTTTCAAGCTATTGATCGAGCCATCTTGGAGACAATTCTCAGCAAAGATACCTTCAAACAGATTTGGGACTCCATGAAGAAGAAGTATCAAGGAAATACGAAGGCAAAACGAGTGCAGCTTCAAGGTCTTCGGACCGAATTTGAGACTTTACACATGAAGTCAAGCAAATTGGTCACAAATTATTTTGCAAGAACAACGGCAATCACTAACAAGATGAGGATCCATGGAGAGAGTTTGGAGGACGTTATCATCGTCGAGATGATCCTTCGATCGATGACACCAAAATTTAATTTTGTTGTAAGCTCTATAGAGGAATCCAAAGATATTGATACACTTTCAATTGATGAGTTGCAAAACTCTTCGCTAGTTCATGAGAAAAAAATTAACCAGCAAAAGAAAGAGGAGCAAGCATTGAAGGCTTCAACAGAAAATCACCCAACATGGAGAGGAGGCAGAGGCAGAAGTAGAGAAAGTAATTATCGTGGCAACCAACAACAACAATACCAGTACCAAGAAAATCAATTTCAAGAAAGAAGAAGAGGACGAGGATGCCATCAATCAACAACTCATAGGCCAAAATCAGCAAACAAGTCTAATGTTGAATGCTACAAATGTCATAGGTATGGCTATTATCAGTCAGAATGTCGAACTAATTTGAATAGACAAAATAGAGAAAGAACTGATTTTCAGAAGAAGAAGAAAAAGTGTCTCTTTTGATTGTGTCCTATGAATGAAGAAACTCAACAAGACATGTGGTATTTAGACACCGGTTGCAGCAACCACATGTGTGGAGATAAGGCATTCTCTAAGTTGGACGAGTCATTCCGTAATACTGTTAAGTTTGGTGACAACTCCACAATTTTTGTTATGGGAAAAGGAACGGTTACTATCCAAATTAAAGGAAATTCTACTCACACTATCACTGATTTTTTTTGTTCCAGACTTAAAGACAAACTTACTTATTGTGGGTCAGTTGTTAGAAAAGGGATACTAGATTTCTATAAAAAAAATGGAGTATGTCGAGTTCGAGATGCAAAGTTGGGTTTAATTACTTAGGTTAATATGACGGCAAATTGTATATTCCCACTCTATTTGTAGAATTCGTCTCATTCATTTTTTCAATAAAATCGAAAGATGTGGCATGGGAATGGCATTTTCATTATGGACATTTAAACTTTAGTGGATTAAAGACTCTGCAGTAGAAAAATATGGTGGCTGGTCTACCTCATATTATAATTCCTTCAAAAATTTGTGAAAAGTGTGTTGTTGGCAAACAACACCGAGATAGCTTTCCAAAAAGAAAATCATGGAGAGTAAAGAATGTATTGGAATTGGTTCACTCTAATTTATGCGAGCCCATAAATTCGCCATCTAATGGTAAAAAATATTATTTTATAATGTTTATTGATGATTATAGTCGAAAAACTTGAGTCTATTATTTACAAGAAAAATCTGAAACATTTTCAGCCTTCAAAAATTTCATGACTCTTGTCGAAAGGAAGCGGGCAAGTCCATAAAGATTCTTCACAGTGATCGTGGTAGAGAATATAGCTCACAAGAATTTGAAAATTTTTGTGAGGAGCATGAAATTCAGAAGCAGCTTATATGTCACAGCAGAATGGTGTTTCAGAGAGAAAGAATCGTACAATCTTGAACATGGTGAGGACCATTTTGACAAGAAGTGGTGTTCCAAAAAGTTTTTTGTCTGAAACTATCAATTAGAGCATTCATATACTGAATAGAAGTCTCACACTTGCGGTTATAAATATAACGCCTGAGGAAGCATGGAGCAAGCGAAAACCAATAGTGGATCACTTCAGAATTTTTGGATTCACTATCCATACTCATATTCCAGACCAAAAAAGGACAAAACTAGATAATAAGGGAGAGAGATGCATTTTTCTTAGTGTTAGTGATCAATCAAAAGTTTATAAAGTTTATAATCCTATCACTAAGAAAATCGTCATCAGTCAGGATGTAATTTTTGATGAAAAAAATTTTTGAACATGGAGTAGCAATGTTATTAAACAACAAAATACCTGCTGATTTTGATAGAGTTGATGAAGAGAATTGTGACGACCCCACCTCCCCCTAGGGCGTACCCAGGATTTAGCGGACCGCCTGCCCAACTCTCGCCAGGACTCACTCACATACTTCAAGAAAATAACTTACAACAATGGAAAATAAGCGAAACACCATTCCCAAGCTTAAAATATACATTGATACTTAAATTCAACTCCACGGCTCATACATGCCCAAATATATCAAAATTTTTAAAATTCAAATACATTCAACCCTAGTCGAATACTAGCACGAGTACAATCGCAAAAATTCAAAAACTAGACTTTGCTAGCCTGTACCAGTCCCCACGCCCTTGCTCGTATTCCCTGTAAGGAAAACAAATCTCATAGAATGAGCTAAAGCTCAGTGAGATTCCAAAACTTCATGCAGACCCAAATAGCAAATTGACCATGATTTAAAATCACCAATATCAAAATAGTGAGCATATGAAGTCAAGAAAATAAGTAATAACGCTTCGTAAAGCCAAACACTGGATATTTAACATGTCAAGTAAAAGAATACAACCGCTATTTCAAAATAGCTCCGCCATAACTTGATCAAATAGTACTTGATTCTCCGTCAACTTTCAAGTATAGTAACCAGTCCAGTAGTGCTCCGCTTAACGCCAATCCGTCTACCATTCAACCCCCTTACAGGGCCCGAACACCAAAATAAACACGTGTGGTAATATTCGAGCATATCGATTAGTCGAGAAGATATCACTCCACTCGACAAAACAAGATACCCATGGTTCGTTATCTAATCGACCAAGCCCTTGCCGGCTCGACTCGATTAACTAGCCAGTGGGGTTTGGGTCCCCAAGAAGTGAGTATAGTCGATGAGATAACGTCTCCAATCGACTTAATTACGAGAAAAGTACGGAGCGGGAATGAGAGGCACCTCCCACTCGGATTGAGTATGGTACATGCGGCCGCTCAGCACTTACAAGCACAAGTAGATCAAGTCAATTGCAACAAATGAACAAGTATATATCACATTAGGGCAAGTGCGATAAAGTACACCCTTACCCGACCAAACCAAGCAAATATTGTCCAAGCACATTGGTAAAACATATAAGAGCAAGTATCAAGGACAAACATGCACTTGGAAGCACTCACCAAAGGTCTAGTGCTTTTCAAAGTTACGCTCAGGTGCAACTCCTTGGATGGAGTCCAAATTTGCGATAAAATATTATGCAAGAGTTTAAAATCAACTAGGGTTCGAAATATAGTAGTTTCGCTTCAAGAAAATCAAGTACATGAAACTCATTTAAGTAGTATTCAAGTTACTTATCAAACTCTAGAAAATTCATACTCGCTCGTTTAGTTTTGATCAAGAAGTGATTTAGACTTTGGAAGTCACACTTGGTATAAAAGATCGAGAAAATCGTATTTTCAAGGGTCACTACTTTCATTTTTTTCAAGGGTACGAGTTCCGACAAAATTTCAGCTTATAAACCTCTACTAAAGAAAACTTGAATACCTTAGACGATCCAAGTTCAATTCGACCTCAAATTCTTGCGCAAGTCGCGAGTACATACGCCTAACCCTCGAGTGACAATTTGGGCAGCGTGCCCTTTGTATTTAGCTATTTTCCAGCCACTTAGGGCTTCATTTTGTTCCTCAACTTAGCCCAAATTCAACATATAAGCAAGCTTAACAAGATAGCTCTTCAACTAGGCTTAATCATCCAAATACAAGGTAATTCTAGCAATTACTCGATCAAATCAAAGCTGGAAACCAGTTTAAGGAAAAATTATAAGTGGCAGATTTGTCATCCTTCGGTGTTTTGGTCATAACTGTGGCTAGGTATATCGGATCGAGGTAAATTTGATGGCGTTTCGAAACTAAGACATAGGTCTACATTTATTATGGAAACTTTCAAAGCCAAATCATGCATTTTCAAGGTCAAAAATCGAAATCTCAGAGAAAACAGAAAGCTATCGGTTAAACAGGGCATTTGGGCAGTCAGGGGTATTTTAGTCACTTCACAAGTTACAGTGGTCTGATTGATCTGAAAATTTTTGGGTAGAAAGCTTACTCAAATCCCTACAACTTTCATGTTTTGAGTAAGAACTGATTTCACCTTTATCATGGACAAATATGCAGTTCTAGTTTGGTTCCAAAAACAGGGCAGAATCACTACCAAATGTTGGAAATTCAACTTTTACTCTAAAAAGTCACAACCAAACCATTAATCACTTCACCAAATCCATATCCTAGCTCAATAACATCACTTACTAGGTAAACAACAATAATCTAAACTGAAAAATGCAAACCTTAGCTAAACATGCCACTACACCATCAAAAACTAAACTATCAACCATAGCAAGCCAAGATTAAAAGTTTCGATACCAAACTTAGCAAGATTAAGCAAGAGGAAAGGAAGTGTTAGCCTTATACCTTCCAAAAGTCTCTTGAAAGTGAAGAACCAACCACTATCTTCCAAAAATTTCACCACACCAAGCTTTCCAATCACCAAGAGGTAAGTTTAATCGGTTTGGTTTTGTTGATTTCACTCAAACAAGACTTGATTCAAGATTGAAGTTGCAAACTTTCTTCCCTCTTTTTTTCCACTCCTATTTTCGGCCAACATGAAGAAAATGAAGGAGAAAAGAAGCCAATTTGAAGATAAGAAGGAAGGATATTTGCTTGGTCAAAGTTGGTTTGATTTCCGCCAAGTGTCGCTACAAGATAGTTCCTTATTTTTTTTCTTTTCCCCCTCTTCTTTTGGTCAAGAATTTCGGCCACTTTAGAGGATATTTTGGGGATGATTAGCTGAAATAAAAGTAAGGATATTAAGATAATAAAGTAGTGTTCAATTGGTGCACTCAATTGGTAGCAAACGGTGCACGTCGATTCAAGCCGATTTTCTTTAATTCGCGCGTACTAGTGTTTTCACTTGTGATTCACTCACTTATTATTAACACTTCTAATCACACACGTTTTCTTACCTAATACTCATTCTTATCTACCAAATTTAGTACACACACCTCACCAAGTGATCACACGGCCAAAGTGCACAAAAACCCTAATTTACGCTAACTATAAACGTAAAGGTAAACTCTCGATTCTAGTATATATTACACCTATTGAGAGAGTAAATTGGTAGTAAAATAAATTTATAAATTAACTTATTCAAAATAAGGGAATTATAAGAAAAATATAGGTGAATTTCCAAGTCCTCACAAGAATAGGCAGCAACCGACAAAAGAAATTCCACCAGATGGTCCAGATGATGTACCAAGTTTCCAAATGGTAGCAGAAGATGAAAGACAGCCTCAACGCATTAGAAAAAGACCTGCTTGCATGATCGATTATGAGGTAATTGGAATTGACCAATCTGAGGACCCACTTACATATCTTACTCTATTTTTCGATTGTGATCCTACAGTTTTTGAAGAGGCTATCAAAGATTCAAAGTGGCAGAAGGCAATGGATGAAGAAATTGCAACTATTGAACGAAACAACATATGGGAGTTAACTAATCTTCTAGAAGGACACAAGTCAATTGGTGTCAAGTGAGTGTACAAGATGAAATTAAAGGAGAATGGAGAAGTTGATAAGTACAAGACGTGTTTAGTAGCTAAAGACTATAAGCAAGAGTTTGGGGTGGATTATAGAGAAATCTTTGCTTCAGTCATAAGGCATGACACGATTAGGATAGTGATTGCATTGGCATCACAACATTCATGACCTATCTTCCAATTGGATGTGAAATCAGTATTTTTACATGGTGATCTATAAGAACAGGTATTTATTGATCAACCTCCTGGTTATGTGAAGGTTGGAAGTGAACATAAGATATACAAATTCAAAAGGGCATTATACGGCTTAAAACAAGTCCCACGTGCTTGGTATAATCATATAGATGCTATTTTTCTAAGGAGGGATTTAAAAAATCTCCATATGAACATAAACATTTTGCAAAGATTGGAGATGGAGGTAAATTACTCATTGTTTCTTATATGTGGACGATTTTATTTTTACTGAAAATGATAGTAACATACTTGATAAATTCAAGAAATCTATGATAGCTGAATTTGATATGTCTGACCTTGGAAAGATACATTACTTTTTGGGTATTGAAGTGGTGCAATGTAACGACCTCACCATCCCCTAGGGCGAAATCTAGGGTTTAGCGAACCGCCTGCCTGTCTCTCGCCAGAGTTCACTCACTCACATTAACTTCACAGATAACAATTCATTAACTAAAGTCCTTAACAATCCATCTTACTTAAGTATACCCAAAAAACAGTAAAGTTATTCAATCAATTCACTAAGTACAAATAGGATGGCAATTTACTTAAAGCAAGACTTCAACTCTCGATTTCACTATTCCTTGGTTCCACGTTTCCAACCCCTGTTAAGGAAAATAAACTAAAGGAGTGAAGTTACACCCAATGAGGTTGTAAGAGAATAGGTGATTTTAAACACACAGTTTCACTCGTTTAGTAATATTAGACGAATAACCAATCAATTAATAGCAGGATAATTCATGAAATAATTCTCAACAAATAACAAAATTAATATCAAAGGATTCGATGCTGATACGGATTCTAGAGGTGCCTTCCGTCCGTTTCTAGATGTAGCACTTAACTCTATTCAGTAATTTATTGTACAACTTCTTGCAATCACTTCACACTCTACCAATCTCCTCATTATATCCTCCAGAACAATAAACAATCCCTTATAATCATTAATCACTTCATGACTTCAATAAGCGCCTTAGTAAAGGGGTAATACTCGAGTATACCAAATATTTCAGTGCCCAAAGTCTTCCAGCCTACTCGACCAAGCCCGCTACTAGATCAAATAGGCTGTCCAACAGTGGGGTTTGAACCCAGTTCAACATTGTGATAAAGTATATAATCACCTTGCATTCATGCATAATTCCAGTAACAATAAGGCATTTATCATTTCCACAATTCACTTAGGTCGAGTGCAATAAAGTATGTGCTCGCCTTTCGATAAACAGTAGCAATTGTCAATTTTTCACTCTAAACAATTCAAACGTCAATAATCCAACAAGTATCATTCAACTAGGCACTTAACATTCATCATGCATCAAATATTGAATCATTACAAATAAATGTAGAATGCTCACCCAAAGTAATTTGAGTTCACTACTTGGTGCTTGGACCCTCCTCCGATTCTTTCTCGGTTCCTGAGATAGTTGTGGACTTATTAGTTTATTTATTATTTTCTCCAATGGTGAAGTTAAGGTTCACATGATGATTTTAGCTAAATGTATATAGGTGCATATAGGTATAGTTCGAGATGTTTAAATGCATACTTATATAGAGGGTTTTAAGATGATCTTAATATTTATCTTATTCTACTACATCAAAGGTTCAAAGTCTAGGTAGTTTTAATCTTTCAAGCCTTAAAATTTCATATTTTACCAAAATAAATTAAGGTATAGTGGTTATATGAAAATTTACATTTTATAATGAATGTTGGGATTTAGGTTCTAAGGATCATTTAGAAATAAAAAGGATCATTTTAGAAATCAAAATTCTAAGTTGATAAATTTCCTAGAGATTGGCAGCTTAGTATTCCTATGAACTTCCTTGATTTCGTCCTATATTTTGGATGAATTTTTACAAGTAAAACTGTTATAAGATGGTTTGAAGGGGTTTTGGCCAGTTTTGGGTTCAAGTTCCATTTTTGAATTCAAAGTTAAACTCAAAACCTAAGCATTTGTTTAAAATGGTTAGAAACAGTTTTCCAGCAATGGATGGTCAAGTTTCTTACTTTAGTTTGCTATTTCCTTGCTTAAACTTCCTCAAATTTAATGTATATTTTATGATCATTCTATTATAGATCATTTTTGGTTAAGATTGAGTTAAAATTTCTAAAGAAACTTAGCAATACAATCAGAATCAT